>RCWM02000121.1:1065000-1665000 GCA_003667255.2 Euschistus heros
CCACATGGTCTGAAATTCTTGTTTTATTTTGTTCTTTGAGAGGAGGGCTTATTTTAGCATTGTTTATCATAGGTTACTCTCTATCAGGTAATTAGGAGCTTTGTTTAGCTATTTTATGCGCCATATAGGTAAGTGTTTACTTAATTTACCTCTAATACCTATAACCGTAATGCGGCTTTCAGGCAAAACAAGTTGGTTACTGCAGATCATTTAGGATTTATAGACGGTATTTAATGATTTTCTATGATGACAAACAAAAAAAAAAAAGCTATTCTTCCAATAAAGTAAGTAAAGGCGTTAGGGTAAGCGTTCACATTCTTATTCTGATAATTCCTGTATGTATTCGGTTCAGTTATTCTAATGTAGACGGTATTAATTATTATTTAACACTGATAAGGGCTCGTATCTCGATCAAGATCAAAAATACCAAAAAATAAAAATAAACAAGAAATACGAGAATATCCAAACACCTATTAACACAGCGCATTAGAGAATTGGATAGAAAAAAAAAGAACTTTATTATGATAATGGAAATGTGACTTGCTGAACGATATTTGACAATGCTCAGAATAGCCCACACAATGGGTTGTTACCGCTGAATAGAAGATGACCCTTTTAGAGAACTTAGGTGTAAGAATATCTTCAGCGCTAGGTAATTGTCCAATAACTTGTATCTTAGATTTATTCCTCTTAGTGATGTGGACATTCCAACAACGTTAGTATACAATGACCGTCTATTTTGGGACCACCTATATTTTTATTTTCTGAAAGGACTAGTGTAAGCTATTTGGGTTTCTTTTCCGTTAAACTTTGAATTGAGCATCATATGTAATGGTTTTACCTTAAAATTACCTTTTTACGTAATTTATACATCTCTATATTTCAGATTAATTAATTGAATAGTTTTTGATATCTTCTATACTGGACATATCTCTATTAATAAGTTCTTTGTAATGATAATATAAACCATTTATGTTTAAAATATTACAGGCCTAACAAGAATTTTGTTACTGCATCTGCATTTTGCTTGCAGAAGATAACTTGTATTTTTTAACCACAATAAATTACAAGAAATATGAAAAAAAAAAGAATAAAATAAAATGTGTAACCACCAATTACAAATGGTTGAGAAATAATTTAGCAAATATGTCAGTGAACATGTCCAACAGTGGGAAAAGGAGAAAAAGTTAAAAACTACTTTTAAGGCCTGCTGTAAAAAGTGTTTGGCACTCCGCAAATATGGTGAGAGGATAAGGAGGAGATCCTGTAGATAATCGACTTCCATTTCCTGGGAATTAATTTTAAATTCACCTTCTCTCTTCATTTTGCATTTAAGATAGTCTTCTCGGAGGATGAAATCAGGAGGTATCCTTACTCCTAAAACTTGCAAAGCTTTATGAGACACAGATGTGTAAGACCTTGTGACCAGCAGAAGAGCATACCCCAGAATCACTAGTCTGTTCATGAGAGGTTTCGGTACCAGAGGAGGGCACATACCACAATATCACTCCTCTACATAAGGTGATCGTTACTGGGGTATCTGAGGCCCCATAAGGTGCCCCTACAATAGAGTATAGAATATCTTAGAGCTAACACGCTGGTGGTGGAGACAGGGTGGGGGTAAGCTCCAAGCCCCCAATCCTTGGCTATCCTTCTTCCCTTTGTAAATTAAGCCAATATCACGTTTGTTCCTCGTTTTATGCAGTTTTTTGCTTAGTGGACATTTTTATTTAACTTACCATTAAATTCAACACATAAATATGGGGTTTAGGCTTTAAAAGTTGCAATAAAAGGCATTAAGTCATAATCACATCATTTTATGATGTGGTGATAGCTTTTCCTTTTGTTTTTATTGTTAGTATTTACCTTTTTGTAATATTATTGTCATATGTTTATTATCATTAATTAACTAATATAGTGTTGTTGCTTAACCTTGTTATCTTGTTATACTAGTTCAACACGTTTATCTATTATTCAGTAAATGTTCTATTTAATCTTATTTAAGACTACTATACTGGTGACCCCGAGAAGAACAGTTAAAACCTTTTGTTGGTGAGAACATTTTTTTCTATAATTTTAATATGAGTACACCGACAGCTGAAGAATTTCTGTCCCTTCAGAGACAATTTGTGGCACTAGAATTAAAGCTAAACGCTGCCCCAGCACCCAATATTAATCACGTCAGCGTAAAATTACCCCCTTTTTGGGCCCTGGACCCAACTTTATGGTTCAATCAGCTTGAGGCCCAGTTTGGACTCGCCCACGTGACAGTAGACAAAACTAAATATAATCATCTATTAACAGCACTGGACGGCAACATGCTAACCGTAGTTGCCGATGTTATTAAGCAAGAACGCCCTCCGTCTTATAACGAACTTAAAAAAGCCATAGTCTCCCGTTGCAGCGATTCTGAAGAACAAAGGTTGCGAAAACTGTTATCCGGCCTCGAGTTAGGAGATTTAAAACCTTCTATATTACTAAGGAATATGAAATCTTTAGCCTCTCCTAATACCGGCGAAGATATTATAAAGCAGCTATGGATCCAGAGGCTACCCGTAACTACACAATCCATACTACAAGTTATGCATACCGCTACTCTTGATGAATTAGCTACAGCCACGGATAAAATTTTAGATGTATGTCAACCTCAGCCATCCGTATCCAATGTAGAACTACAAAATCAAAGCCATCCTATTTACACAGAAATCGCGGCATTAACACAAGATATTCGAAACCTCACTAGATACCACCGCTCTCGCTCCTCTTCTAGATCTCGCCGGCGTTCTCCTCCCAACGTCAAAGACCGTTGGAGGACAGCTTTTGTTGGTACCATTCCTCTTTCGGAGATTCACATTAAGAATAAGAAAGATGGCACTTGGAGACCTTGTGGGGACTACAGACAATTAATTAATTACCTGACAGGTATCCCTTACCTAAAATTCAAGATTGTACCATTTTTTAGAAAACAAAATCATCTTTTCATCCCTGGACCTGGCCCACGCTTACCAACAAATTCCAGTTGCGCCTAAAGACGTTTGTAAAACTGCCATTACAACACCATTCGTCTCATTTGAATTTCCCTAGATGCCGTACGGATTACGTAACGCTGCACAAATCTTTCAAAGATTTCTTAACGAAGTCCTCCGCGGGCTAAACTGCCAATTTACGTATTTGGACGACGTCCTAGTCGCCTCATCGTCTATGGAAGAACATATAAACGATCTCCGTAGCGTATTCCAGCGACTTACCGAACACAGTTTAAAGTTGAACATTTCCAAATGTGTTTTCGCTTAGGAGGAAGTACACTTTTTGGGCTATCGAATAACAAAAGTACCTTCCTGGGTATGGTGAACTTTTATCGACGTTTTTTGCCTCAGACAGCGCAAACAGAGGCTCCTCTATACCTACCTCATGACACAACCGACAACCAGTTTATAGAATGGACCCAATCGATGATAGACGCCTTCGAACGCACGAAAACCGACCTTTGTCGAGCAACTCTTCTCGCACACCCTAGGCAAGGTACACCGCTCACAGTTACAACAGACGCTTCGGATACGAATACAGCTATTGGCGGAGTAGTCCACCAGATCATGAAACCGACTGCTTCAATCAAAAGTGATCATAAAGCCGACTGCTTGTCACGGATTGACGCACTAGCGAACAATAGTTTACTGAATGAAACTGACATAGCCAAGGCTCAAATGGAAGACCAGGAACTACCAAGGCTCCGCGACGCATCGACCAACTTAGTCTTAGCACCAACCACACTGCCAGGCAACTTGTCACTCTACTGCGATTCGTCCCTTGGATACTTATACCTTACATCCCCAAATCCTTAAGAACGGCAGTTTGCGCTAAACTTCATAATCTTTCACAACCTGGCCGTAGAGCTACCCTTTATCAACTCCGAAAAAGATTTGTCTGGCCACATATGTCTAAATTTGTCGCGGACTTTGTAAAGAACTGTGCCACATGTCAACAAACAAAGATACAGCGGTATGAGATATCTCCTCTTCAGCACTTCACACCGCCAGATGAACGATTTGCCTTTATTCACATCGATATCGTTGGCCCCCTACCGTTGTCGAACGGCATGAAATACCTCTTGACATGCATCGACCGTTTCACTAAGTGGCCAGAAACCATTCCAATTGCGGATCAATCTGCGCTGATGGTCGCAAAAGCGTTCTGGACCCACTGGATTAGCCGTTTTGGGACGCCTATTCAAGTTGTAACTGGCCAGGGTCAGAATTTCGAATCCGAACTTTTCCGTTCCTTAGCAGCTATCTCAGGAATCAAACTGGTTCATAAAACGGCATATCACCCGCAGTCCAACGGATTTATAGAGAGGTGGCATAGAACATTCAAGACATCACTCACCTGTAAGCATTTGGAGACGCAAGACAGTTTGACGGAACTTCTTCCCGTCGTACTCCTCGGCCTTCCTTCGGACAGCCATCAAAAGTGATCAAATGCCTCTCCAGCCGAGCTTACGGATCTTAGCTGTGACTACCAGGCGACATCCATAGCCAGCTGGCACCGGACAAGGTGGAACCTCTTGACACCTACGCTCAACAGTTAGGACGGAGGATGAGATCACTACGGCCTTCTGCCCCGACCTGGCACACAAATTTGAAAAAAAAAAAAAATAATAAATAAAAATAAAAAATAAACCATAAAAAAACATATACATATATAAGTTACAAATATATTTATTTTAAAATTCAGTATTCTGCTGACCTTTAAAAAACAGTTTAATAAACTTTTGCCTTAATTTATGGTTTTGTAACATGTCATTTTTGGAATTAATGTAGAAAAGAGCATATAAGTGGGACATCAAGAAAATGTCAAATGAAAAGAGAAACACTGATAGGCAATTAGACCTTCAAGAGCTGTGATAACTTTATGAACCCAGATATAAGGTGATCTTTGCTGGAATATCTGAGGTACCATTAGTATGATGACCGATGAGAATAGAGTAGGTAAGGATATTAAGACCAACATAACAGCAGTAAATTGATGTCTATTGGATTGCGAATGATTGTGAGACTGATCTTTAATATGGATGCAAAACATGGTCCATGACTAATGTGAGCTAAAGGATCCTTCTTATGCGATAGAGGAAAGTCCTTTGTAAAATGTATTGACCAATCACAGTGGAGGATCTTGACTAACTTAGAGCTTTGGACACCTTGGAGGTGCAGTCAGAGATTGGTGATGCCATCATCCAGCGTTCGGGTTTCCTGAATCTTTATTTATATGTTATAACTGCTACTGGTATTGGGGGGGATTACCAAAGTGAATTTTTTCCATCCCTGCTGGATTACCAAAAATAAATATTAACTGAACCTCTTAGAAATTGATTTCTTATCGCTTCAAGCCATAACCCACTGTGGAGTTTTAGCCACAGAGTAGCTGTGGTTCTTTTTGAACTCTAAAAATAAATCTTAAGTTGGGAAACATTAAAAAGATATCAGCATATTTTAAACTTTTTTTTTTAGTTCTTTCTTGTTTTCAAAATCGGTATTTTGCTTTTCATTAAAGTCAATTTGTGTTATATTTAACTGAATTGTTTATATATGTAAATAAGGACTAAAATACTATTTTTTTTTTTGCACGCGAAAAGGCCCTGAGGACCACGCGAATATCATTGAGCTTAGTGCTTCTTTCCCTCTTTCTTTCTCTTCCTCTCATTCCATACTTCCCTCATGCGGTCACCGTGGTTCCTCCTCCTGTCCTCCGACCACACTCCTCCTCCTCTTGGCTTCCTACTATCCACATAAATACTATTTTGTTATTTAATTAATTTATTTATTTCTTTTTTTTCAGGAGTTCATACTTGTGTTACAAACGACAACATTTTTGCAATTGTAACCTTATTGTGCCTGATATTATTCACTTTTATAGGTAATTTTTTTTTAATATCTCAAAATCAATATATTAATTTATAATAGTATAATTAATTGATTTTTAATTGATATGATGTTTTGCAGGAGTGAAAAAGAAGTGGTGAATATTAGCAAATCTGATGGTGTATGTATCAAGGCTGCAGGTAGGTTTCATGACAATGTGTGGATACATACAACTGATACCAACTTGATGGCCCACCAATTGACACATTTGGGAATAATGTCTCCTTCATTTAAGGTGGTTCAGGCGCCTTATGGACCTGGACCTGTTCATCTTAGCATACTCAGGTATTGGAAATATCAGTATTGATGTTTTGTAAGTGATAAAAATCAAAAGAATAAATATTTTAAATATTTAAAAAAAAACAACATACAATATGCTAAATTAATCAGATTGAAACTAATATCTACCCATCATATAATCTACATACTTTAAAAAGGAAGAGCATTTAAAGGCTAGTAGGAAGGAACAACCATCAAATACTTCTAAAACCTCAAAATTTTAGATTTAGAGCTGGACCTTTGATTACCCTCCCCTCATATCCTGTGTATTAACCCCTTAATAGTTTTTTTTGAACTATGTCTTTCTTGCCTAAATGGTATAATAAAGATATTTTGTCTATTATTAACTATCTGTTTTGCATTGAAATGTTTAGTTGACAAAAATAGATCATTCTTTCATATTACCCTTCCCTTATAAATTTTTTAATGTACAAGAATATAAATTTGTTATTCTTATTTAAGGGTTTTTTTTTTACAGCAAACATGTATTAATTCACCTATATATGCTTGAGTTAAGAATAAAAACAGAAGTGTAATTCGCAGAATTAATAAATTTACTATCTTTTAGAAATGTTAATAAATATATGAACAGTAATTAAAAAAAAAAAAATTATATTTTCTACAGATCAATAGATAATATTAACACATTTATGCCCACTGTGATGGAAGAAAACGAATGTTTTACCTTTAGAAAAGGTTTGCACAATGTTACACAATGTTAACATTCAGTTAGACTAACAGTAGGGGAGGTTTCCCCATATGAGCAGGATTAAAATCACTACATTCACCCTGAGTTTTAAGAAAACATTTGGCAAAAAGTTAAGTACAATATTTGAGACAAATCGGAAAGATTTAAACATTATTTAAGATTCGTAACACCAGGGTTTTCAATCAGTTACATAGTCCTTGAGGTAAGAAGGAGTCTTGATCAAATGTCGAGGTCTCAAGGGACACTCAGGGAATCCAATTTCATTAGAGGGAGGGCCCTGATCAGATGGAGTGGCAGAAGGATCTTTTGGATGTACGATGCGAGAAGGCTCTAATATTGGAGGGGGTTCATTACCGTTAGGGAGAGGCTGTTCCAACATTTCAGGAGTTCATCTAGGCGCCAATTGTCTCAGAGAAACGGTTAATTCTGATCCATCCTTCTTGCGGATTAGGGCGTAATGTGGGTTAGCCTCGAGTAATTCCACCTCTTCGACAGGGTCTTCATATTTACTGAGTCGCACGTTCCTTTTGGCGAGCACAGGTCCAGGCATTAACCAAGATGGCAAGGTGACTCCATTGGCTGAGCGGCGAGGATGAATGAAAAACCGTTCGTGGGGAGTGAAGTTAGTCGCTGTGCAAAGTAGAGATCGAATAGCGTGAAGCGATTCATGTAGGACCTATTGTGATGGAAGAAAACGAATGTTTTACCTTTAGAAAAGGTTTGCACAATGTTAACATTCAGTTAGACTAACAGTAGGGGAGGTTTCCCCATATGAGCAGGATTAAAATCACTACACCCACTATATATATATATATATAGCTTATATTCAACATTAATTTAACAATTTTTTTTTTTTATAAGTTCAAATATTCTTCTATTATATTACATCACCTTATTTTTTAAGGTTTATAATTATTAAAAATTATGTTTTTATAAATTTTGTGTTTTTTCAATCCATTGTTATCTTGTCTTTCAACTCTAATGAGTAGTAAGATTTGAATGTTAACTTCAGCCACATAAGGGTTGTTACAAATAAATTGTGCGAGTGACGTAATGTTAAATTAAATCCAGATTACTTTAAAGCATACCACAAATAAAAAATATATACTTGTGATTCTTTATTTGTTTGAAGGATTTTATGATTGAAAAAAAATTTTTTTTCTTCTTTAAATTAAACTACTTTAAAAACATTTCTTTGGAGAAAAATCCAAACTTTCAATTAATTCTAACATTGGTTCTTAATGGATTAAAGATAGTTATATTTCTTACAAGCTTTTTTTTTAAACTAATAAACGTGGAAGATTTTTATAAATCACTAGTATTACTATTTCTATCATATATCTAATAAGCTATCTACAATAAACTATCATGTTCTATTAAGCTCACCAGAGGTCATATTTTTTTTTGGAATAATTTCATATAGAATAACTAAAACTTTAAACTCTAATTTTCTTTTTCCAGAAAATATGGAGGAATATTTTTGAAAAATGATATCTATCTACTTAATAGACTGGATCAAATGAGGGGTCATGAATGGAGCAGTGCTGGTGAGGATGACATAGTAGCTGGCACCAAAGATGGAGTGGCCAACGGAAGACAACTTAAACTGAAGGAGATACTGTTTAATGAAAACTATGGAGCTCTATTTATTAGGGACTTAATTCAGAACTGTACATACTCAGCTGTGCGTTTAGGTGTAAGATAGCCAAATCATAATGTTTTATTAAATATCACTGTAAATACAAATATCCCATGGATTGATTTAAATTATTTATTTAAAAAATGGACTGTATAAGCATTGACTGGTAATATAGATAAATAAGTTTAACACCACTCTATATCTAAATCACTAATTTAATAATTTTTATGTGAACTCCTGTTTTCTGTATTATATTTTTATAATTTATACAGGTAAGGATATAAGTATGCATGATTGTCCACATGTAACCTGAAATCTTCTAATTACTTACAGTACAAATTGGGATACATATCTTAGTGCACAAAAAAATAGTATTGTATTAATTAAATCAATTAAAGTAAAAATGTTTTACTTATGAATATTTTAAAGTACTGTTGCTGCTGACTTGATAAAGACTAACAGTTTGTTTATTATTTTTTTATTTTGTTATAGCCTCTCTACCTCTGTGGACCTTTCCCAAGGTACTTAATAAAAGAATAAAATGAACTTGTTTATGGAAAATCATATTTTTCTTTGTTGTTTCTCCAGTTCATATGTTGCATTTTAGTCACATGACAATCCTATCACATACAATTAATCTGATTTGCTTCAGAACTCTTTTGTAGTTCACAAAATCCCATTTTTTTCTTCTTCTTCAGGATGCTACAACACTTTTCCTTAAGCACTCTTATCAGTATTTGTTTGGACAAAATTGAATGATTCTCCTTAACTTTTAATGATCCAAGCTTCTACCTCTAGGTGAGAACCAAATGAATCTGAATTTTATACAACCCCACTACAAATAACCTTTTTTGTTTTCATGGTGTACAAAAGTTGTTAGGCTTATGATTCTTTTTATTTGAAAGATCACACTTAAAAGATTCTTTCTGGGCTATAATTTTTATTTCTTCCAACACACACCTTTACATAGATCTGTTTTCGTTTGTAACGCTCCCATTTCTTTCTAGGATAAGGAAGACTTAAACTTTTCTTTCAGATCTCTTCTAAAATAAGTTCACTATATCTCCTTATCAAAACTAAATGATCTAAAATATTGTCTTCTATTTGGATTCTCAAGTCTCTCAGAGAATTTATATTTGGCAGGGTTACAAAGCTGCTGAGAGATCTTCTTTCCTTACTGTAAGATCGGTCTAAAATTCTACAGACATGTAATTTTTAATGGACATGACATAAAATTTTTGAGCCTGATTAGCTGAGTTGAGCTGAGTCCCTACAATGCAGGAGAGAGCTCTCCTCCTTTTTGATGCTTTGGTGTGCTGCTTTAATATTGGTAAAGAGATGCGGTGTTCTTTTCCCAAGAGTCTTTTCAAGTATAATTCATATTGAGAATGTCCAGTACATTTTTGACAGGCCTCTTCTAGAGATGAATAATAATTTTCCTCAGAACTTGCTGTTTGATGTTATCTTGTAGGCTCAGAGAAGAAGGGATTTTTTTTTTTTGCTATTTCAACCGTTTTCTCATTTTATAATGTACTTCTATAATGGAAGGGATACAGCTTATGTTACCTCCTACAACACCCTGAGGCTTTTTTTTTAATTTATTTATTTTTTATTATTATTGACATAAACTATAGATTCCTTATTAACTGTATCAAAAACGTACATGGTTTGGGATTATACATGGACTTAATTTCATTGTATTTATTTGTAGTTTGATTATAATTAATTGATCTGCATTATACATGTTGACAATCAAATCCAAAAACATAGGACCATTTGGTATAAACAATCTAGCTGATAAAATTTGAGTAAAAACTAGTCTTTATTGATAAACAATAAGAAAAAATTACTGTGATTAAGTGTAAATATTGAATTCTTACACCTATGTATTTGAAACATTTATTCAATCAGTTTGATAAAAAAAAAAAAAAAAAAAAAAAAAAAAAAAAAAATATTGTATTTTTATTTAAAGTCATGTTATTTATAACCTAATAATTTTAAGAAATTATAATTTTTTTTTTGACAATTTAAATTCAATTGTTTAACTAATAAGTATTGTTTTTATTATGTTATGACAAACCAAAGAAAATCTAAAATAGATAAATTAATCAATAAAAAAAATATTGATAATGAATTACCACAACTTATTATAATAATTATTGTAATAATTATAATATATATAACTATTAGTACCCTTGAATGTACTTAAAAATGTGTTAATTATTTAGCATCATCTTTTTCTGCACTTGTCAGATAATGATTTCACCTATTGTGCCTACTTATAAGAATATTTTTATAACATTACTTGTTTTTATAAAAATAAATATATATTTTAATACACATTATAGCATTTAATATTTCATATTTTCAAACTTCACATTTGTCTACAAGATCTGACATCACCTTATTAGTAGTCGAATCATAGTCAATAGAGAGTTGAATGAACAGCCTTCTTGTTACAGTAAATTCTGTAACTTGAGCTTCATTTCTCATTTTTATTTTATCTAAATCATTTAGATGATAGTAGTCTAAACTAATAATAATTTATGTTATAAATATTTACAATTAGATGAAAACAGAAATGATCCAGTAATAATAATCTATTTTAATAGTTAAATATGAAGTTAAATAAAAATTATGAATTATAAGAACCAGCTGTTTTATGAAATGAATTTATATTTTATTAACCTATTTATTTAAAGACATACTTAAAAAGGATATATATCTTACGTTAATTTTCATTATATAGTTAGTTATTTCAAGATGAAATCAACATTTTACGATAATAATATTCTAAAATATTAAATGGAAATTTTCAGGAAATGAAAATTAATTTTATTAAAAGAATGATAAATTAAATAATGTAAGTGGTTTAATAAAATTAAACTTCTATTTTCCAACAACATTAGAAAATGAAACCATGGTTTGTTTGTTTAGGTTTTCAAATAACACTGAAGACATGACACAAACATTTAAAAATAACTCTGTAAAAGGAATGATTTGACAATGGATAACAATTTTGATTCTCTCAATGACTTGGAATATCATGAAATACCTCAATCGAGTCATTCAACAAGAGCCAATAGAGTTCTTGCACGGAGCCGTAATACAGTATCATTGTCTGCTTTAGCAGTAAGTACAAATGTATACCTCTAAGGTTTCTTATGAAAAATTTATTCTTTTACACTAATTGGATTCAACAAAACACACATGAAATTTAAAAGTAACCAAAAATATGTATTTTGGAGTTATCATCATGGTTCAGCTCAATACTCTTAATGAAGTACTTAATAATTTGTAGAAAGAAGAAACACTTTTACAAAGAGAAATGGCTGCTATCTTGGGAAGTGATTGGCGATCAAATTTGAATGTAAGTAATTACAATTGTCAAACTTTTAACAGATGTTGAATGAAACATAACTAAATGAAAATAAAATATTAATGAGTTAAATATTAGTTTTAATATAATATTTAAAAAATAAACACTGTAAATAATAGAAAGTTATAATAAAACCTAGAAAATGAGGTGTGACTCTATCATGCCATACCAGTAGTGCTATAACAGTATAAACACATTCTCTCTCTCTCTCTCTCTCTCTCTCTCTCTCTCTCTCTCTCTCTCTCTCTCTCTCTCTCTCTCTCTCTCTCTCTCTCTCTCTCTCTCTCTCTCTCTCTCTCTCTCTCTCTCTCTCTCTCTCTCTCTCTCTCTCTCTCTCTCTCTCTCTCTCTCTCTCTCTCTCTCTCTCTCTCTCTCTCTCTCTCTCTCTCTCTCTCTCTCTCACTCTCTCTCTCTCTCTCTCTCTCTTTCTCTATGTACACACATATACACTCAAATAATAGTTTTTATGCAGATTCATTGGGATTTTTTAATTTTAGTCTCTTTATTTCTGAATGCTTGTGGATGTGGGTGCGTATTAGAGATGGGTAAAGTCATTATATTTTGATATCAGACCACTCATTTTATAAGTTTTCCTTGACTCCCTATTAAGCCAAAATAAACAACGCAGTAAAGATTTTTCATGATTCACATCACTCAGGTGATGCATTTTCCAGTTTCACCAATCATTTATTCAGAATAAGCTCTTGGCATTAGATATGTATCAGAGCAAGTTCTCAAATAATTTTTTTTCTAACGTTAATAGATAACATCATCAGAAAGATTCAATGGATTCGTTGACAATCTATGCAGAAGCAGGTCATCTCCAGCAGTATGTTGGCATCGGAAAACTACAACCAGTCAATCCACAGACAATGCATTCATACAAACAAATCATCAAATAAACTCAAATGTAAGTGAATTACAATTATGAAATAGAGAAAAAAATATCTCACATCAATGAAATTCTTTTATTTGATTAATTTTCATAAGTCAAAACATACAAGCAATCTGAATTGCATAAACAAGTAATCATTCGCTGTACAGAGATTATATTTTTAAATTTTACTTAAATTATTAATGAATTTCTTGTTGATATGAATAAATTTGTTAGCTAATTATACCTTAATTATAATTATATTGTTCATTATCATTGCATGGGAGGTTTATGTTTCTTATTATCTAAACTACATATTTGTTCACTAGTTCTTTGACAGGGTTGGCTAACTTCTGATGAACAGGTTTTCTGTAGCTGAAATTCATCAAAAAAAAAAAAAAAAAAAAAAAAAAAAAAAAAAAAAAAAAAAAAAAAAAAAAAAAAAAAAAAAAAAATGTACGTCTTAATCTTTGGCAATCCTTCACTCTGGATTATTTTATTTATATTGAAAACATATTTCCTAGTTTTATAAGAGATACTAATGCAATAGAACTTGTGAGATCCTACTACCTGTATATCACATAAGCGTAGCAGAGGGACATATATACATAGGAATGTGATGGGGAAGAGGGGAACTGAATCTGCCAATTCATCTCTGCTGGTTGTTAGATGTGGTGGCACCCTAGGGTTGTTTGTAGGCAGCAAGATAGATTGGTTTGTGTGCTTTATGTGGGCTGAATTGATGGAGGATCATATGGTGATAACCATACTAGAAAGCTTAACTTTTTTGTGTCTCAAAAAGTATTGATTTTTAGTATATATTGTGTCAGTAAAGTGAAATTTTATGATGTGGAACTGCTGAGGATCTACTCCAAGAACTACTCAGATAAGAACTTGAACTTTTTTCTTTCTTTTTTTGAATAATTTATAATCACTAGAATTTGAGGTTAGGTTCTGTGGTGTGTGGACCTAGCTCTTTAACTCTATATTTAATAGCAAAGAAATGGCAGAATCCCCACCTTTAAAAAGAAAGAAAGGGAGATTTAAATGTACTGCTGAAGGGAATACTGAGCAAAGAAAAAACTATCCCAAGTTTTTAATAATTAAAAGAATTGAAACGGATAATGAAGATAATTTATCAGATTTTAAAAGAGTATCCCCTTTTTTAATCCATAAAAGTTTAAAATCATTAATAGGAGATGCTAAATTGATTAAAAAATTGAAAGATGGAACTCTTTTGGTAGAGGTATTTTCCGATTCTCAATCAGAAAAACTGTTAAAGTGTAACAATTTATGAAATAATTTTCCAGTTAAAATAGAGCCCCACGCTAGGTTAAATCTGAGTAAAGGCATAGTGTGGTGCCCTGATCTAAATTTTGTCGATATAGAAGAAATAAAAGAGGAGCTAAAACCCCAAAATGTTGTCGATGTTAAAAGGTTGACGTATTTTAGAAATAATGAAAAACATAACAGCCATAATTACTCATTAACTTTTGACAATCCCTCTCTTCCCTCCGAAATTAAATTAGGCTTTCATAATGTTGCAGTAAAGCAATTTATTTCAAACCCCATTCGTTGCTACATTTGTCTTAAATTTGGCCATACTAAAAAAAATTGCACCAAAGAAGCTTTATGCAAGTTTTGTGGGAAAACAAAGCATGAGGGCTCTGAGTGTAATAATCCGAAAATGTGTACTAACTGCTTAGGTGACCACGATGCATTCTCTAAAAATTGCCCAGTTTTCATTAAAGAAAAAGAAATAAAGCGAATTCAAGAGGCGGATAAAATAACATATATGGCTGCAAAGAAAAAATACGATCTTTTGCACCCCATATCTACCCAAATTTCTTTTGCTAATATTGTAAAGACGAAAAAATCAGTTAGTGTACAAAAGGAACAAATGATCGAAAATCAAGTTATTTTTAGAAACCCAGTAACAGCTGTGTCTACTAAAACAGTCACGCCAGTTAGTTGCTTGAGCGCTAATAGAATTAGCGATTCTCCCACTCCCGTCCCCACACCCACCCCTCCTACCCCTACTGACCCTTCTGCTTCATCTGCCTTACCTAAAAACCCTTCAATCCAAAATTCACAATCCTACGGTGGGATATCCGAAAAAAATTCGGAAGACCACCCCACCCCCTGTGAAGTCGCCTCTGAACCGAAGATTTTAACTTCGGCACAGACGACTTCTAATGAAGAAAATAACCCTCACGGCTGTCCCGATGGTCAACAGACTGAGTGGACAAAAGTTGAGGGTAGAAGAACTAGAAGTAAAACAAGGAAAAATTCTCCTAAACGTGTACAAAGTAATGAAATAATGGAAACTAACAAATGAGTAATATTTAACTTAATTTTTGCATACTAAATTCACTTTTATTAATTATAACATCTGTTTTAATTGAATTCTGAACTTTTAACTTTTGTTCATTAAACATGACTTCCCTAACCAATATAATTCAATGGAATTGTAACGGTATAACGGGAAAATTTGAGGAATTAAAACTTATAATTAATAAATATCAACCATTAGTTATATATTTACAAGAGACTAAGTTACACACCAATAGAATATTTAACCTAAAAGATTATAACATTTACCGGAACGATTTTGAATATCGCAATAGAGCATGTGGTGGGGTTTTAACTGCCGTCCATAAAAAGGTCGTTTCTGAGTTGGTTCAGATTCATACCTCTCTGCAAGCAGTGATAGTCAAGGTCTTCCTTCATATACCTATTTTTATCAATAATATTTATCTTCCTCCTGAAAATTTTGATGAAGTAGAATTTGTTAATCTCCGGAATAATACCCCTTCTCCCTATATTGTTGTGAGTGACGTTAACGCTCATAATATTTCGTGGGGCTCTTCGTATTGCTCAACCCGCGGAAATACTATTAAACGAATAATAGACAGCACAGACTCCATAGTTTTAAATTCAGGACAACCCACATATTTGAGTCCAGCATATAATTCCTTCACTTGTATTGACCTAACTTGGTGCTCACCTAGTTTATTTACTCATTTAGACTGGCAGGTTTCCCAGGACCAATATTCTAGCGATCATTTCCCAATATTAATCAGTTTCCCAAACATTAGTACCCGGATAACAAAACATGCTAGATGGATTACAGAAAAATCCGACTGGACAAAATTTCAAAATAATTTAGTTATTACGGCCTCCGATATAACTACCATTAATAAATGTGATGAAATTAATCACAAAATTACTTCATCTATTCTAGCAGCGGCGGAACTTTCAATTCCAAAAAGCTCTGTAAATGTTAAATCGAAAAATGTTCCGTGGTATGACAATGAATGCAAACTATCAATTAAAAATAGAAGAAAGACCCTTAAAGTTTTCCAAAAGGAACCTACTCAACAAAATCTGATAAATTATAAGAAAATCCGTTCGTTATCTCGAAGATTAATCAAAGAAAAAAAAAAAGGAATCATGGCAACATTTTTTGAGCAGCATTTCTTCAAATACCCCACCCAGGATTTTTTGGAAAAAGATAAAGAAGATTATGGGAAGACATGAAGACTACCAGCCAACCCTGCTAGTCAACGGACTAGTAGAACAAAACCCCGGTATATTAGCAGAGCATTTTGCTGAATATTACTCAAATATTTACTCATCTCAAACACAGCTGACAATAGAAACCGAAGCAGGCAGCATTAGCGATCAAAATGAAATAACTTATAATCTACCATTCACTAAAGAAGAATTACTTTCCTGTTTAAAAGAATTGAAACCATCCTCACCAGGAGCAGATGAGGTACATAATGAAATGTTGAAAAATCTACCAAGGCAGTCAATGGATGCACTTCTTGCACTCTATAACCAGGTGTGGAGCACAGGGGACTTTCCTGAGATATGGAGGAGATCAATTATAATACCAATTTTAAAAACTGGAAAAATAAGTTGTTTCCCTCGAGTTACCGGCCCATCTCACTAACAAGCTGCGTATGCAAGTTGCTAGAAAAGATGGTTTTGAAAAGGCTCAGTTGGATACTAGAAAAAAATAACTTACTATCGAACGCACAAAGTGGTTTCAGAACAGGGCGCTCTACAGTAGATCATCTCATAACAATGGAGTATGAAATTTTGAATAGCTTTGCTGAAAAAAAAAAAGAATGCATAGGCATATACTTCGACGTTGAAAAAGCCTATGACAACTTAAAAACATCTCTCGTCCTACAACAGCTACGAGAATGGGGATTTAGAGGTCGCCTTCTCATCCTCATTGGTAACTTTCTGAGAAATCGAACATTTCAAGTTAGAATAGGTAGTCATCTGTCTTCGATAAAAGAAATGACTAACGGTATTCCACAAGGAAGTGTACTGAGCTGTGCTCTTTTTGCGATAGCCATTAACAAAATTACAGAAATTATTCCGAAGCAAATTAAAACTTTTTTATTTGTAGATGATTTAGCTTTGTTATTACCATTCAAAAATGAAAATAGAATGCAGATATTATTACAAAATTGCCTAACAAATTTGGAAGTATGGTGTAGGCAATCTGGTTTAAATTTCTCCACAGAAAAAACTAAATGCCTACTTTTTTTCAAAACGCAGGACACCTACTACTTTTCCAGAGTTGGTCTATAGAAACACGAACTTACGTTTCGATACAAAAGTTAAATTTCTAGGACTAGTTCTGGATTGTAAACTTAACTGGAAAGAACATATCACATGTCTAAAAGAAGAAGCACTCAACAGACTAAATATTCTTAAAGTTCTGGCTGGACGCTCGTGGGGAGCAGATAGGTCAAGTATGCTTAAGGTATATACCAGTCTGATAAGAGCAAAACTAGACTATGGCAGCTTTGTTTACTCATCAGCCAATCAAAATCTTCTTTCAGCTCTAGATTCAGTACACCATGCAGGTATTCGTCTTGTTACTGGAGCCTTCAGAACCAGTCCAGTAAATAGTTCATGTTTTGAAGCTGGCATAGCTCCTCTCGCTTTGAGAAGACGTCAACTTGCCTGCGGATACATTGGGAGACTAAAACTCAACCCCAATAACCCCGCGTGGAAACCCATTTTCCAACCAAAGAGAAGACGATTTATAGAAAACCAAAGACTACCTGCTCCGTTGGGTATTAGAGCTAGCAGATATATAGAAGAAATCAGCTCCCTGCAACTTACAACCGATGAATTTCATTACCCACCATGGACTCTAAAATTACCTGCAATAAACTTAAAACTCCAAAAATTCGCTAAAAATAACACTACAGGACTTACCTATCTAGTAGAATTCCAAAAAATTAAAGAAAAATATAGTGATAGAAATTATATATACACAGATGGTTCCAAATTAGAGAATAATGTTGGATGTTCCTTTGTATCAGACTCCAGCATTATCAAATACAAACTTCCCTCTCTAACCAGTACCTTCACTGCAGAATGTTATGCGATTTGTGAGGCGCTGTATTATATTATGCAATGTGAAGAAGAAAACTTCGTAATATGTACAGATTCTCTATCTGCTCTAATGACATTAAAAAACATGTACACTAAAGACCCTTTAGTAATGAAAGCCCAAGTCTATACAACAATGATAAAGAATATGAAAAAAATGTACTACTGGTTTGGACTCCGTCTCACGTGGGAATCAAAGGAAATGAAGAAGCGGATCGAGCAGCGAAGGAAGCAGCAAAATCATCAATAGACATCACCAACATTTACACAACATCTCGACATTTGCAATAGATTAAAATACCATGTAAAAATGGACTGGGCACAGCTGTGGGAAAACACAGAAGAACTAAACAAACTGAAATCAATTAAAAAAGAAACAAAAATGTGGAAAAGCTCTTACCGCAACAATAGAAAAGAAGAAGCTGTTATAACTAGACTTAGGATCGGACATACACGCCTCACTCACGGACATCTAATAACAAAGGACAATCCACCAAAGTGCACATCATGCAATATACAACTAACAGTTCATCACATTCTAGTAGAATGCCCTAAATGGGATAATTATTTTCAAGAAGAAGAACTACAAAGAAACCTCCCTACCATGCTCGGTGATAATAACCAGAATATCGAAATAACAAATAAGTTTCTTAAAAAATACAATTTTTTCAATAAAATTTAAAAAGAAGACATAGAAGAAAAACATATATTGAAGGACACTAAAGACCCTCGATGTTGAGTGTCCATAAGAATTTCAACCTAACCTAACCTGTTGGCTGAATTTATGATGAAGTTTTATACTCTCTATTCGTTAGAGATAATGAAGAATTCCAGTTCCACAAATGGATCTCATCACTTCTATGACATGATGTACTGCAGAGGAATTCTTTTTTCGCTCACACTGAGAACATCATCTTGCCAATGTTACCATGGGCACAAGTTCGTGAACTGGCACTGGATCAGGGATGCCAGGAGTAATGGGGAACCATCTGATATGCAATGTTCCTCTATTGAACTTCATGCAGTTGAATGTTAAACATTGGTTTCGTTCAATGGCAAAAAAGAATCTCCTTCAACAACCCATCTAAGCAAAAATGAATTGGGGAACATTGCTCAAAAGGGGACCAAGCTGGACAAATAAAACTAGCAGTAGAGACCTCAAGGAAGAACTGAACCAAGACGGGTTCAAAAGAACTCGAATAAACTCTAGGAAGCAACTTTCACAATATGACTCGAATTTGGAATTTCTCAATATATATATATATATATATATATATATATGATCTAAATTAGTAAAAAAGTTATGAATTGTTTTTCAAGCCCTCTGAATGAAAAGTTTACTTAACAAATAATAAAACTTTGAATTTTTGTATTTCTGTTCAAACCTAAAATTTTAAATGATTTGTGCAACCTCAGGATTGTCATATTTCATTCTCAAATGTTTACATGATTTATTTTACCCTATTTCACCAATATTCAAAGGTTTAGGGTTTGACAGATTCTAAAACTGTTTTTTTTTAGCCTTTTTCGCTCCATTCAACTGTCCATCTAACTGTATGCTTTCTTTTTCTTCACCCTTCTACTATTTACCTATTTACCCATTCAATTTTTCTAATATTGTACAAATTTAAATCAACATATAATTTAAAGAATGTTTAGACTGTTTAAAAATTTTGTAACATGTTATTTGTTGAAAAATAACAAAACTTTTTTTAAAAAACTCCATGTGCTGATCATATAGATGATGAACCGGCAGTTAGCCATGCCTGTTCTAGAACATTTAATTTAAAAATAAAAACAATTTTTAAAATTACAATGCTTTCTCTAGTTATATAATCTATTTTAAAAACTTCCATATTAAAAAAATATTTTTAATCCAGAAGATTTTTTTTAACTAGATAAAAAACTATAAATTGTTTTCTAAAAGTAAAACTAAAAATGTTATGCATAGAGTACATGAACTAGAAAAGAGGTAAATTTTAAAAACAATTGTATTTAAATGTTTCAGACTACTTGGAACAGACTGGATGATTGGACAAAGATGATTTTAATGGGAATTATAATTTCAATATTCATTACATTAATGCAAAGTTTTGGTATATTATAAACAATCTAACTTAACTAGCTTTCTATATTTATTTAGAACTAGAGTGTGAAATACTTGAAGTAAATAATGACAGTATTTCATTATATAAGTGTTAAATGAGTCCTCAAAGAAATAACTTTCTGTCCTAAATAAAAATAGAATCACTATTGGCGTATATTCCTTAATTCTTACACAGATATTATTCTGTTCCTTAAGCATTTTTTTCATTTACAGTCATTTACATTAATTTTAATAATTGTCCTTCTTCTTCTTTATCTAACTCCTTGTCCCTGCAGAGTATTCCCAGTGATTAGAAAGCTTTTAAAATACTATTAGCAGAATAATTCATTCTCAATGTTTTTATAATATTTCATCTTAGATCATAAAATAATGATAATTATAGTGAAATTTTATAAATATTTTTCAATGATTTGTAATGAAATTGACTAACAGCCCCATCATGTAACTTTACCTTTTCCAGTAGTACGATCAGATGGATCGAATCATTTATTTCTGACTGCATTTAGGTAGTTCAAATTCCTAATCTTTCCCCTTCCAGTCGACTTTAGTGTGGTTTAGGGCTCCTCAGTATCACCTTCTTTCTTTAGCTGATATATTAATGATGTTTATCCCGTCATTAAAAAATGTTCCTCTCACTTATATGCCGATGATTTCCAAAATATACCAATGAGCAACAAAATGCTATCGCAAAAGTTCAAGTAGATCTTGACATGGTATCTTCTTGGGCCACTGTTAACATATTGAAACTAAATGCAGGTAAATCAAAGGCTATTGTGTTGGGTTCTAAGGTCCTTCCTAATTCTCTAACCTGAATACCTAATGTCTCCATAGACTCCTATCATATTAGCTTCCACACTGCCTTTACGAATCTTGGAATTGTCCTCGAACAAATCCTTTCCTAGAAAGATCATATTTCCCTTATTACTCACTGAACAATTTCTTCCCTTTGATTCCTAAACTGATCCCATAATTTCCTTCCACAATCAGTTCGCCAACTGTAAATTTCTTCCCTTATATACCCCCATTTTGGATATGGCAGTGTGTTGAAACATGGTCTCTATGAATCTCAGGATGCTAGATTGAACAAGATTATGAGCTGTTGCCTGAGATTTGTTTTAGAGATACCTCATCATGACCATATTTTTCACCACTACACCAAATTAAAACGGTTATTTCCCATCTCTGACGACAATACTTCCTTGATTCAATCCTTTACAAATCCCTTTGCTCCCAGACACCTCCCTACATTGTCAAATTTTGTTGTTTAACTTATATTATTATATCAGATTTTTTTTCTCCATATATGATATATTTTTAGCCCTATTTACTGTATTTTTATTTAATTTTTTTCTTATTTTTTGTTTCCATGCCAAATTATTCTATAATTTTTTTTTTACCTTCAGATTTGTTTTATTGTTCATGTAATATTTTTAACTTGTGTGTAATATTAATTTTTATACCATCATTTAATTTTATATATAGAATGTAGTTGGGTATCTGAAAAAAAGAAGGCAATGTATGTTAAAAATAAGCCAATGTTTTGGCCAACTTTGATGAACATCATCAGGGCAGAAAAAAAAAAAAAAAAAAAAAAAAAAAGATAATTTCTTCTTTTCTTTTTTTTCTGATTCCTACTACATCCTACATATACATTTTGTCCAGTCAACCAACATAGCTCTTCTAATTTAATTTTAATATTGTTTTCTTGCTCATCATTGTATCATTAATTTTATATATAGCAGCTAGATCGCCATTATATTGTTCATTCTAATTATTTTAAAGGAGCAATGGTCCCAGAATAAAATTTATTTTCATTTCATTATAAACATCAATAACTAATATTAAATGAGGACCATTTAGCTTTGGCCAGCAGGCACCAAGTACTAATAATGACCAGGCAAAGTGTAAAGTAAAGTGCAGCTGCAGATAAAGGACCCAATGATGAAAGGTGTATTAGATGTGGGCATAAAACAAGTACCTACTTTTCACTACCTGGCTAATATGATTACAACAGGCATGAGACTGGCTTAGAAAGGTTTGGTCTAAAGGTGCTGAGATGAAGAAAGAGAAAAGGGAAAAAAAACTTAAAGGCTCTGGACTAAGCCATAGGTTGTCAGGTGGGAAGGGCTTAAGAAACTGAAGATCAGGAAATAGTATTGGGGAATCAGAGAAGTGTGAAAGAGGAGCTTGTTAAAGAGGCAGGAGATGATAGATTAGGGCAAAACGAACAAAGGATACCTTTAGAGTGGACGAAACACCCAGCAGATAGAACTCACTCTTGAATGAACGCAGCACATTCTCAGATATTTCAGATAACTAACTATATAATAACATAAGTCAGAAACATTGATTAATATAAATTGTGTTTTGGCTTGAAATATAGATTCAATGCAATTAACTGGTAGATTCATAATATCAGATTTAAATACCATCCCCTTTATAAATAATGGTAATTTAAATAATAAATAAGAATATACAGAGCAGATGTTATTAATGGTTAACACTTGAATGCCATAATTCATAAATGAATTGTAAATGTGAAACTTTTTTTGAAAGAGGAAGACTAATAAGAATTTATTACCTAAATCAGATACCAATAAATGAGGAAATATAGTGTAGCAGGGACAGAAATTTATTTTATCTGGTTTTAGATGATTAAATATCCTCAAGCTATAGGGATATAGCAGAATCTACTATTTCTGTAGCAGAATCTACATAGGCACATACGCCCGATCAGCAACTTACCAAGGGGACCACAGTGGGCATACAGGACCGCTAGTGAAACCCACAAACAATTATGTTCCAGGAATACTTACGTCATTGTAAAGTCAAATTACCTTATTATTATGTTAACTAAGGTTCTTGTGAACATAATTATAACCTTGGGTTGAGCTTACCTTTATTCTATTGCCATAACAATTCCTGGAAGCTAATTTGTTATTGTTTAGCGTATTTTTAAGTTATTTTAATCTAATTAAAATTATTAAGGACTTGGAAAAGCTGATAAATTATCTACCAATACTATTGTGGTATCGAAACGGAAGGTAATTTATTTTGCATTGCCAACTCCACGATACGCTTGGTACAGGAAGATATTCCACGAAACATTTTTAAACAAAAAATGGACCAACTTACAAAAAAGGTACTACTAAGTAAGTAATGTCTATTT
The DNA here is from genome assembly GCA_003667255.2 of Euschistus heros. Classification (NCBI taxonomy): domain Eukaryota; kingdom Metazoa; phylum Arthropoda; class Insecta; order Hemiptera; family Pentatomidae; genus Euschistus; species Euschistus heros. Next base: position 1,088,496 of record RCWM02000121.1, read on the forward strand.
GCAACAAGAGCTATAAGCATACTAAATAAAGTGAAGGGTGCGAGGTAGGAGGGTTGAAAATAGTGAAAGGGTAATAAAAGGTGTTGGAAGGGTTTCGTCAGGTCAATCACCTAAAGAACAGTTTTATACCTGATCAGATGAACAACACATTTTTGCTGAATAATAAACCTAGTATGTTATTCCATCAATATTTCTGGAAATTATTTTTTTTTTTTTTTACAGCTAGGTACTGTTCTTTGTTATCCTCATATTAATTTAATGGAAAAAGAACTAATCTTGAAGGGGTTTATACATTTTTTTCCAATAGTGCAGTAATATTTTGTGTGAAAATGAAAAACAAATCAAAATATGTAAATAGAGAAGTAAAAAAATATCTATTAAAGGAAAAAATAGTTATTTTATGATTTAGAAAAAAATGGGCAGTGCCCCACGTGCATTGGCGGGCACATAGGCCCGCTACATTTTTGCCCTAATCACCATAATTAAATGGTTGCTAATGATTATAAAAATGCATGACATAGTTACATAACTGCTGAATGCAGTTTTTGAGCGAAAAAAAATGTTTTGTCCACAGGGAAATATTAACAGAAATGGCTTGGTCATCAAAGTGTTAATAACAGGATGAAAACCTGTATCAACACAACTAAAGATAATTTGGATTCTCCTAAAAATGTGTTCAACAGCTTGTAAACTGAAATTTTTTTTTAGTGAAGTATTAGAAGAATCAAAATTTGGGCTTATAGGATTAAAAAAATAAGTATTCAAAGTGAAAATCATAACAATGCAATTTAAATGAGTACTATTTGAATTTTGTCTTTTAAAGGGAAGCCAAAGCATTCAACCCAGGTACATGCACTCATTTTCACATTTCTTCTGTTCACCAAATTACCAATGCATTCTAATTGAATATTGACTAATTAATGAAGGAAAATGAGAATTGTTAATAATTATACAGAATTGACAATAGTGTGTTGAAGAAATTATTTTGACATCAGAAGTCTAGGTAAAATACTGAATAGGAGAGATTTTAGAAAATAGATATGCTTCATTTATTTAATTTTTTTTTTATATTTTATTATTATTTTTATTTTTTATTAACAATGATGCTAAACAAATTAAGCTTAACTAAAGCTAACCTTTTTTCAATGAATGAATGAGTGGAAGTTCAAGAAATAAGAAGTATTAGCTCTTCTCAGGGAATCAAAACTAGCTCATTTTCAATAAATAGTCCAAAAGAGCAACTTCGAAGTGAGCGATTCATTTTGATCAGATTTCTGAAAAAAAGTTTTTGTCCATTTTCACTCAGGGCATGGAATCAATCAAATAATATTTTAGTAAGATTTTTTTTTCCTTTTGCGTTATATTAAAATAAATTTTTATCATTTCTGATCGTATAAATAACTATCAAAGAAAAGTAAAATAGGATATGAAATTACAACATTCTCAGTTATCTAGAATATTATAAAATCATTATCAATTAACCCTTAGAAAATTATAGTAGTATAGGCAGAGATGCATTATGTAATACACAACATCCTTGTGAATTCTGGGGAATACCAATGGAGTCATTGAAAAATGAAATGAAAAAAACATTGTATACTTGCCAGACATGAATATTCTATATTTGTAAATAAATAACTTATGTTTGACTCAAAAATGAAGGAGTGCTTTAACATTTACAGCTATATTTTAGTTCATTCTATATGCGATCTAAAATCATAGAGTATTGCCTAAAATACTGATAACATAAGAGCTAAGCAATTCCATTACCACAAAAAAAACAAAAAAAGGGATCGGAAATTTTAAAACAATGGTAAATTTTAAAATTGACGTGTTTGAAGATTTATAAAAGAAAACTTAATTCACTTAGAAAACTGTATTCTTAGAAGAAGAGCGGGGGAAGGGGGGGGGGGCACGTGCTACAGATGGCTGATTTAAAGGGGCTGTAAAATTTGAGAAGTTAATAAAAAAATTAATAAGTTATTAAAAACGTTTTTATGTAAATATGTAATATGTAAATATCACAACGAATATTATTTAGTTCTATTTATTTATTTTTTGTGCATAATTTATACAATTTATTATATTGTATTACAGAGGTATTGTATTTTGATAGTGGGGGAGCCTTTACCACCCCAGAATAATCTCCTAGTTCCGGCCCTGTATAAAATAATGTATAACATAAATATATCTTAAATTACATAAATACATGGCTATTGTCATATTTATTTATATATTAAAATGTGGACATTTTTAAAAGATCAAATAATTTAGGAGAAATAGCTAGTATATTATACTTCAAGTTTGTTGTTCATTCTTCTCCATTTATAACAAGTCTAAATTTTAAAAACTTATATTTTAGTTTAAAACTATGTTATTAATAACTGGCTTATCTTGAGTATCTACTTTCTCTGAAACTACTATTGATTAGAGGATAGAACTGTAGATTTACTATAGCAATAGTAGGGTAACTATAGAAGAGTGAATTATCATTTCAGAATAACATAGAATCAACTTTTACTTTTCATAAAATCATTTCTATAATCTTATTTTATAGGTTAAATAATTTTACTATACCGGCTTTGAAATGCTAAAGACGCTATAAAGGTGCACCGATTTGAGGAATAAAGAATTTATGATAAAAAAAAAATAATAATAATAATAAAAAATGAAGAAATGAAGTTGACAAAAATTTTGAATTTGATTAAAGTTAAAAAATAATGATGATAGTAATACAATAGGTGAAGTATTCATTGAGTTCGTACTTTCAACCAAACAAATTACTAAAAGTTTTAAAGTTTCAGACTACAGCGCTGTCTCAAAAATTAAAACAATTAAATCAATTTTCAAAGGACAAAAACTAAATTTTTGAGGGGTGGCCAAGGATGTCGTTCGGGCGTCAAAAATCGTCAGATCCAGACAGCTCTGAATCCAGTATCCTTCAATGGCTGTTGAATGAAAATTTTTCTCAATCAAGATTATAAACAACTCAAAATTATAATATTTTTTTTTGTCACATTTGAAAACCTACATTATTTTTGCACAAACCCAATACCCAACAGAGTTCGGTTTTATTAAATTTTAAAGAATTAACTAACTGTTTCTTTTTTTTACATGTGTACAAAAAAAAAAAAAAAAAAAAAATCTTTAAAGCGAATTTATTTTTATTTATTTTTAATGTCAATTTATATAAACTATATACAGAGTGATTGAATATAGCAACATCGGAGAATTTATAATCCCAAATTTGGTAGATTTGAAAAAATAATACAACTTTTGATAAATGATTTATAGGTTCGGTACAAAATCTTAATATTGGCCACACCTCGACCGCTTTCAAAGCTGTTGCAATTCGATTTCATATCTGCTTTAAATAAAGATCTGCAGTTGCGAAAATTCAGTAAGTAGTGCGCCACGCTACTTTTTCGATTTCAAATAAAAACAATTAAATATCAATAAGACATTTACTACATTCTAGTATATTTATTTATAATTAAAATTCACTATAATATTTATTCATAATGCATTAATTTATTGATTCTAATAAAAAAAAAAAAAATACAAACCAATCATTTTGAGGAAATAAAAAAAGACGTTTTACAACGTAATAATTTTTATTTTCGAATTTGATAATAATAATAAACTATAAAACTATGTTAATGATGTAGAGGATTATAGACCGGCACATGTATATTAAATGTTTTGTAATTTTAAATATGTCAATGAAGCCTTATTATTATATATTAAAAAGACTACAACAATTAAAATTTAACAAACAATTGCAATGCCAACCAATTACAATCTCAAAGAAGTTTTTCCTTAATTCAATCTCTTAAAATAATATTCAATTCTTTTTATTTATTTATCAGTGAACAGTTAGTTTATTTGATACCTGGTACAGAACCCTTACAACTTCAGTTATTATAAGAAGGGCGACTGTCCTGTAGGTCACTGACCTCAGCTTGCAAGAATGATGGTTTAAATGGATAACAAAAAAAGCGATTAAGACAAAATTCCTTCCCTCTAATCATTACCTGAATCTGTACCGTTCATGTGAGGTCAACGATGTTTTCATTTTTGCTTCATCTTTGTCATTAAATACGTGAAATAAAAGAATATATGTAGCTAAATAAAATGATCGCGGTTTGGAGTTTTTAAAAAGAGGCTTTATTGTGAATTACATACATTGATCAAGATACAAGCACAATTTATAACTTAATACAAAACTTCGAGTATAATATCTGTACCTCTCAACGTACGACGGCAGAATGTCACCGAGGCCAGGTGGGGGTACCTTTTATAGGGTTTTTGGGAGAGGGGATATCATACATTTTATTTATATTGCTAATCCTGTTGAGGTACACATAACTCCTCCCCCCCCCCCCCCCCCCCCCCCCCCCCCCGAGTTCCGAGGTCTCCGATGGAACAAATAACTTAGTGTAAATAGGTTAGATTCTATACAATAAAATAAAAGGATTGAACCTTATACATTTCTTAATACCTTTTACACTAAAATTTAAATATAATAGATAACATTCTATAAATAAAAGGGATTGGACCTTATACTCCAAGTTTATACAAAAGTAAAAGGATCATATCTTGTGTACCAAGTATTTGGAAAACAAAAAGAATAAACTCCGTATTGGAATAGGATTATTAATTTCCTATAAACAAAAGGATTAGACTTTGAATTTCCTGTTAACTAAGTTAGGATTTGTACACTTGAAAAATAAAAAGATTAACCCTTGTACGTTTAACGCTAGAATAGGATTTTATACAACAGTCAAAAACAAAAGGATTAGACTTTGTCCTTTACTTAATATTAACAATAAACTTAAATTATTTACAAAAATATCATGTTTATCCATAGGTTACTTACATGCTAAAGTACAATTTTCTTAACAATAACAGATAACAGAATATTCCTTAATACTAAACAATACATTATTTAAATAAAAATAAGAGTCTTCGAATTAGTTTCTTCTATTACAAATAATACTTCTAAATTCAAAATTACTCAATTAAAACAATAGCATTTTAAATCAAAATAATAATTCAAATACTCTTTTAATTACAATTAATATTAATTTCAAAATAAAATACATACTTTTATCAATGATCAATCAAAATAATATTTCAAGACAAATAGTAGTATTCCAATATTTATTATAGCGAATACAAAATATTAATTACAAGATAAATCAAACAGAATATTACTGTGAAATAAAATAATAATTTGAATGATCTTTTACATTATTAACATTGAATATAATATTTTACAGCAAAATACAAAAGTCCGACTTTATTAAAATAACAACAGCATTGTCAGTTTAATATATGGTAAATACAGATAATTCTTTCAATATAACATAAACATCTTTCCCTAATACCATTACTGTTGAGGCCAACATGTGTTTTGTTTATGTACAGGAGGTCACATAAGGTCTTAAGCGGTTATGGTCCATCTGGAAAATCCAATGCCATTTCTTTGAACACATAAATTAATAAACTCTTGATGAATCCCATTATTTTAAGCGCCCAGCTGCGCCCGTTTTACGTTGCAAATCCAGCGACATTTCGTTGGACGCCTCAGTGGCAAATCATTTAGATAGCCTCCAATGTCTTAAGCGTCCCACACTATTTTGTATATCCAACGACATTGAGATGGATGCCTCAGTGGCACAAATATTCATTGATCCTAATTGTTCTGAGCATTCAGCTGCACCAGAACCGCCTATTCTCCTTAGCACCACAGTGGAAGAAACTGTTACCCCAAATGATTTGACTTTGCGCCGCACCTCCAGGAGGTCCCCAGTCAGTTACCTTAATAAAATTTGGTTCCATGGACCACCACATCCTGAATCTAAGCGCTCTGCTGCGCAAGAGCAACCAAAGTCGATGGACATTACGTCGGCAGAAAATTTGTTTTTTATGGCTTGCAACTGAAGAACGCCTTCAAGAGGTCTCCAGTTGGCCATCATTTTAAATCAAAATGGCCTCATTACTCAAATATATCTGAGTGCCCAGCTGCACTTGATCTTTATAATAACAGTAAAATTTCATCAATTAGCCCCCTTTATTATGTTTGTCAATGGCGAAACTCCTCCAAGAGGACCCTAGTCATCCACCGCCTTATTCAAAATTGGCCTCATCGGTCTCATGAACAAAAATTTGAGCGCCCAGCTGCGCTAGACTTCCAAAAAAGCAATGGCAATTTTTTGAAAGTTGCCTTTTCCAACAAAAGACCAAAACCGCTGTCTGCCTTCAGGAGGCTCTCAGTTTGTACTATCATTGGTCCTAACTGGCTTCATCAGCTTTATAACAAAGAAATACCTCGTTCGATAGAATCAGGTTCTCAGGGATCGGACGGCACTCCTATGAAGAATGATTGTTCTCATCAGGATAGTCAGCATGGTGCCTCCATAGTGAACTCAGTTTTTTATAGGATTCCTCCGGTTAGATACCGAACCCTACAAGAAGCACTACAGGTCATGAGAATGCTAATATACTTCCTTCGGGTAGGTGGTGCCGAGTTATTGACATAGAGGTGTATCTGCTGTTTGTTCTTCTGTTACTACCTGGCTGGGATTAGGAAAATGCTCTCTTTATTTCTTGATAAATGCCTCTTGGTTTGTGACTGCCCCTACTTTGCTAATTCACATCTTGAAACCAGTTTCGCAGATGCAATATTTGATAAATGAACGGTTATTTTTGTGGTGGAAGCATGTGCAAGATAATGTTTTGTTTCTGGGTTCAAAAAAAATCACTACAGGCTCCTTCTTCAATTCCTTTGCTCCTCAAACCGATGCATTCTTTCATGGTTTGAAGTTCCCTGCTGCTTAGGGTGCTTTTGCATGGTGGGCGGTCGACAGAGTCAGTATTATGGTGCCAGACACCCATTTGTTGGCCAGACGTAATTCACCAGGGGTCATACACATTTTTAGGTCCTGTCAAAGTATGTGATTGTTATTTGTAGCAGAATAGAGACATTGCAGAAGTAAAGTTTTCATGAAAACTTTGGTGGGCGGTATTTTGAGGCCAACATGTGTTTTGTTTATGTACATGAGGTCACTTTGTCCTTGATTCAAATTAAGATTATTATAATTGTTTTTACCTCATGTATATTAAAATTAGTTATAAAGATTCAATTTGTTTTTAGTTTGTCAATTTTATAAATTTTATCTTAAGCGGTTATAAATAAAAACATATGTCATATGTTTTTTGGAAGCCACGCTTCAGTTTGCAACTAGTCGCCATGACGAGTGGCCAATTCACATTTGTTGTTGCCATGATAGTTGAAGAGAACATTGCTCATGGGCTCAGGGCCTTTATACCACAGAATAAATAGCTATTTTACAGATTGCCGTCAGAAATTGTAACCGTAGGGTTTGAGAATTCTTGTTTATTAATAATTAATTTATAACTGTTTATTTATTTAGTTGTTCAAATTAAAGAAATTGTTGCCTGTATTAAAATTCTTTAATAATAAAAATTGTCTTTGATATTGTTAAGGCATGAAATATAGTTGTCAAGCAAATTATTAATACCATATATTGAGCTACCAGCTTCACAAAAAAAAAGCGGTTGGTTTTCGGCTGCGTTCATCAAGAACCCCTAGGCGCCGCTACAATTACATTTATTACGTTTTATTAAAATAAATGATTTTTAAGACATTTTAATATTGTTTAAATAAAATTAAAAATCTTTTCCTAGTGGGCCTTTTAATATTGTCAATATGTGTTTTAATTGGTCTTTTATCTTTTACTAGTACATTTACTTTTTTAAACTTGTCCCTACTTTTTATTTTTACTTGAGTATTTTTTAAATATTCTATGTCTCCTAATTGTTTTTGAATATCTAAGGGGTCTTCTCTATTTCTATTTAATTTTTTAGTTCTTGTTTCTTTTTCATTATTTATTTAAGTTCTAATTAATTTATGTAGTAGTTGTTGATCTTTATGATATTTTAATACGTACTGTTCAGTCAGGTCAATATTTTTGTAGCAACCTCTTAGCAAGCGCAGCCAAGTTGGGAATCCATCATTAGTTCATTTTCCAGCAGGGCAATGATCCGAAAAATACATCCAATAAGACAAAATAATGGTTAATAATTGATATTCTTAAACAATTGCACACCCCTCTACAGCTATCAGACTTGAATATAATTGAAATTTTTTTGGTACGTCTTGAACCAAAATGTTTGAAAACACAACCGAAAGCACTATCTGAAGAATCTTTTGGTACAAGAGTGGGAACTAATCAATCCAGATCTAATTAAAAACCTTGTACACGCAATGCCTTGACGTTTACAAGCGGTTATTGGTGCTAATGGAATACATAAAAAATATTAAATTTGAAAAAATTAAGAAAAAGTGTGGCGTGCAAATACTTTTTTCTGGTATTTTTTTGTAAGATTTAAGTTTTATTTTATTAAGCAAGAAGTTTTTCATTTGAATTATTCATGTATTTATTCAGCTTTAAATATACTTTTTATTTACTAAGTTATACGATTTTTTTAAAACCTAAATTCATAATTTAATATAAAAAAAGAACTTGGTGTACAAATACTTTTTTCCTCCACTGTATACCCCATCAAATGCAAGACGTTATGAACGCAATGGGCGGAACTTCATTAATTAAAATTGCTTAGTAATTTCGTTTAAAATAGTGCTAGCTTTTATATGATACTTTTTATAATAATCCTTATAAGGCTCATATACCCTGGTTGGGAATATCAAAGCAAATAGGATAGTAAACCCCTATAAAATGAAACTTTGAGCCGAGAAAATGAAAAATTTAATTGGGTGGAATATATCTCTGATCCATGGCCATAACTAGTTAGGTTGACTAGGGTTAAGTTGATATTTGTTTAACTCTTGGGCTCTTACACCATTGGCAAAAGTTCCTAACTCTATGAAGAATAATCTCCTAAATGAACACTATTGGGATCTAGAGTTAGCAACTTTTCCCATTGGCGTAAGAGCCCCTGAGTTAAACAATGATAAATTAAACGCAAGTGGAATTAACTAGCTATGGCCAGTGACCAGAGATATGAAGGGGAAGGTGCTGTACCTAAAGCACAGTTGTACCAGTGGACTTTTTTAATAAAGAGAGAGTGGGAGGAGGGAAATTGAAACTTTTAGATTGGTAGTGCTACAAGCATCTCCCTGCAGTTGCATATGTGTTTTCAAGATTGTCAGATCTACAGTTTCATAGAAATTATTATTTTAAGTTTTTTCTTCCAAATCCTAACCAATCCAACCAGTGATTTAAAATTTTTTAAGACCTATACTTAGGAATTTTCCAGGCAGTAATATTGTTGCTGATATGTTTCTCTAAACATTATTTCAATTATTCCTATAAATCTATGAAGAAATGAATGTCCATTGGCACAACCACATGTGTCCACAGGTACAAAGGGGGAAGATACCTATGGACACTAATTAGTAAGTTACAAAACATTATTACCTGTAAAAATAAAATTACTTCTCAAAATAAAGACACCAGGGTTCGATAGTTCATTAAATTTCTTATCTAATGGTACAATGACCACTCAGATAAATAAAGCACCGAAAATTAGAAAAATTTATAAATTAAAATTGTCCACAGGTACAGCACCTTCCCCTATAAATAATATAAACATCGATGGGAATACTTTTCATTTTAATGAAATTAAATTTTTATTATACCAAAGCCAAATGTAAACAATATTGCTTTTCCTTCTGTTTTGTAAAAATAAAGTTTTCGATTACTATCGAAAATTTACTGTTTAGTACAATTACCTGATTTCATTTCCGATCGTCTTCCAACAGCTCGTAGCTACCATTACTGTTAAGAAAAAAAAATTAATTTCAAATTGAGAACGAATCATAAAATACTTTATTAATGCAAGAAACAATATGGCGGAAATAGTGAAGGACGTTTGTCTAATAATACAGAAAACTGAGAAGGAGGAACTTGGTAAATAGCTGGAGAAGTACAGTCTATTCTAAATTAATTGGTTGGAATCCCCCGAGATTTAATTGGAGATTGATGAGAGAATTATCACGTACTGATTTTCGTGCGAAGTTAGAATAATGATCGGGTCTTTTCCAAAACCCGAGGGCATCCAAAACTATTATTTTCCACGCTTCTTCTAATGATCGAATCATTTCAAGGGAGGAAGTGGACATAATAATTTAAAACAATAAAAATACTGAATACCTCTCCAAAGAAAAGGAAATATGGCCCCAATGAACTATAAGATTACTGCGATGTGATTTCTGAGGGACAATCCCAACGAATTATTTCATCCAACCTGGTCGAAAGCCATTGAGAGGAAAAACAGTGTCAAAATCATCGGAAATATTTTTCTTGTTATATTTCAAGATTTGATAAATAAGGCAGTTAAAAAGTACAAAGCATATCAAGTATACACTTCTTATTAAAAAAGAAAAAGAAAAAAAAGAAGAGGATTTCGAAGACTATTTGGAAATCAATTTCTCCCTGTCTGGGAAAAACAATATATCTATTTATAATCTACTGCTTTTCCAAATTTATATTATAGAATTAAAAGGATCAAATTATTTTAATTAATAATTAAATTAACAATTGATCAGCTGTTTGGGCTCCATGTGAAGAAGACACGCTTCAGGTCAGTCCCAAAGATTTATATATTTTCGAGTGCTATTTATGCATTTATTGACTTTATTTTGTGCACATTGAACAATATTAGTGCGCGTGTACCATTATTAAAAAAAAAAGTGATATATATAGTCAGTCAATTTATTGTACGCCTTTTACAGGCGTACAGAGCTTTGGCTCTGGAACAATATGGCAACAGTTCTTAATACCTCAAAAATGTCTCAGAATGTTTTGAAACCAACAAATCAAAAACAGAAAGAAATGGAACTAATCCAAAGCAGTAATTACTCGAAAACCCAGTCTAACCTCAACGCAACTGAAACCACATATGCTAAAGCCACCGCTTCAGACCGTTTTTCAAAACGAGAAAATGCTATCATTTTACATACATTACCAGGCATAAAACAAAAAGAATATGTTCTCAAAATCGCAGAATTAATAGACCCAAAATTCATAAGATACACCTCTAGAATATCCAATTCAAGATTTTGTATCCATTTTAGCAATAAGGAAGCAATCGATAACCTCCTAAAAAAACATCAATCGATAACCATCGACAACAAACAAATAATTATAAAACGTCTAATTAACCCAGCCAAACGTATAATAATTTCTAATGCTTGCCCTTCAATTCCACACGAAGCAATAGAAAATGAACTCAGAAGCCTAGGTATTAAATTAGTCTCTCCCATGCATTTTCTAAGAGCTGGTTACCAAGACCCAAGGCTGGCGCACGTTCTAAGTTTTAGACGGCAAGTGTATATTCCACCCGAAGATTTGAATAAACTTCCAACGTCTTTACTTATAAAACATGACAATGTATCATATCGAATTTTTTTCAGTGAAGACATTGTCACTTGTTTTATTTGTAAACAACCGGGTCATATATCTACAGATTGCCCTGAGTGCGATAATGATAACAATATTCAGGAGGCATCTAACGGGAAAGAAAACCTATTAATACATTTTGATCAAGATGTTAAAAATAATTGTGAAACAATAACAAATTCTTCAATATTAGACACACCAAATCATATGGTTAATAAGGCTCCAACGACCATAGGAGGTTGTCATGGAGACCCTTTGAAAATAGAGTCACTAGAAGACAGTAACGGAATAGAGCCTTTAAACCAAGTATCACGTAGCCATGGTGATGAGTCAAACAATATCACTGTAGATAGTTCCGGTGCCGAATCAGCTGTTAATTCGAGCAATAATTTAGCAGCGTTACCCGTGGCGGTTTCTGGCACTAAACGATGTTACTCAAGTCCTCCTGCTTCTACTTTATCCAATATAGAATTAAGTTTATCTCTAGATTCTCCGGATGAGTTTGAAAATACCATTAATTTACAAGATTTCCCACCAATACCAGCACCTCAACCTTCTCGGAATAAGTCAAAAAAACTGAAAAAGACCAATATCAATACTGAAACCAACTTCGAAAATGCTAGACAGTTAATAGAAGATAATTTACATAAATATCCCATTTCTTTTGATGAAATGGTGAAATTCATTCAAATGTCGTCTGAAACTAAAAACTTCAGCGAACTAGTTCACGAGTTCACGAACAACAAAGAGGGCTTAAAAGACATGCTTGCCGAAGCAAAGAAACACACAACTGACAGACGATCCAAATTAAGGATATCCAAGATATTAAAAAGAAAGTGGGACTCTACAGAAAATACATTAAATACAGACGACAGCACCGACAACTAGGAACTGACTAACAACTTTTCATTACTTTAATAAAATGACTACAACAAAAAACCCAATCATATTACAGTGGAATTGTAACGGATTTTACAAACATTACGAGCACTTCAAATTACTTTTAGCTGAAGAAAATCCCATATGCTGCTGTTTACAAGCACACAAGCTGTTAATTTAAAAAAATTTAACATCTACCGAAAAGACAGAAATGATTGCAGATCTGCCTGGGGAGGAGTAGCGATTATGGTAAAAAAAGAAGTATATTCTGAACGGATTAATATTGACTCATCCTTAGAAGTTGTTGCTATAAAATTATACAAACCTGAACCTATCACAGTCTGCAATATCTATATACCTCCAAACCGAGACTTCACTGCCAATGATCTCCAAACTTTAGTTGACCAACTCCCAAGACCTCTAATCATGGTCGGAGATATGAATGGTCACAATAAATTGTGGGGTTCAACTTTATCAGACTACAAGAATAGAGGAAGAGAAATAGAGAAATTTTTAGATCTCAATAGTTTTTTAATTCTACTTAATGACGGTTCCCCTACTCATTTTTGTGCCAATGGATCCTTTTCCGCAATCGACTTATCATTCATAGACGTTAAACTTTTACATAAAGTTCAGTGGAGCGTAAAGGACACCTTGTATGGAAGTGATCATTTTCCTGTGACTGTTAAATTTTATGATATTTCAAATGCTACATTACATAGAGTTCCGAGATGGTCAATTAAAAGAGCGAATTGGGAAAAGTTTTCATTGTTGATAGAATCAGAAATGGTAATGAAAAAAGAATCATATGTCAATCTGGAGAACAAAATTACTTTCTTTAACCAAAGTGTCATAGAGTCAGCAAAAATGAATATTCCACACAAAGTAATTTATAATGACAGACGTCTAGTTCCTTGGTGGAATGAAGACTGCCGGATCGCAATTATGAATAAAAAAAAAAAAACACTGAACCGATACAAAAAAAACAAGATCGCTGGAAGATTTAATTGAATTTAAAAAAATGAGATCAATTGCTAACAAGATATTGAGGGCCAGCAAAAAAAAATCATGGATGACTTACGTCAATTCTATCAACAATAATACTACCATAACAGAAGTATGGAAAAAAGTTAATGCCATCCAAGGATCCAAAAAACTTGACTTTGTTTCTTCGGTTTCAGTAGATAATCAAATCATAACTGACCCTGGTAAAATAGTTGAGCATTTTGGAAATCACTTTTCTACTATGTCGAAAACTGATAATTATAACATCGATTTTCTGCAGCATAAATGTGAACAAGAAAAAAGCTCGATTGAATTTCATACACATGGCTCAGAAATTTTTAATCAGCCATTTACTCTAGCTGAAATGAATTTTATCTTAAACACATGCAAAGATAAATCTACTGCAGGCCCCGATCAGATCCCATATATTTTTTTGAAGAAACTACCGTCAATTGCACATTCATTTCTCCTTTCAATTTATAATGAAATCTGGACGACAGGGATGTTTCCCGAAGCCTGGAGGAAGGCCATCGTTATTCCAATCAGGAAAACTACAAAAGATATAAACATCGATAACTATAGGCCTATTTCACTACTTTCTTGTGTTTCTAAACTTCTCGAAAAGATGGTTAATAATAGACTAATTTATTTCTTGGACTCAAAAAAAAATTCATTTCAACTTCCCAGTGTGGATTCAGAAAACACCGCTCTGCTATCGACCAAATCACGAAGCTTGAAAACGAAATTCAAAGGGCTTTTTCAAACAAAGAACACCTGGTAGCTGTCTTCATAGATATCACAAAAGCATATGACATGATGTGGCGCTATAATGTTGTCAGTACACTATCCAAACTCGGTCTCTCAGGGCAGCTATTGACATTTATTAACAATTTTCTTAAAGATAGGTCGTTTCAAGTTAAGGTTGGATCTAACCTTTCTCAATCATTCCATCAGGAAAATGGAACGCCCCAAGGATCTCCGCTAAGCGTAACATTATTTTTAATAGCCATAAATAGCATTGTAAATACAACGCCTGCAGAAGTAAATTGTTCTTTGTTTGCTGACGACTTTGCTATTTATATAAGAAGCAAGTCAATAGAATATATCGAGTGGAAATTAAGAACAACTCTAGGGAATCTCGAATCATGGTCTAAAAATACTGGTTTCAACTTTTCAAGTTCCAAAACGGTGGCCATCCATTTTTGTAAAAGGAGAAAATGCCAAACGCACCCGTCATTAAGTTTGTTTCAACAACCTATTATGTTTGAAGAAGTTTTTAAATTCCTAGGAATCTACTTCGATAAAAAGCTAACATGGTCTGAACATATTCGTCAAATAAAAGCAAAATGCCAGAAAGGGCTAAATTTATTAAAAGTTCTGTCCAGCACTCAGTGGGGATCAGATCGACGAACTTTATTAATGATGTACCGTACTCTGATCAGGCCTATCATTGATTATGGAGCTGTTGCCTACAGTTCTGCTAGTGTTTCAACACTGAAATCACTAGATACTATTCATAATCAGGGACTTCGTCTTTGTATTGGTGCATTCAGAACCACACCTGCCCAAAGTTTGTACATAGAGAGTGGTGAGCCATCTTTAGAATTAAGGAGAAAATATTTGAGTTTAGCATACTTCGGCCAAATTATGTCCAAAAAAACACCTCCTCGCTTACGATCCTACAACACATACGATTTTGAATGAAGAGCATAGACGATCCTGCAAATGTTTCCATTGTAGATGCAAAATATGGGCAAATGATTTACAATTATCCTTCCCTAAATATTTTAAATTCCCAGGCAATCCAATACCTAACTGGATACAAACAGAAAGTACGATTGATTACAGTCTATCATTTTTTTCAAAACCCACGACTCCTCATCACATTTACCAAAAAATGTTTAATGAACGAAAAGAAGTGTACTTCAACTACTGTTTTTGGTTTACCGATGCTTCAAAATCCAGCTCTGAAGTTGGATGTGCCATTATTATGGGCTCTGTTTGTTACAAATTTCTTCTACCAGAATCGAATAGTGCATACACCGGTGAGCTCTATTCAATCTGGAAATCGTTGACATTCATAATGAATAGTCAATGCAAATATCATCTGATTGTATCCGATTCATTAAGCTCACTGAAATCACTGGAAAACAGAAACTCAAAAGACGTTTTGGTGATGAAAATCCAACTTCTTGAGAAGGAATGTCTACGTTCAGGCAAAGTGGTAAGATTTCTTTGGGTTCCTTCTCATCTGGGCATCGGAAGAAACGAAGAAGCAGACCAAGCTGCAAATGCTGCAAGATTGAAACCCAATTCAGACGTCATATACATCAATAAAACGACTGCATCGGATTGGCGTATTCATATAAAAAAAAGAATATATGAATCATGGATTACAGAGTGGAACAAAACAGCTGAAAAATTAGGCAAAATTAAAAGTAGTCCTGACGTATGGAGAACATCAGAAAGGAGAAATCGCCGCGAAGAAGCTGTCTTGGCAAGGATACGAATGGGACACACAGCCATAACGCACACGTATCTTCTAAAGGGACTCTATCCACCGACCTGCAGGATCTGCAATGTACCCATGACCGTGGAGCACATCTTAATGGACTGCGAGGAATACAAGGATGTAAGGAAAGATTGCGGAATGGCCAAACGGATGGACATCGCTCTTGGTGACAGTGAAACGTCTGTGCAAAGTTTATTTAAATTTTTGAAAATATCCAATGTTTATAACTTTGTATAATTATGCTTACTTTTAATACCAATAATGTTTGAATTAACTGAATGTTAAAAAACACATATATTTGTTGTTGCTAATGACCCTCTAGGGTAGATGCTTGTAAAATAAATAAATAAATAAATAAATAAATTAACAATTAATCATAATTCGAAATAACGAAAGTTGAGAGAAAGTATGGTTTTCAAACGTGATTTTTTTTATTCTAACCAATATAGCTCCTAACCAGTAGATCCTAGCGGCAAATGTTTTATAACAAAAAATATTCTAAATTAAATTTTGAACTAGGAAACTATTGTCAAATATTCGATCCAAGAAACACCATCAGATCTAGAGCGTATCAAAATGTTACATTTTTGTTAAGGGTGAAAAAAAATGTTACACCAAAAAAGTATAGGGGTCGTTTTCAAATAAAATGGCAATTTGCAGTCCCAGCACTTTGAATGGCTGTAAAAAAAAAACATACAACCAATATTTCAGTATTGTTAATTTTATCTTGTCGAATTCATTTGTTTAAATTAATGTAGGCCTTAACTTCAATTCTAAATGTTTTGATAAAGAAAAAAACAAAATAAATTATTAAAAATTTTGAGGTACGTTACTGTCCACAGTTCAAGTTTTCAACTTCTAACCTTCACAAAGAGTATAGGAATTGGTTTTCATTTTATCCACTTCGTTATTTCTTGTTAAATTATGTGTATACTAATAGAATATAGAACTTTCTTTTGAAAATATGAAATTTTGGGGGCTTGAGAAAAGATTTTCTTTGTGTCCGAGAATTTCAGAATTTATTCATTTGATGTACGTGACCGTGTGTAGAAGAGTGGGTTCTGGAGCTAGGGGAGTCGGGATAACTTCCTAACACCCTCCAGACTATGTATTGTAACCATACCCAACAAAGGGCCCAGGTCGCTGCATCAACTAAAGTAAGACGACATTGATTCTCAAAACATAGTGAGTGCCTTAATTCATTTTGACATACGTTACCATTGTTTTCTCGCATTGAATTCAGCACTTCCAATTTAACATTTTACAGTTCGTAGTTTTCTACATTACAAATGTTTCAATGCCATTATGTTTGAAAAAAATTGTAGTTAAATAATCTTTTTCTAATTAAAATTCCTAATATTTGACATACGTTACTGCTGACATACGTTACCGTTATGGTGACGTGTGTTAAAATTTTTGTAAAATGCATTAATTTATGGTTCCATTTGTTAAATTTATGGTAAAAAAAAAAAAGAAAGAAGAATTATGAAATAAAGCTTTTTTTTTTCTCTCTTAATATATACATATACAATGGAAAAGACTGTGATCGCTAGAAATGAAAATTAGGTCCTAGCATTTTGTAATGTTGTTGATAAAATATATAATAAATACTTTTAATTTTGTTTTTATAAGAGTTTTTTTTCAAATGCAATTTTTCTACATGTTTCTCTAAGTCACCATTAAGTGTGAATACATTTTTGACGTACGTTACCAACAATTAAAAATAAATAAATTAATCAGTTAATAATAATTTTTTGGTAAGGATGGATTATTAAAAGGGTCAAACATTCTTAACAGATGTTATTAACTTTGGAAGGGGGGCAATAATAAAATCCATAAACGTTTTAACAAAGTAAAAAAAAAAAAAAATTGGTAAAGTACGTTAAATTTTTTGAAAATTTTTTTTTCACACAAAATTTATTACTATTGCTCTTCCTAGGAAATCACTTTAAATTAGCAACCTTAAGAATCCTTTACAAAAGCTGAATAAAAATCCTAATAATGACAAGTTACAAACCTGGTTACGAATGTCAAATTATTAAAGGTTTTATTTATTAAATCAAGGAAGCTAAAATTTGACGAACCAACTCAGGTATATATTCTCAAGTAGTTTGGCAACATTATAGTATGCCACAGAACATGAATAAGTAACTTTTTTTTTGTTGAGGATTTTTGGGTTTTCTGGAAAGCTAAATTGCCATTCTATTTGAAAATGACCCATAGACCCCTAGCTAAAAGACATATTTATGTTAAAATAGTTCCACTATTTGAACACAGTAAGTTTTAAACTGCTGAAACCTAGATATCAAGTCCGATTTGCGCCAAATCATCAAATGATACAATAAAGGCATCCAACTGTTCCGAGATCACAGAAGGTACATGGATATACAGATATTTAGGACCACCATCTGTTAATCAGAAATGAACTTACAGCTCTTGCTCCAGTATAACTATAATACAACAGTATCATGTCAAGAGTTTTAGCCTTGGACATTGCTAAGAGGAGGCGCAATGCTTCAGTTTAACAACAATCCCTACCTTTCTTGCTTTGATTAATCAAGGCAAAACACCGTTCAGGATTATTCATACTATGATTAGCTTGGGCGGGGTAGTGTATCCATTTGTCTATAAGCAAAACGATTTCATGGAGATGAACATACTAGTTGCGGACGATGCCATAGAAGCTATGAAAAATGTAGATTCATTAATATTTGCTCCTGGTAGTAAGCGGGCAGAAGATGTACGAAAAATGGGGATATCGACAAAGAGAGTTGGATACAGATAGTTGGACGAGGGCAGAGTTGGATCGACCTATCGCGACTAAGTATGGTGTACTATGTTGCTCTTGGGTTTTTAGAAATACTATGCTAATATATAAATATAGCCCCATCAATTGGAGTCTTTCTGATTACCTTTATTGGATTCTAACCCAATACGTGTAAACCAATTCAATAGTAGTTAGTGGCATTTAGGAAAAGGAATATTTATTGTGATTAAAGTATATATTTTATTTACCATCACTGTTACAGATATTTAAAAATAAAGATGAATGTTGTACCTAATCTAAGTGAGGGTCAGCACACAATTTACAAAGTTATATTACCAGCTAATGACATGGGTACTTCTTTCCTTACAGAGTTACAGTCTAAGGCGGATGCGTGAGGTTGGTCTGGGCTATGGTATCGGTTGTCTTGATCAGCCTTCTTCCATCGAGGAAGCTCCTTATAGATCGCCTCTCTGTGCCTCATCCTCAGCCGTTTACCAAACAGCCTATCCATTCTGTCTCCCCTCCGCAAAACTCATCTTTGACTAAACTATCCTCCTCCGTTTCCATCCATAAATACACCCTTATCTCTTCCCTTTAACTTTTAGACTTATTTGTTTAAAAGTTTTAATTTTTTTGTCACAACGTTCTTAGTCTCCAGTAAACTTTTGTGGACGAAATATTTTCAGGTATACAACGGTGGTCATTCCGAAGGTTTGGCCTAGTTCTACCTGGCCCAGATTCCCTTTGAAGGGTTTTATGGCTTAACACTCATATTCCAGACTTCAAAGGAGTGCCGGCCCTTTTTCATCTCGCCGTCTTATTATTAATTATGAACAACATAGTATTTCGTACCCATAATACATTGCAGGTAGTTCAAGAATGGAAAAAAAATAGCAATTTTAACCATTTATTTTTATTTTAGTGTCTTGATTCCATACGGAATGACCCACCTATGAAAATAGAATGCCAATTTATTGACAGCTATCATTTCATAGGCACCAATCTTCAACTACCATATACACTACATTATGAGACGAAAACATCCAGACGCCCAGCATATTTATAAAATATCTGATAAATAAGAAACATTTAACATTATTGGGCTTATTTGAATCTCAAAGAAACAATTTAGATTGTCAATCAGATTGGTTCCTTGAAGAAACAAATGTATTGTGAAATACAATCTAGTTCATTTGATGAAGATTTTATGTGCAGAAGTGTTAGGTAGAAAAATCTGAATATTTCATAACAACTAGATGAAGAGATATGAAGAAGATGAAGGAAACATAACTTACTCAAAATTGTGTTTTCTTACATAACCCCTTCATTAACCAAACTATTCAATTCACAGTGCGTTATTACCAACATTAATGATGGTTATATTTGAATGGAGTCGGCGAGCAAAATGATTCGATTCAGTTCAATCTAAACATTTTGATGAATCATTTAAAACACAATAATTCACTATGACGTCAAAATTAGCTCAAACAGTAAAATATAGAAATTGAATATTTGTTGATTATTTTCAAATGTTCATGGAATTAAATTACTGTAGACCAACAAAAACAATTACTGTAGACCAATTATACCACTAATAGATTTCAACCAATACAATGACATTCTTCATGATTGAGAAATCAGTACACTGATAGTGCACAAATCAGAGTGACAATGAAGAAAAGTCATAGCTGGCATTTTACTGTGTTTGGCACGATGGACGTCTATCTAATTTTTACCAATTATCTTCCTTCAGTCTTTTCTGTCTGATAGATTTTTCTACGTCCGGCACGTCTTAGATATCTCATTTATTCATTCAGTGGAAGCCGGAGTAACACAGGGGTCAATACTAGCTCCACTATTATATATTATTTACACCCACGATATGCCACTTAGCCTTAAAATATTAACAGCAACTTACACTGATGACTAGGGATGTGAATAATATGCAATAAAAATTGAAAAATACGCACATATATATGTAAATATATTGGGAAAAATATACAAGATGTTTATCACAACATACGACATGAAGGGTTCCGAAACACGCATGACACTGTCAGAAGGATAGACATCCTGAAATAAAATTGACACTTCACTGGAAACGATTGGCTGTTACCGGCAGCGTGTAGCAATGCCGGACACAAAAACTCCACCAGACACACAACAGTAACTTTACAGGTTACATCACATACAGACTCGACTCGGATTCAAGGAGGCGTCGCACATATTAGTACGACATGACATCTTCCCGGCTAAATCGACAGCGGAAAACATTACCGATGGAAAACACACAGCCATCACCATACAAGTAAACTAAACACAACATACAAAATGTCATGCATCTACACCCAAAAGGACAGTTAGAACACATTAAGACTTTTCTACAGCAAAGACAACACATAATAGTAGGTGACCTGGAAGCGCCAGACGCCATGCACACTACGCATCTAGGACACCAACCTCACTAAAAACAAAATACACTGTTAACAGACGCTTACCATACAGACAACACCTCGTAGCACTAGACCTACTCCTCACACAACATTAGAGTTCCAGTAACAACGATCACATGGTACTATACGAACAGCACACTGGGAGTAAAACACCACCCACTCACAACCAGATACGACTTTAAACATGCAGATTGGAAACTCTAACAAATCACCACATATACAAAAACACACCACCATCACCCCACTCCACAAAACAACAGATATTGACACAGCCATACACAGTCGAAAACATAAATACACGACGCAGCAGATTCCACCTACGCAAACCACCACAGCAACATACTCACCTCATAAACAAAGAAACACATTAAAACCTAATGTACAGAACACAAGACCCAACATACAGACCCTATCATAAACAGTCTCACACGACAGATTAGCACCCTCATGTCGCAGTGGCGAGACGTCCTTATGGCCGAACAACTTCGCCGCACTCATTACGACCCCAAAAACTTCTGGAAATTAGTCCGAAGTCACAACACCAAGTCAAATTAAATACCTAAAATATGCAACTATCTACATTATTTAGAAAATAAAAAAAATTGCAATACATACTTCTACCCAATTGAAAATTTAATTTTCAAGTGTAACTAACTGTGTTGAAAAAGGAAGCAATAGGAGGAAGACAAATAAAAAACAAAAAGACAAGCCGAATATTAAAAAAGAAAACATTTTATAAAACTTAAAGTGGCTTAATTTATGGAAGGGAATGTCAGCTCCAACTACAGTAGAACATAAATCGGTATCGAAATCAGTCTTTCTGATCCAGTGGTAGTTTGTGTAATTTCTGTTTTATTTGTGTTTTGCTGTATTTATATGCTGTGGTACTAAAAACCGTGCAGTAGTTGATACAACTTTATTAGAACATTCACAATATAAAACGCCTCCATCATTCATACTAAAAGTCCCCGTCTTTGGGGGTGAAATTACGGTGGGAGGAGGGGAGAAGGTCCTATTTTTTGTTTTTTCGATTATATTTCGAAAACGGTGGACTCTAAGATAATTTGCTACAGATCAAAATTAAATTTCCTATAAAATTAATTATAAACATATTTGTCGAACTTTCAATGGGTTTCGAGATATATAAGTTATTAAAACTGGATAATTTAAAAAAAATAAAATAAACTTTACATCACTTTTTATTAAACATTTGCTTCAAGTGCCAGAAACGTATTTATGAAATTAAAGTAAATTTAATGCTCTACAACTTTGATTCTGATATTTGTTCGGGGAAACGATCGTGGAAGACACTAGAAGCAAAAATTATTTTTTTGAGAAAATTATAGATTTTCAATAACGTATATCTCAATATACAAGGAAGTTCAACAAATATGTTTATGGAAAATTTTATAAGAAATTTAATTAGCTTTAGATTTTATCAGCAATATATTTTTCTAGAGTCCACCGTTTTCGAGATATATTCGAAAAACCCCAAAATGGCACCTTCTCCCCTCCCCCCACAGTTAATTAACCCCCCAGGAGCGGGCACTTTCAGTATGTTTATCTTAAAACTACTCCTAAAGAAGCTGTGATATAAAAAATAATCGCATATTTCATGCACTCTACACCCCTCATTTCAGTACTCATTGATTGGACTGAGGGATTTGCGGAATTGTAGGAATACACAAATAAACATCTGATTTCTTTGTCTTGGAGAACACTGCATGAGGAACTGGGTAATGGAATGATGGTAAGAAGAATGGAAATAAGAGAGGTGAAGTAATATTCCAAGTATTTGAGCAGAGCGAAAACGAGAAATTAATTTGATTAAACAATTCCAAGAGATACAAATGTGATAGAGAGTTCGCGCAAAGGGAAGAATCAGCACTTCATCCATTAGGCGGAAAAAAAGGACAGGAGGTGTTCCTATTGGTAATTTTGGTTTTTATTAATGTTTTGTTTTTTTTCTGCTCAGGAAAATAAAACAATTCCAAATGCTGATATGCCGGATATGTAGATAAATTAGCAATTCAAGTGTCAAAATATGCACAAATATGCATAATAAAAATGAATCAAATTGATTCCAAATGCCTGATATATTCATTTTAATGATATTATATGTTTTAGTAGTCCAAGAGAAATATGCAAATGCATATGTTTTCACTGCTCTATAGATGACACAGCAATATTAAACCTACACTAAGACCTATCCGTTGCTTCATTAACTCTTCAACATTACTCAACCATATTACAAGACATCATATCACCTATACATAAAGGCATAACTCTTGTCCAACTGCAATAATCGAAAATTAACTTTTTATAAAGACACGCGAAATTCATTACTTAGGACTTAAATTTGATAGAAGAGTAACCTATGGCCCACACTTCTAGCAAAAGCGTCTCAGTTTAAACAAGAGATTAAAACTGGTGAATCCAATCCTACCCAAACGGTCGACATTAAAACTTCGTCTGTGACTAAACACATACTGGACTGCAACCCATACGTATGTCACACAAATTCGGATTAGGAAAATCACTGTTAAAAATATTTTAATCAAAAATATTTGTAATAGAATAATCAAAAAGTCACCATGGTACATCACAAACCACACGTTTCACTCAGATTCAGATTACACCCACAGTAAAAGAACATATACATAACTTTTAGCAAATACAAAATTTGCTCAAACAATTTTTTTTTATTTTGACCCATGCTAGGGGAGGTACTGTTGAGTGCTACTCTCCCTCATGTATATCGCAAGAGCAAATGATTTACAAAACCCATTTAGTAATAAATTTGGAATAATAACACGTCTCTCAGTAATTTGTATTTGTAGAAGGGTGTAGTAGGTTTTACATATTTGTTGAAGAATATGTTTTCGTCTTAATCCTCGTAGAATGTTGCTTCTTTTTCTTCAGAGGCCTCTTCATTAAAAGTTAAGTCAAAATGATTTTAATGATGATTTTAATCGTATTATGGTACCCTTTTCTAAAAAATAAAAATCGCTTAATCGATATTTTTTAAATTTCTATATCGTTTTTATCAATTCACATAATGTTTTGATTACGGTTTTCCAACCATTAGAGTCTTTTTTAGAATAAATAAAAATTTATTTTTATTTAAGCTCAATGGCATCTCGTTAGCCCAAATAGATTTTGAGATACAGCACTTAAAAGATTAGTATAATTTAAGTAAAGTATAATTTAGGAAAGTTACAGTTTTCCAGCTTCTGGTGCCATATTGACTATGAAAAAAGTACAATAGTGTCTCCTCAATAAAAAAAATTCAATTTGAAAAATGTTTAAATTAGAGAAAAAAATATACTAAATAAAAACAAATTATGTATCTAAAACAATAATAGATATAACAAATTATATAATAAAATAAATAAAAAAAAGATAACAGAGAAACAGAGACTATAAACACCAAAAAAGTTATTCAAAGATTAAAATGGCTATATTAAATAAAAATACAAGATGCAATATAATGTTAAACACACACAAATACAAATTTTAGTTAAATATTTCTATAAATAGACATTACAAAAGATTAACAGGTATATTTTTCTAAAGCATTCCAATTTGGAAACAATGGCAGGATAACAATTTTTTAATGTTTGAAAATACATAAGAATTGTGAAAAAATAAGTTTGTAATCTTGAAAAACCTTCGCCTAAAAACCTAAGCTGCGTCTTCGAAATAGTTAAAAAAACCTTGATTTTTTTTTTTAAAGTTATAAACAAATTTAGAAACCTATTAATTGGATAGAGAATCATATCATTTTTAAAATAAGTGAAAGTACTTTTTTATTTAAGCTCAATTTCAGCTATTTAGCTCAAATAGATTTTGAGATACATCACTTTTTAGGATAATTATTATTAGGATAATTTAAGTAAAGTATAATTTAGGAAAGTTACGGTTTTCCAGCTTCTGGTGTCATATTCACCATGAAAAAAAAGTACAACAGTGTCTCCTCAATAAAAAAAAATTAATTTGAAAAATGTTTAAATTAGAGAAACAAATATACTAAATAAAAACAAATTATGTATCTAAAACAATAATAGATATAACAAATTATATTATAAAATAAATGAAAAAAAGATAACAGAGAAACAGAGACTATAAACACCAAAAAAGTTATTCAAAAATTAAAATGGCTATATTCAATAAAAATAAAAGATGCAATATAATGTTAAACACACACAAATAAAAATTATAGTTAAGTATTTCTAGAAATAGACGTTACAAAAGATTAACAGGTTTATTTTTCCAAAGCATTCCAGCTTGGAAACAATGGTAGGATAACAATTTTTTAATGTTTGAAAATACATAAGAATTGTGAAAAAATAAGTTTGTAATCTTGAAAAACCTTCGCCTAAAAACCTAAGCTGCGTCTTCGATATAGTTGAAAAATCTTGATTTTTTTTGAAGCTATAAACAAATTTAGAAATCTATTAATTGGATAGAGAATCATATCATTTTAAAAATAAGTGAAAGTACTTTTTTATTTAAGCTAAATTTCAGTGATTTATCTCAAATAGATTTCGAGATACAGCGCTTAAAAAAAAAAAAAAAAAAAAGCGGTTAAAAGATTTTCCAAATTTTCATCTTTTGTGCTAAATTTTTGATAATTAATCTATCAAGAAATGCAGTTTTAGAGCATTTATTAGACTGATTTCAGCACAGAATGGAGCTTAATTTAGATATGAAATGGTGAAATATGAATGGTTTCATCCAAGAACCCTATTTCAATGGCAAGATGAATCGACTGAAATTATTTTTAGAGATCTTTCTACCGTTTGCATGACATATATGCATGAGGAATTAGCGAAAACAGATATTAAATGGAATGAAACCATTGTATGCAAGTGTTTTGATTCCAACAAATTATAGGTATAAGGTCAGGAGACTCACCAGTACATTTGTCATTATTCAATGTTATCAGTTAATATTCAAATTTATTCCGTACATATAGAAGAGAAACTGCACTTTAAGGATTTGATAATTTTTGTAGTCATGAAACGTTGTTCAAGATTATCCTAATAAACTGTTTTAAGGAGATATGGTTTGCCCTCTTACTTTTTATTTCCATCATATTTAATTATTCAGAATTCAGAATTATTCATTAATATATCAGTATAGTTTTCTTGATTTATAAATCTACTAGCTGAAAGTACCCTGCTCCGCTACGGTTTAATATCATTAGGATGAAGACAACTTGAATTAGTAAAAGTTAAGCTTAACGTTGATAATTATTATTACTTAAATATACCTGAAGAATTCCATTCTTAGAATAATTTCAATAAGTAAATTTGACAATTTGCAAAAGTTAATTTTATATTATTTTGATAGTCCTCCAGTGAAGCTTCGAGGCAGCACTACCATCTTACCCAGCTCTGATACCAGACCATCAGCTTTTCTCATGGCATACTTTAAGTGAATATAGTCTTAACTTCTCAACATTTTTGAAGAAAGTTTAGTCTTTCTGTTTCTATTTTTGCGTACATATCAATCATAAATTGGTTGAGGAGATTACGGAATTAAAGTAAATAAGGTTCTTTACCTCCTCGCTCCACTGATATTTAGGCGTAAAAATCAGCTGCATACACAGTTTTCTTAAGTGATGTATTGGTGTTTGGGTAACGCTGGGGGATGTTCATACTGTACCTTTCTTCTCCATGGTAGAACGTGATACGATACTAAAGAGAATCATACACTTGATAGAACTCATTGATTCTTATCTGTTTTTTGTCCCTACATCGAACTGGCCTTACATGTCATCACCAGAGAACATAAGTCTTTTAACCTCCTCTTTAGTATAAGTCTTTTAATAGCTTCTCGTCACGAAACAACTCAAACTTGTAAGTTGTAAGTAACCTCTGCAGCTACCATGAGTTCACAGAAAGTACAAATATTATAAGGTTTCGACATCGATCGTATTTTTGTTTGTTTACAACTATAAGGAACTTAATCGGTGGTCAAAGTTTGCGTCTTAAAGATCTAACCTATTTTTTAACTTAGCTTATCTCCAAATACCATATGATAATTAATATTTTATTATTCACCCAATAAAAATTGAAATCGCATTTTTCGCAAATTAGCTGCGATCCTGGCCGATTTTTTAAAATTCCTTTCTTAGCGAGCACCTACGGCCCTAGAGGAATCTACATATCGAATTTCATTCCAATCCGTTCAGTGGTTTCTTAGATTTCGTGTTAAATGAGTGAGTGGTATTTGACAAATATATAATAGATTTAACACTTCATTAAAATAATATATAAATAGATGAGAATGATTCTCAAGAAGGTTTAATACCAAAATGATTCTCAACGGAGCTGTAGATAGGCTATGAAAAAAAAAAAATAATATCAAGAACATGTTTATATTTTTTAATGTTAAAAAGTAATGAATAAAATATTAATTTTATTAATTTATTTTTTTCGTACATTTTTTCCAGCTCTATTGATATTAGCAGTGAAGTGGTACGCAAAGAAATAATTGATAGTTAATTAGTAATAATAATTAGTGGACCGGTACAATTTAATAAATTTTGCCAGCATGTTTTATTATTTCCAGAGGAAATTATATTTTAAAAATGACAAAAGTTAAAGCGAATACGCATTAAAGCTATAAACATTACATAAAGTAATAGATGTTATGATCATCTACGACCAATGGCTTTTCAGTGAGAAATTGTTTTTTTTTTTAATTTGGGGCTTAACGTTCTTATGCACGGGTTATCCTTCAGGTTAGCGACTTATTTTAGCTATAGTGGGAACGTCATCATTTCGTGGGTCTTTCAAGATATAATTTTTTTTTTTTCATTATATTTAATTTTTGTGCTTCTTACAAGCATTTTTTTTTTTTTTAATTTTTGAAGTTTCAATGTCAAGACTAAAGCGACAAGAAACTGCTTGTCGTTACAGACTACTTCAACATTTACTAGACAAACGATCAAAGCTCCCAATTCATTACAAAAGACTTATTTACATGACTGTGATTAGACCTATTTGGACGTACGGAGTTGAGCTTTGGGGCCCTACTAAACCATCCAATTCATCTCGTATCCAATCCTTACAATCCAAAATCCTTCGGAAAATCCTAAATCCCCCTTACTTTGTCACCAATAAGCTTATCCATAAGGACCTAAATGTTCCATATGTTGCTGAGTTAGCCCAAACCATCTGGTATCTTCCTATCCTTTCATCGTAAGCTCCATAATCACTCAAATCCATTAGCTTCTCAACTTGCTTCCCACTCCATTCCCGATAATTCCTAGAGGGGTCTGAAAAGATGGCCTAGAGATCTTCTAGTGTAGAATTTTTATTGAAGTGCTACTGATTAGTAGTTCTTTTCAAGGTTTGACATGTTATTGTAATCATTATCAGCTCATTTACTTGATGTATATAATTTGTACAGTTGTAAATTTCAATAAATTGATATTAAAAAAAAGATAGAAACATTACAAATAGCAATAAAATTACAATAACTCATAATTTTTTTTTTTCATAATTTCTTCTTTTCTCATTTTTTTTTTAATTTCATATTTTTTATGTTAAAAATTGATCAATCAAATATTAATTTTATGTTTTATTTATGTATTTCATAGAATAAGATAGAAAGATATATTTTCTGCTATAGATACATAGAGATATGCTTTATTAATTTAATAAAAAGGCATTTCTGCCAATTTAATCGCGTTGCTACAAACAGAGCGTCTAATCTGTCTGATTAAAGATAACAACATTACAAATAGCAATAAAATAACAATAATTCATAATTATATATTTTTTTTCACAATTTCTTTTTATTCCATATATCTTTTCTTCTTTTTTTTTAAATTAATATTTTTTAATGTTAAAAATTAATCAATCAAATATTAATTTTATTTTTTTATTTACCTATTCCTTAGTATATTTTTCTAACTTTATTTATCGATAACATATATATTAGTAGCAGCAAAAAAATAAACAATTAAGCTAATCAGTGATAATAATTAGTGGTGCGGTACGACGAGACATGTAATGGCAGAGGTGGTAAAAGGGAAAAGGCCAGAGAGTAGGGATAGCGAGTGAGAGACTAGGCTTCAGTATTACCTGTGGATCGGCAGTGGAGTGACCTCACTAACTGGCTACCTGATCCTTCAGATGACTGTGTCATACTCGAGGCTCGTCGCCAACGGCAGCAGCTTCGGCTGCTTCTGGAGCATACTTTTCAAGTGAGTGGAAAAAATATTACTTAAATTTTCGAGCATTTCTCCCCGTTCTTCGGACCCCGGCGGAACAAAAGAACCCTCCCGAAGAAAGTTCCTCAACACTGTCTCTAATAGATCCCTGCCATCAATTTCTCTTCTCACTACTTGCCTGATTAGAAAACCAGTGAGTTAAGTTAAGGAGTAGAAAATGGTGATAAATATCTATCAGACAGATAAGGTTTTTATCATTATAGATTGTTAGTAAACTTTGATAGGAAGGCTCACAGCGGGTCTCAATAACAGTGCTATTGAATTATAATTTACCTATTTATTATTATTCCAACTCAAAGTTATTTTGAGTACAGAATAAATTCAATACGATTAGAATTTCTTAAGAAATAATACAAAAAATAAAAATAAAAATAATCGTGGAATCGGATTAATCAGATTTAAAATGAATACGATGCTATTTATCTTTTAATAATCATTTAAATCCCATCACCAACAAACAGCTGATAAAAGAAGAAAATTATTATAGTTAAATAATAAAATTATATCGGTGATGCCGTGAAGTGGTAAAGTCAAATCACCTTTTATTTATTTATTTTTTTTTTATTGTCAGATCGGCCTGGTAAGCCTTACACGGATGATTCACAATATTAATAATGATTTAACAATAGTAGACAGATACATTTTCTAATAATTTTGGAGTAATAGTAACTGTAGAGGAGGTATATAATAACAAAAAATGCAAAGAAGTAACAATAAAAAAATAATAATAATAAACAAATAGGAAAAAAAATCGTAGTAATATACAGGGAAAATTAGGTACTTGACAAAAAATTAATAATAAAAAATACAAGAGAATAGTAATAAAGAAGCAATAAAATAAAATTTTAGTAATAAGAAAAATTACCTTGAAAATGTTCATGAACTTTATGAAATAAACTTTAAAGCAGGGTTTCTATTATCTATGTAATGAAAAAATAGTTATATCGTGCTTCTTAATGCATCTATTTTGTCACAAATAGTATTTTCAGAATAATTGCATTCTTTAGGAATAGGATCAAAAATACTCTCATGAAAAGTGGATTTTGAATTTATCTACTTCACGGCAACCAGGGATGAGCTGAAAAATGGGGGTTGCCATGTAAACAACCAAGTGACGTTTCTAATTTTCATTCCGAAGTTTTTTTGATGACTGTCCTGATTAAAGGCCAAATAATTACTCAATGGTTTGCAGAATTCGCAAAAGAAAACAAAAAATCGATCTTAGGATACTATTTATCCATTATATTGTTTGTTTACAAGCCGATATTGCTTGAAACGTATTTTCAACCTAGTTTCAGGATTGGACAAATAAAAAAGTTATAAGACATTTTATATATATTTATATAAATCTATATAAATTTCTGATATGTTTATCAGACTTAAGCTGCACAGAGGTCATAGACGAATGACCTTTCCTAAGGTACAACATTAGAAGGTCGAGAAATGTATTGTCACTGGACCATGAGCAATGTGACGCGGCATTTTCTATGTCACTCGACGACATATTCCTATCCGACTGTGCTGTCACACTCACACTTCGTCACTAAGATATTGGTTATTACTCACGAGTAATACGAAAAATCAATTTGATTACATTTCTTGTAAAACGCAACGACACAGAGGTTGAAATATTAAAATTCTAATTATAACCTTAACCCTTTCCTAGGCAAGATAATATTTAAAAGAACAAAAAAAAAAATTTCTTAATAAACTCCCTTTAATAGAGATCAAATAAGACATTGATATAAAAACATTTGACTAAAATCTATTATTTTAAAATAAACTGACTACTAGGCTAGTGAAGCAAATAATAATCTCAATCACTCAGAGTATCTCTGGGATAGTGAGATATTTCTATGGAACTTACAAATACGTCAGAGTATGCTTGAAATTTGTGAAACACATACAAATGGATGGTATCTCAAGGGATACCATGCCTAAAAAAATGGTTAATAAATAACTTTTTGAATTATTATCATGTTAATTTTTTTTTTTAGTCTACATGTCAACTTTTTCTTCAACTAGTTCTACAATTTCGAAAACACTTCTTTCTCTTTTCACTATTTATATTTTAAATAGATAGATTTATATTTTAAAGTAACGCAATATCATATTTTTATACAAAAATTATTCGACGTATAGAATCTCTTATTTTTGGAATAGATTCATGTAAAGGTGTATTACAAAAGAAACAGGAAAATTCTTTGCCCTAATGTTTCTGTTATGGTTGTCAAACTCGTAATAACTTAAGTTTTATCAAATAATATTTACATTTATATTGATATATTTCAACAAATACTTGAATAAGATAATGTTTTGTTATTTCGTGAAATAGAGATTTAAATACTTGTGTTGTGCCAGTGGTATATTGACAGCTATTATAAGAGCCTTAATATTTTATTCACATTAATTTTTTTTATTATTATGTTTCATATTGATAATTAAACTAAAATTACTTTTAATTGTCATATTAACGTAAATTGCTCTGTTTTCTTCTTCTATAAATGTGGCTTTTGAAGAAAAACTATTATTTAGATTTTTAATTCATGTTTACAACACATCGTAGCGTAATTATGTCTCGATGTGTACTTACCTTTCATTGTTGTTCTCTTTTTATTCATAAATAACAAAGAACGCTTTCTTCTACAATGCCTAACATTTAATAGGCAAAGTTTCAAGAATAAAGTTTAAATCATCCAAAACAGCACGAAGATATTTCAAACCATAAATCGATAAACACTTAATAAACAATATGGAATTAGTGGAAATCCAATTGACCATGAAAGACTTAATAAACAATAAGAGATACTGAATCTTTGAACAAAATGGTTGCCATGATCTAAATGATAAGACAAATTGTGGGAAAATATTCATAATGGAAATAATAACCAAGATGTTGTGTCCTCAGCAGTGTCTAAGTCTTAATCACTCAAGAATAGGTTTTACTTTTTTAACTTTATTTTATGTTTGTAATATGTATGAATGATGTAAAAATATGTAATATATCAACACATAAAAAAATTGGATATTTAACAACAATTTAATATCCTTTTTTAAACCCGAATAAATTTACATTTGTATTAATAATTCCAGCTAATTGTTCTTAAACGTTAGTAGAAGCTTTGATATATTTTCGTAATAACGCAGATGTAATAGAAATTTAGTATTTTTGCTTTAATTGAATTTAAAACTTTTAATCATGAGAGATATTAAAATCTGCCACAATGAACGACAGTTTACGACAGTGCTTATTGCAGGAATTTATAATGATTTAAATAATTTTAAAATAATTTTAACTAAATTATTTACTGTTAAAAAACAAAATTAATAAAATATTCAGTAAGTTTTAGTTATTAACTACCGAATGCCTCTCAATTCCTAGTCGTAGGTCTTTGTTCTTTGAGATAAACTGAATGCGTTTCAAAAAACAAAAAATATCCACAACTCTTTCAATTGTACAAACATTACTTCATTCGATAGTCTTAATATGGTAGTTATTAGGAAATTGTAAAAACAGAATGTAGGAGGTCTATGAAGATTTTTAGAAAAATGTTTAATTTGTATTTTATAGCTTGAAATATGCTATCGATTCTCAAGGTTTGTGCAATAAAAAAATAAAATAAAAAAAAAAAAAAAAAAAAAAAAAAAAAAAAAAAAAAAAAAAAAAAAAAAAAAAAAAAAAAAAAAAAAAAAAAATAAAATAAAATTACAGTTTTTGATTATTATTAAGAAAACAAATGTTTATTTGCTGTAAAAAAGAAATATACATGTATGTATGTATACATATGCATATATGCACTGCATGCTAATGCAGGATACACTTGCTCACATTGAATACACTTATATTCAACAAGATTCCATTTCTTTCTAAAGATTTTTTATTTATTATTTCAGTAGCTAATATTCATACAATACGTTATATAAATAAAATTTAAACAATTCGTGTTTTTTTAAGTAGTTATATTATTGATAAAATGACAAAAGCATTTGAAACCGAGTAGTCTATATAAATAGTTTTGAGGTCGATAAGGAGTAATTCTTCATACTATTATAAATTATAGGTATAATACTTTATATTAGGTTGCCCAGAATTGCTAAATCGGTGAAGAAAATTTTTTTTTTTTTTTTTATGTAAAAGCAGTTTAAATATTACCTTAATAATTTACTATAAAATGTTACTATTTTTAATCGGTTTTGATTATTTATGTATTCTGAAAACTGATGCTAGAATTCCATAATACAGAGTTTTTGTTACCATAATATTTGTTTTTTTTAATGTTGTATCCAAAAATGTTTAAAAAGAAAAAAAAAATTGTATTTTTACAAAATAGTTGATTTGATGAAATACCAGGGCTAATATATTCATTTAAATTTACAACTGTTATAAAAAATGTAGTACACAAATCTTCATAAATTATTAATCTATTTATTCTGTTGCGTGGTTAAACTTGACTTTGAAGTTTCTTATTCGTTATTATTCTTCTATAAATACATATAAATAAATTAATATACTTGTTTTTTAAATAATGTTAAATGTAAAATATAAAACCATTCCTATTGGCACTACTGAATATCAGAACCTGTGATATGATTAATTCACGAATTCAAGATGCTTATAGCATTTTATCTTAAAAACATCTTCAATAAAACTGGTGTTTTTTTTTTTGTTTTTTTATGATATTGAAATTTAAAAAAAAAACATTTTAATTAATATATACCACCGAATTTTTGAAATATTTCATTGGATGCTGGTCAAGATGCCCCTACGGGATAAGTCCCACCTTATCTGTTACATGGCTGGATACAATGGCGAGGGCACCAACAATGCAAAATAACGGTCAACTTACAAAGCCAAGTCCCCAAGGCAAAAGTAGAACTTGATTTGAAGGTTCTCAATATTCTTTCCCAGTCAAGGAGAGATAAGCGTTTTTTCTCATAAGTTAATGGCTCCCAATGGTTAATTTCACACAGCGTTAAAACTAGAAAGAACTGTTAATGGTCTATAAGCGTTTTCAGTTAGAAGACCTCTTTTATATTGAAATGAAACTGCATTGTCTGATTGAGTTAGTTCAATTAGCAGTTTTATTAAATCTGTAAACTTCTAGATGAAAAATTGTGTTCATGTTTACTTGCCAAGCTATTTTTACTGCTATATGAGAACAATATTTTCGCGGACTCTCTAATGGTTCAGTAAAATTGTACGGCATGAAAAAGGTCGGATAGTTTTGATTTTTGGATAAGTTGTTAGAGTTGTGATTTGTACGAAAGTCCCAGTTTTGGATCTTGAAGCGCCACCGCTCGCTTATCGATAGAGGTAAAGCGTCAAATATTGGGAACTTTTTTACGTTTCTCCTAAAATATCTGCTATACCCTTTGTTATAAAGCGAAGCTTGTTATATTCCAAAATTGATTGTACTAAATTTAATACAATTTGAGTAGAAAATAAGCTGAGTAGTTTAAACGGGTACCAAGATACAGGTTTTTAAATTTTCGGAATTCTCTCAAAAGTGGCAGACAAGTCCTTAACAACGACGTTCAGAGCATATTTAATTATGAACCATTTTAAAAATGAGTGCATTTTCTGTAAACCGTAATACTGTGTTATTATGGTCAATGCTTCTGCACATAAATAGCTCGTTAAAACATTTCTATGCAAAACACATTAGTCTATTGGTGTATATACTGTACGTCTCTATTGCCTTTACTTCTTTAAAATGTTAGTATATAACTTTTAATATAATTATAATACATTAATTATAAACTAGGAGAAGTAGATAGTTGGGGTATGCAGTCATAAAGATACACAGCAATTAAAAAATAAGTTTTTTAATTTTTTACATGTTCACATCTGTCTGGAACCCTGATGATGAAGGCTTGCAATGCAAGTTGAAACGTTGGCACACTGAAAAATTAAAAAAAAACTTTTTCATAATGCTGTTATCTTTATGACTGCATACCCCAACTATCTACTTCTCCTAATACTTAACAGTCAACTATACCTCATTAATATAATTATAAACTATGAAAAACATGTGCTTCATGGAAATCTCCGGTTAATCCGACCTTTTGGGCGTTCCGCCTAGCCCCTTGGTCGTGTATGGGTAGGATTAGTGAGTTTATACTGTAATTCACACTAGAAATTCGTAGCTAAAGAACAGCCATAACTTTCTGTTAGAAGCGGAAACTCAAATATTACAAATTTTGTTATTAGTTTCATTTTCACTTGAGGTAGGCATGAGTGTATAAAAGGATGAATAAAATTAGGGTTGAAGAATAATTTTCCAGTTCAAAGGATTTTTTTGAGATGAATGTGTCTTTTGGCTGGGAGTCTGTAATTATTTAGTGTATCGTTTTTTTCACAATTATTTTGACACGGTATAGATCTGAAGGTGTTGCTCGGTCCGAAAATTTGACTGTAGTGTCTTAGTAAGAAATTTAATGGAGAATATTTTTGGTTATATATCATTTTCCACTAGGACCTACCGTTCAGGAGCTATACTCGTTTGAATGAAAAAAGTCACGGTTGAAACCCTTACTTTTTCTCAACTTTGTTTATTTCGAATAATAATTAATTAATTATTACATTTAACTATTAATTGAAGTAAATTGACCCTGTTAATTCTAAAATGTAAATTGGGAAAAGCAGTAGATTACAGATAAACATATCCAAGATCTAATGTTTTTCCCAGTCAGGGAAAATTTGAGTTTTTTACTGGGATTTAAGGTTCTTAGATAATAATACATAGTCAATCATAGACTATGATATGTTTCTCTATCTATAAAGAGAAAGGAATTATGAATAAACCATAATTAACTTCTAGAAATGAAAACAATGTACGAAAGTGTCAGAAATAAGCATATATAAATATAGAAAGAAAGGACTCTTAGCATAGAAATAACTGAGGCAGTTAGACAAAGTGTGTACCGCGCTATGACGTAACCTTGTTACCATATCAGGGAAGATAGGCCGGGTTCTTACCCAGGCTATTCGTGCGCAAAGGGTAAACAAAATTTTATGTTCCATTGTAGTTCGCATAAAGGCTTTTTATGTCTCAGGTATTCCAGTTTGAATCTATGAGAGAAGAAGGTCAATGGTACTAGTTTAAAATTAATACCTTTAGATAAGTAAAAATAAATAATATACTTGTCAGCCTAATTTTATTATTTTATGTAATACATTGTTAAGGATTTTTGAGTTTAGAATATAGTCGTGGGATTTGTAGAAGTTTCTAAGCAATATATTTGAGTTAAACAACTGTGTGGATCCAAAATATAAGCTTGTGTGCACAGATGGCTAAACATATGTGTCCTATCTTCGTAAGATAAAATGAATAATTATTTTTATTTTCCTCTGTATATATATTTAGAAAAACAGATTTCCTTTGAAATCGACATGATATTTAAAATCTTAAATCTTAAGAATTTTTCTAATTTTTGTGAATTTATCTATATTTAAAAATATACACACTTTTTTCTTAGCCTAGGCTAATTAACGGATCCTACCATAAGATAGTAAAGTTTTATCTAGGAAGATCTCTCAACCATCTCCTTTTTAGTGTTCTGCAATATTTTATGGTATCTGTCAAGTTTGTTGATTCGTCCGAAGAGTTTTTCCTTTGAATCTTTCACATGGAAATTTAATGTCATATTTAACCCTAAGTCTGTACACAATGTTTTTTAAATTTTAGGAAGGTTATTTGAGTCTAGACGTTTTTGGCTGTCAAGATTTTATTTTTTGTCTCTTTAGCTGACAAGTAACATTATTTATATATTTTATTTCACCGATAAGGGTTGCTATGTGTATTTATATAAATAAATACACTCAACCGAAAAAAAAAAGCGGACACTCATATTTGGTCTTATAATTTCGTTAAATACTTTGAGAAACGGCACAGAAAAAAATGTTATGATGATGCTTTTTGACAAATACGTACTTGCTGTCTTGAAGGAGTGAGGAATAGATTTTAAAAAATAAATCCATTACACAGGCCAACGATGAAAAAACTTGTTTACTTAAAACACCTTATTATTCTGTTTTTTAGGGTGCTAAATCCAAATATGGCACTTATTAAGCCGTATCATCTACCATTTTTTCACATTTACACATCAATATATTAAATTTTTTTATTTATTACAGAATTTAACAGCTTTTATATACTACAAATAAAATTGTAAAATAATTTGTGTTGGATGTAGAAGAGTTGGCAGCACTGCTGAAACAGATATAGATATAGATGAGCAAGATGATGAAGAGTTCCAATGTGCTACAGCAAATATAGAGCCTAAACTGTTTACTCAGATTGAGCTTAACAACTTAGTTAGGGATCTTGGGTTAACAAAAGAAAAAGCTGAATTGCTTGGTTCTAGACTTAAAGAAAAGGACTTGTTGACAGTTGGAACTAGCATATATGTGTATAGGAAGAGAGAGCAGCAGCTATCGAAATTTTTTGAACAAGAAGGTGATTTAGTGTACTGCTCAGACATTCCAGGTCTGATCAAAGAGTTTGGTGTTGAATACAAAAAGAAGACTGTTTATTGGAGGCTGTTTATTGATTCTTCCAAAACTAGTTTAAAAGGTGTTTTATTACACAATAGTAACACTTATGCATCTATACCTGTTGGCCATTCTGTACATATGAAAGAGAGTTATGAAAACCTAGAAATAGTGTTGAATAAAATTGACTATTCGGCTCATGGTTGGATGATAACTGGTGACTTGAAAGTAACATGCATGCTTCTTGATCAGCAAGCCGGTTTTTACGAAATTTCCATGTTTTTTGTGTGAATGGGGCAGTAGAGCAAGAGATCAACATTGGTGCAGAAAGAACTGGCCTGTGAGGGAGTCTGTAAATCCCGGCGAGAAGAAAGGTCTCCGCAAAAACCTTGTAGATCCTAGAAACATTCTCTTACCACCTCTACATATAAAGTTAGGCCTCATGAAACAGTTATATAATGCTTTATATTTATATGAAACAGTTATATATGCCTTTTTAAATTATATAAAAAAACAAATTTCTCAAAACCTATGGGTGATACAAAAAACCTAAGACCAGATTTGGATTCAGCACACAAAAATCTATAAAAATCAGCTATTAAAGTAAAACAAAGTTTTCAAAAAAAATTTTTTTGTTGGCCTGTGTTATTAATAAATAACTAACATAGTTATAAATTTCCTATAACTGAAATTTCGCAAATTCAACTTCTTTGTGATGTATTGGATTGATTTAATTTCTTCTACATGATAAGATTGGGGCCTTTCGCTGTAGAAGAGGGAGAAATACCCCCTATTAGAAGAACATCCCTTGTTAAAAAACCTGCTAAAAGTTAAGAATAAAGCTTTTAAAAAATATGTTAATTCCTTATTTTTCTGAGACCAAATCTGAGTGTCCGGTTTTTTTGGTTGTTGAGTGTATATATACGTAATTAGCCTTTGTTTGATTTTCAAAGTTGATCATTTGTATATAAGAGAACATAAAAATTTAAGCATTTGCATATATGTATATGAGCTGTATGATTCTATATACCAAAATATAGATTTATAAATACTTTCTGCTGTTACAACAAAAAATCTTGATTCTGAAAAAACAATTATTATACAACAAAAAAATTATATAGCAAATGCCATTTAAAAAATAAAATTACTATTCCAAAGTATAATCCAACAATTAAAGCAAACCAGATGTATTGAAAAAACAATAATTACTTAACTAATAAATCATCTAATAGCAAAAGCCATTTATTATCTTCAATAAAGTTAATGTATAGTCCAGACAAAGTACGAAATATAAATCATTTTAAAAATTCTTATTTGATTTCATATTCTTAATATTACAGTAACGAAAATCCCTTTAGAATCTCATATTTATTAGTTGTTAAGAATATCTATTAAAGTTTTAATTTTCTCAACAACGACAACCTCGTTTGAGTTTGCTTTCGCCGATAGGGAACGTATGAAATGATTATAATGGTTTGAATAGAACCTTGGAAAATTACCAAGCCAGCGAAAGGTTACAAGTCAGCCAGAATTACAGTTGCGATATCTTAAACGTGAAAGGAGAAGAACGATTTGTAGTACAATCCATTCCTATTGAATTGAGGGAGAATGGGACCCACGAGTCATATGATTGGTGTCTGCTTAATATGGACGTTTTTCTCGAATTGAAAGCAATTTTCGAATCCTTAAGGAAAAAGTGGAAAATTTTCCGACATAAGCTTAAGGTAACATTATTAATATATAAATTCAAAATAATCCGAAGGAGGTATTTTCTTTTAGTTAATGAGTTTTGCAAGATTTAGGGGTCTGTAATAACAAGAAATTACAGCAGAAAGAATTATAGGTTATATCTATAAACGTTATTATGTTTCATGAATATTTTAGTATTTATTTATAAGACTCAACCTTCCGGACTGCCCGATGTCGATTTTGATCGAAATTTGTTTAGTGATTCTAATAAAAAAAAAAAAAATAAATAAAATAAAAATTAAACGCTTTGCTAATCTTATTTTACAACTTGGGTTTGAAAAATGTAAATATTAAAACATCGTTATTTTTTAATTAAAATTGAACAATTTAAAGGTTTGCTGCTAAAAAGGAGGTAGCTTTTTGTGAAAAAATTTAAACTAGTTTGAAAATTGAACACACTTGAAACAAACAAACATGAGAGACAGACTCATTTTATAATTTACCTGATAACTTACAATGTTAGCTACGTCATCAAACAAAACAAATATATATATATATATATTTGTCACAAGGTTATATAGAAGTTCCTATCTACGACGGGAGGTATCTCATTTTTGCAGCAAACCCTTTAATTTTTAAACCATTGAGTAAACATGCCTTAGGAAAGTTATACTCTTTGAGTAGAAGTTTGAGTCTTAGGTATTAACAAATTTTAAACGCATTTTCTATCGAATTTTGA
Organism: Euschistus heros; assembly: GCA_003667255.2. Taxonomy (NCBI): domain Eukaryota; kingdom Metazoa; phylum Arthropoda; class Insecta; order Hemiptera; family Pentatomidae; genus Euschistus; species Euschistus heros. Next base: position 1,128,732 of record RCWM02000121.1, read on the forward strand.
TTATGAATTTTTATCTCTTAAAAGGAGGTTAAAAAATTTGTCTAAAAAATGGCAGTCAGTTGGCGAGAGATCTGGAAAGTAGGGTGGATGAGATAGAGTCTCAAAACCGAGCTAATAAGGTTTAGTTCGAAAGAAGATTAATAAATGAAGACATCCAAACAAAGAAATGATCCGTCAAGCGTATACAGTTGATTACCTCGAAAAGTGATTTAATGAAAACATGATCCTGCATCAATTTCCGGACAAGGCAATAGAAACATAAAATCACAGAATTGATCGCAGTACCATAATTCATAATCAGGAATTAATGTGCCTATTATAATACATGAGGTCTATTATAACGAATTCAGAACATTCTTCTGGAGATTATAAGTCTTGCATTAAAAGCTTCGTAAATGTCCACCTTATACATATTTCCTCATTATTGGATCCTATCTCAGTGATAGAACCTTCAAAGTAAACCTTTTCCTAATCTCTCCTCTTTACCCTATCTGCTGATGTTCCTCAAGGAAGTATTCTAGGTCCCATCCTCTACAAGGTGTTTACAGCTGACATCCCGACTCATCCTCCGTCGTAAACCTACGATTTCCTGTCCTACAGGATTCTTTAATAATATTCCACTGATTCCCGTTGAACTGATACGCTACCTAGGACTATATCTGGACAAACGACTCAATTGAAATCCACATATAAGACAAGAAATCGCTCGTCGTTTTTGACTAGGCCAACGTTTACTACACAATCGTTCAAAGCTCTCAAAAAATTACAAAAGACTTATTTACATGGACAATCGGAGTTGAACTCTGGGGCTCTACCAATTCTTCGCGTATCCAATCCTTCTATCCAAATCCTTGGTAAAATCCACAATGCTCCTTATTATGTCACAAACAAACTTATCTATAAAGATCCTAATGTTCCATATGTTACAGATTAGGCCTAAACCAGATATTTTTTACTGCCGTAGTAAACTTCATCGAATCCACTAGTCTACTTACACTTGCTTTACACTCAATTCTCGATAACCCTCAAAGGCGTATGAAAAAAAGATGGTCGAGAGACCTTTTAATGTGGAACTCTATTATATTGTAAAAACCTGTATATTCCCGAACAACACAATATTTACCATCAGTCAACAAATCCACCTTCGCTATTATTGGAAATTACCGTTGTACTTTAAAGAACCATAGATAAGGAATTTTATCATTCCTATTTTTTATCATAAAAAGTTTGAAAAAAATCAAAGACTGTTCAGAGAAAACAAAAACTGTAGTTTAATAGCAGGAGAGTGGCTGGGAGGGAGAGGTGTCGAAGTGGGGGCAGTGGCACACTCCTTGTGATTCTGGCTGCGGCTTGGAGAAAAGGCTTGAAAACGCTGACATTGTTCTCCGTACTGGACGAAACTAGGTCGCCTTAGCAATCCTTCTTCATAACTTGTCTCGCCTGTTCACATGCTCTACCTCGGGCTATTTAAAAACTATCTGTCAGAATGTTTGGATTTCAAAAACTTAAACAGGTAGATAATGTGTACTTTGAACTGATATATTATAATGATTATGAAAGAAAATAAACATACTTCGTTTCCAAAGGTTTTGCTTAAATTAACAACAGCATAAAAGAATTTTTTAATAGAAATAATTCATTAAAATAAAAATGCTACAATGTTTACTACGACAATTCATATTAGAAATGAAATCGGGGTTATTTATTTACACTTATATTTACATACTAATACAAAATAAATAAAATTTTTAACAAATAAAATTAAGCAGCACTATATAGTGTAAATCCTTGCGGGGTCATAACCGTCCTAGTTATTTAAAAATAAATCTACAGTAAGTAGATAGATAGGTAGATAGGTTCTAATATTTACTAGAATAATAACAACTAACATAAATGTCTTAAGTAACGAGAAAATTTTTTATTTTTTTCAATTTTTCAATGACTCCTGCCTCTAATGCAATATTAAGAGACTCGGTTGTCTTTATATAGCTTTCATAATAACGAATTAGTCTTTGTTACGAAATAAAATATTTTGCGATGATTCCAGATTTTAAATAGATCTCTAGATTTTTTATACGTCCAATTTGCCTCTCATTTCGAACTACTCATCCAAATTTAAAATAAAAGTATTTTTTTAATTTTAATATCTTGTCGAGCCAATAAGACAAGTCCAAATGCTTCCCAAAAACGACAGTTAATTTGAAAGGCACAAAAAATAAATTTCCTCTTATAGGTTCTATTTTTATCTTGCTGTCCCATTTCCTTCCTTTACTATTTATTAAAAAAAAAATTAACTACCAGTTTTGGGATTAACTAGCTCTATTCTAAATCTGAAACTGAACAATTGCAATCTATAACAACATTAAATAAACTCTCTCTATTGTCTCTATATTATACAAATACTATATACAGCTATATATATTAAAAAGAAAATTAACAAAGTTAATTATAAAGTTGCTTTAAATAAGGGAAACTTTTTAATGTTAGGGAATGTCACAGTTGGCAACAAGTAGGCACTGGTTGCATCTGCACGGGGTTCACATCTTTATGTACCTACTCCCTAGTATTTAATTCATAATTAACTACTTTTGAATTTATAAAAATTGAAATAATTTCGTTCATATTTAAATTGTGAAATAAATTAATTAAAACCATAAAATATAAATGTTAAAAACGGAATTTCATGAAAAAAAAAAATAAATAAATCGGTGTTTCGATATTTGTGGTCACTTATATATCGTGTATCGATATTCGAAGTAGAATTTAGTGAGAAGTGTCAGCCTGCAGCTGATTCAGTGAGAGGAGACAGCTGAAGCGGTACTGGGAGGTGACGAAACCCAGGGAGGAGTGCAGGGACCTTGGACCTCAGGGCTTTACTGTTCACAAAGGCAGGCGTGGCTCTGCATTATATTTTACAGCTGAGAGAAAGCCATTCGATAGTCGGTACGAAACTCGATACTCATGTCTTAGCGAGTAATGGCACAATAAAATTTACTCACCATTCTGTCTAGGTCTTATTTTCTTGAGAACGATTCTATTGAAGGCAGGTTGTAAAAAGTAAGAATTATAGTTACCTTTAGTACGTGAATAAATAGTAAAAGAAAGTAATTATCTGGTGTCCCTCAAACTATCACTTCTACATTCTACCGTCCTCGTGGGACCGAACAAAGGGACCTTCCAGCGTGTTCGAAGCTACTGTAGATTTCGATCCAATTTTGTTAGGTGATTCTTCATCGCTAAACGTTTAGTAATTTTTTCTTGTCTTGCAATGGTTCCTAGGATCAGAGGAAAAAAATAAAAGAAAATGCAAACTTTTTTCGATGTAGAAAAACCTTAAAAATTCGGATCAAAATCTTATGGTTTGGTAAAAAAATTGATTTTTTTTTTTTCAAGTAAACTAACGCGGAAAGCGTAGAATTCCAAAACAAGCTAAGTCCATTTTTTGAATTTTTTACAGCTGGACGATAAAGGCGAAGGTCAGGCTGGATTATGAAGGAGAATTTTTTTTTGTATTATTTTTTCGAGAAAACTTTTCACCTAAATGTAGTCTAGTAGTAAAACTATTCAATAAAAAAAAAAAAAAAAAAAAAAAATCTAAAAATTGGACTTAGCTTGTTTTGGAATTCCACGCCTCAATTAAGGAATTTTTAATTAAAATATGGTTAAAATAAAGATTAATACAAGATTTAATACAAATTAAAATGTTAAAGTCCAAAGAAAAAACAAAATCTGTTCGTGAGGTCACAATTTATTCTTTAGCATATTAGATCTAATTTTCTGAGTGAATAATTCATGAAAGGGATCAAACAATAATACAAGATAATAGCACTTTAAGGCAGGTAATAAATTCTAAAATTTAAATTAGAAGGAAAGAAACCCCAAGGCTGGAGCTATATGTGACCATTGATGAGGATGAGGTTTACCTTGTGACATTTCACATGATTTGATCATGAAATTCCCGAGATCCGTCAATAAAAGTGCAATTTATTCAGCAAGTTTATGACACTATTTTTTAAATTATTATTTGCTGGATAATACTCTATAACATACATTTGCGAATCATTTCAAATATGAGTTAGTGAAGTAGTAACTTCCTTTTTAGAATTAAATAAATCCATCATGACAGGTGGATTCTTTGATGTATATTTTAATTAAAAGTTTCACTTTTGCACAGATGCGTCACGATAATTTAAATTCAATTTAATTAAACAGTATTTATTAAATTCAAAAAGACAGGTTGTCTAATGAAAGATTGCATTATTTCCGTTACAGTTTTTTTTTAATAACACCTACGTTAAAATTCAATTTATCTTATTGTACAATAATATGATAAAATCAATAAGGAAAAAGAGGATAGATTTATATAAACATATATTACGAATGAATCCTGGCAGGTTAACTAAACAAATATTTTACTTCTTTTTCAAAAAGAAAACTAAAACCTAATAGGTTTATAGAAGTGGAAATAGATCTGAAAGAACTACTGATTACTGAACTTCTGATGAAGAATGGTAGAGCCAATACTATAACCAAAGACAAAACTAAGAGGTTCCAAGCTATGAACATCAGAAAACCGATTCAGATATCAGAGGATGAAAGGAAGAGGAGATGAGTTTGAATGAAGAACTATTGAAAGAAAAAGAAAGCACAGGCATTTTGGAAGTGATTGATCAAGCGTACCCAAATTTCGGGTAAAAAAAAAATGTGTGTATATTTATGTGATGATTTAACTGCCTGGACTGAGAGAGAATCAGGAACCGATTAAAAAATATCTGGATTTTTGTGGAGGAGAGAACGAAGCAAGGGCTTGGCGAGTAGGGAAAATATTTATATGCATATAAAAAGAAATTATTTGATTAAAAAGCTTTGCAATGAACACAAAAGTCAAAAACCGTTTCCCGCTTACATACAGATAAGAGTACTGGCACAATTACATCAGGCTAATTATTTTTTTGATCCGTCAATCAAATTTATTTTATTGTAATATGCGTTTAAGTGCATAGCAGTCTGTTGTCATCAGTGCTTCGAGTGCTTTTCAAGCTATCTTGGACACTCTCACATTTCCTGTAGTCCTTATTCCTCTATAAACAACTTGATATTTTCCTTACAAATCAAGATGAAACGTACGTGACCGTAAGAAAATGAGAGGTTTCAAATAAGTTAAAATAATTATAATACAATAGGGATTGATGAATTTTTGCCACTTTTATTGAATTTGTTTCGCATAACCAGTTTCAAATGTTAAACACCATTAGTTCTAAAAACATAAAAAAAGTTCAAAGCATCATTATTTTGCTACACAGATTATATATATTAAATTTAAAAAATGTAAGACAAGAAATCAAAATTCTTGACACTTCTCTTAAGAAGTACAATGGAAGTGATTCTGCAAGATATCAGATCTTAGAGTAGACTGAATGTAAAGAGACAACGGGGGAGTTGGGTGGTTAGGTAAATACATTTTGATTCCTGCATTTATTATTACCAGGTAAATGGGCAGTCCCTTAGTTTTCCCTTATGTCTGGTCGGTTTTTCTGTTGTATCCTGTAAAATTTAAAATGTTTGTAGTAGGATATAATGTAGGAATATAAACCTCGATTAGTTTTGAACTATTTTTATTAATTCTTTCGAAACTGGTCTTCAAATAAAAAAATTCTAATAAAAGTGGAAAATTATTTATTGATCCAATTGTGATTATAATATGATTAACAAAACCTCTATTTGAAAAGTGGAGCGCCATTCCATGAGGGTATGCAACTGATCTGTACAATAGTATTGATTATATATATATTTTAAAAACTAAATCTACAATTCCTATAACTTTATTTTTTTAAAAAGCTATTAAGGTATTGATATTTACATCTATATACATTATATACAACATTTAATGTTTAATGTGTTTACAACATGTAGACTTGTGGAAAATGGCTATAATGACATTTCAGTAACGTGAAGAACCACTCACTATTAGCAATTCAAAATTAAAGTTCTACTTTTGAAGATCTCTTGGTCATCTTATTTTTAGACGTCTCGGAGGATTATCTGGAATTGAGTGTGAGGCAAGTTTGGAGACTAGTTGATTCGTGTGGGTATGGATTTTACTATGAAAGGATAGGTATCTGGTTTGTGCCAAATAAGCAGCATATGGAACATCAAGATCTTTATGGATAAGCTTGTTTGTGATATAATAAGGTGCTTTGAGGATTTTGAATTGTAAGGAGAAGAATCGGGAGGTTTACAGGACCCTAATTACTGTCATTTAAATAAGTCTTTTGTAATTTATTGGGAGCTTTGAACGCTTGTTTAATAAGTGTAAGAGTAGTCGGGAACTTTGTAAGTTTAATCACAGGACAGGAATTGAATTGAATGGTTTCATAAATAAGTGATAGAAAATAAAATAAATGATCCGGTGCATTGTATGGTATCGTACATTAAAAATTGAAACTAAAGTGATTAGTCACAAGATGTTTTTCCAGTGACCTTTAAGATGAAATTTCACTACACCTACTCCTTTTCAATACTTTCATACGGTGTCCCCTTAACAATGAGCTGTTCACCTTAAATGTTTATTGAGTGGAAAGCATTCGATATTTATGAGGATACAGCCTGAGCAATCCTTACAATGCTCTCTAATATTAAGTATCTCACAGGATATTCTAAACCTTGATTAATACATTGGCCTGTCATACTGAATTGTTTTCAATAGTCCATATATTATCGATTTTAATTGAATTAATTTTGAAATTTTTATGATTGTGGTACTTATGGTAAGACAGGGTTGCTCATCTGTGTTCTCAGGTATCAGGGGGCATAACTGGATTTAGGAAAAGAAGAAATTCGGAGTCACTCAATATATGCTATATATTTTGGTTAAAATTTACTTAGATTTAGTTAGATTCGGTTTTTTCCAGACCAAATATCCTACGAGATCCTCTCAGTATTCAGAGTTTTGGCTTCTATAAAAAAATAATTCGTTATCCGAAAAATCATAATTTGAATTGATCAACTAGCGTATTATAAAAATAAATGGCGTGCTGCAATGTAGAAAGGTTGCTTCAAAACGGTAAAGCTTAATCATTTTCCGAGGATTTTCGACTTATATGTATACTGCTATGCTAATTAGGCAACATATGCCATAAAATGTACTCGATGATTTAGATTTATAAATGAGAACTGCCTTAAGAGCGCATTAAAAAATAACGATTTTCTTGTTTTAAGAAAATCAAAGTTTTGCAGTGCGTTTTGTAAAACACTTTTTCTCATCTAATTTATTTTAGACATAAAACTTGAAAGACAAGAAACTGCTCGTCGCTTCCAACTGCTCCAACACTTACTAGACAGGTGTCCAAAACTATCAATAAATTACAAAAGACTTATTTACATGAAAATAATTTGTACATACGGAGTTGAGCTTTGGGCTCATCTAAACCTTCTAATTCTCTTCGAATCCAATCCTTAAATTCCTGTCACAAAGTTATCCATAAAGATCTTAATGTTCCATATGTTGCTCATTTGGCCCAAACCAGATACCTATCCTTTCATAGTAAACTCCACACCCACTCGAATCCACTATTCTCCCAACTTGCCTCACACTCAATTCCCGATAATCCTCCGAGGTTTCTGAAAAGAAGATGGCCAATAGAACTTTTAACGTAGAACTTTAATTGAAGTGCTGCTAGTGATTAGGTCTTTACATATTATTGACGTGTCATTTTGATAATTTCCCTTAAATTTATTTATGGTATATTATGTAGTAAATATCAATAAATAGTGAAATATTTAAAGAAAAGGAACGATTTATTGTAGAACCACCATCTTCGGAAAATGCACAGTTTCCGATATATAAGTGAAAAAAGAGCTATTGCGTTTTTTGTTTTTAAAACGAGCACTCAAAAGGCTGAAAGTATAAGATTCGAATTAAGCATCCCAAAAATCATATTAAGCCGTTAAGAAAAGCGTAATTATGTTCCGAGCCTGTTTTGAGCATAATTCTTCTATTCATAAGTGTTGGAGGATTATGAAGAATCAAATCAGTAGTTAGTTGAAGAAATAGTGAGACTGAGTGGACATGAAGCTTATGATGATATAATAGGCATTCTGGCTGCTAAATCAGTAACATATGTTGCAGTAATATCATTATGGATAAGTTGACAAAAATTAAAATTTATGTTGAGATTTCATTAAATGCTACTTGTCTAACTACAACTGATGAACTACTGGACATCCGTTTTTGATCCAATACCCAAGCAGTGACGGACATTTTGAAGACAATATCGACTCCCTGATTGGAGGAGATGGTCCAAGAGACGGGAGCTGGATGAAGAGACTGCGCTAAGAAGACAATGGCAGTGGGCGGACCAGGAAGATCAGTTCAACGGCCTTGTCTAAACAATGTGCCTTCTTTGGGGACCTCACCATACCGCCTCCTTTGTACCTTGCACTGTCCTCATCATCGCTGGGCTTAGCAGAAAATTACTGTTTTAACAGGTTCCACCTGCGTTACGAAGCGGGCAACGTACTTATCGCAGAAGTAGAGTGTCCGTTAAGTGTGGTGTATGACTTCTTGTAGGAACAAACCTATGCATGATAGGGTGTCCTCTGCGCATAAAATATGATGGCCCATTCAGGTAGTTTTTTCGATGTTATTCTCTATCAATTAGAAAAGGAAGATAAATATTACAATGGTATGCAATATATACATCAAGTAGATGTGTGAAAAAATGAATACTGTAACTTGTAAAGAAACTTCAATAGACATTAGAAGGTCCCTTGGCCATATTTTTAAAAGTCTCGGAGGGTTATTTGAGTGTGAAACAAGTTGGGAGACTGGTGGATTCGAGTGAGTAACACACGAAACATTTAGACCATTATGGATCAGGTTATTCGTGAAATAATAAGGAGCATTGGGGATTGTAGGAATGATTTAAGATTGTAAAGATTGGGTACAAGAAGAATTGGCAGGCTTATTGGAGCCCCAAAGCTCAACTCCGTAAATCTAAATAGTTCTTATTACTGCCACGTAAATGAGTCGTTTGTAATATTTTGAAAGCTTAATTGAGGGGTAGAATTCCAAAAACCAGATAAGTCCAATTTCCAGATGATTTTTTTTTTTTAATAGTTTTTCTACAAGACTATCTTCAGGTAAAAGGTTTTTGCCCCCCAAATTAGTTAAATCACATTGAAAATGGCCGTACAAAATTGTCCCTTTCTATTTCAGTCTGACCTTTACCTTTATTAACCATCTGTGAAAAATTTTCAAAAGTGGACTTAAAGTTTTTGGAATTCTACGCTTCAATTCTAATATTTAAATAAGCAAAAATTGTTTTCAATAAAACATAAAATTAGACAAAATTGTATGAGAAAAACCTTCCATAGGAAAACAATTAAACTCTGCTGATGGTCAGGACAATGCACCACTAGGTGCCTGCCCCCATCAAGCCAACCCATGCTATGATTATCAGTTATTTTAGCTCATCTGCTGTTTTCGATTTACATACAGTTGCAAATAAATTTGTAACGAAACAAATTGTTTTCTTGATGATTTTCTAATGTAAATTTACATCACTGCTGCTTAAAATAAAAACCTGAATGAAATTACTTTGTAAACTTTAGTATTGTAGAGTTGAAAGAAACCATAGGACACCGGATGCTGAAATCACTGTTTCCGGAAGCTCGTAATTTAAACACAGTGCAGAGTGGGAGCGAATTTGAATTCGGCCTTCACTAAAAAGCAGTCAGAGAGCCCCCACTATTTATGTCAAATAAGTACTTATCTACAAGGGACTTATCTCACTGAAGTATGAAGTAGGTTCAGATGTGGGTATGGATTTCAGAAAATCATAAACTCTCTGAGTCACTAAGTGGGTAGGCAATAAGGAGATGAAAGAGGCGTTTTGTGTTGGAGTATTATCTAAATAATCTATTTTAGTATTATAAAAAAAATTAAACTTACATTTATCATGAATTATCTTTTGTTGAATATTATAAGCATCAGGACATTAAATTTTTTTTTTCAATCCTTTCATTATTTTGTATGACAATATTTAATTACTTTTACTATAATAATAATAATAATTAGTTACTTATTATTTATTTTTTATTTAATTCCAACCAATTGATTTTTTTATTTTATCGGCTAAAAGTTTCATTCTGTTTTAGGTGTACACTTTATATACTTTAGTGTGTATATCAAATGTTATAATATGTTTGTAAAACGTATAAGCATTATTTAAAATATTACTTAAATAAAATACAGCAGAATTTAAAAACATTATCAAGCAATTTTAAAATTATCAAATTTTTAATTAATAACGTTTATATCTACCCATGGCGTCTTGAATTCGATTATGTATAAGTCTAATGTGATTTTGAATAAATGATTGAGGAATATGACCCATCTAATGCAAAACTGTAATAAATCGTATTAATTTAATTATCAATATTATTATTAAATTTCATATCTTTAATTTTTTTAAAATACTAATTATTTAATTATACTTAACATATAAAAGTTATTTAATTAATTGTTTCAATAATAATAATTTATTAAATACTTATATGCCGTGGTTAAAGTATAACGAGATGTAAATACCTAAAAAGAATAAAACTTTCAGCGGAGAAATGAAACATTTGGGTGAAATTTTCTGCATGTCAATATATGTATATATATATAATGGATAGTATGAATTTCCCGGCATCGATATATTGATAACTTCCTCCTATAAGGTTACTAATTTCACTTGAATTATTTATTTGAAACAACAAAAGTATCTTCATCTTGAATTTGAAAATAAGTGCTAGAGACATTCGTAGTATAGAATATCGCTAAAATGTTTATAATTGAAGTAATACAAAAAAACTACAATAATAAAGATCGAAGACAATTATTTAGCTTAAATAATGCATGATTGAAATAATTTTAAAATTGTATTATCTTTTGTTTTTGTGTTTCTTTTATTAACAATAAAAGTTAAGATGTCATAATTAAAATATGAAGCTCTTTACCGACAATATACAATAAAATTATTAACTATTCCTTGATTTGTATAAGAATTATAAATAATTAAAAAAATAATATATAATACGGCCAGAAAACAATACCAATACCTCCATTTCGCGCTGGAAGCAATGAGTAAGGTCCTTCAGTTGCGAGAGAGAATTATGTAACGTACATAATTACAAAATAGGCTAACTTTCTAGAAAGAGCTCGGCTGACTTGCCGGTCAATATGTGTGTAATATAACAATCGGCCATTATATTAATAATTAAATATGTTTATGGTATTATTAATAAAAAATATTTATTTAAACTCTTTTATGTGCAACCTCTTCTGAGATATGAACGAAAACCATTTTAAGCAGAAATAAAAATACAGAGGATATTATTAGAGACCAAACTGGCAGTATTGGAATATAATTTAATCAGTGAAAAATAAGGAGTAATTTCAACCCGTTATGGATTCATTCTTTATAAAAATATTTAAATTAATGTCAAGTTTTTGAATATAATTTTTAATAGTTCGATCATAGCGAAAATTGATTTCATCCATCATTACAGGATTGAAAACAGGAATTAGATCATTTTATTGCAGCTTCGCGGTTTTGGCTCATGAAAGCATGATATCTATTACGCCAACCATTTAGGTGGGTGTCGAGTCAGTTTAGAACTATTGATGTCATAGTTTTTAAAATAAAATTATAAACTAGGACATATTACTACGGCGAACTGATTGTGAATTTTGAAATCTCTGCTCAGCTATTTTTAATACAGAGGTAAATTTTTCAAATTAATTATTACACTAAATACATACAATTACTTATTTAAACCAATATGGACATACGCCACAGAAATATACGGGATGGCGAAAAATACGCTATAAAAAAATGCAAATATTCCAATAAAAAATACTCAGACTAATCACGAAATCACCTTGTTACATTTCAAACCACACACTGCACTCTGATTTACAAGTACCCTCAGTAAAGGAAAATATACATAACTTTTATAGACGATTTCATCACAGACTTTACGGACATAATAACATGGCCACGACTGACATACCTGGAAATACTCTCAGAAGGCTTAAAAGAAGCTGAATGAGAGATTTGTTCAAATAAATCTTTTTTTTAATCCCACACACCAATAAGGTCTGTATTATTGAAATATGAGCAAATTTCTTAATTGTTACTCCAATAGCAGGTGTGAATAAAAATTTGAATGAGGAAAAAAAATCATTAGCACCTTTATAATTTTTAAATAAAGAATTTTAATTGAAAACCATGTGCATTTCAAAATTTCTTTCTCTAAAATTGAATAGTTTGACCGGGGTATATTTTTTATATATTCGCGTTAAAAAATTCGCGCAATAATTTAGATTTTTAAGATTTTAGATATGATGCTTATTGTATCTGTGAACGACAATATCAAAATATCAAGACTGTTTCTCATAGAGTTTACACACTATTGAAAAATATTAATCCTTAATTTAAATGTAATGTAAAGGTGGGAACACGACGAGGAAACTGCTGCTTTATTTTAGCAATTTTCATAGGTGTTCATTTACAATCATACTTGGACTTTATATATATACCAGCATCCCCATTGCGGCCTCGCCCGCTCTCATAAGTTAAGAGCTTAGATGCTTTCATCTAATAATTGAAGGTTTGTTTGTTTATCGATAAACAAATTGTATAGAAGTATGCAATCGTTCATTATTTCATAAATGATATTTTCACGCGTATTAATCATTTTTAACCTGGTTAAAAGCATAATTAGACATCCAATTTTCAATTTTAATGCATGAATCGTTAATCCTGATGGACAGAGACTATTAAAAAATTTTTGATTTGATAATCATTTTTATAATATGATCGATAATAATTTTATTTTAAATTTCTAACGTTAAAAGTTTGAAACCATGTGGCAAACCTTATTTCTGCCACTCAACACTTTAAATTTAAATTAGTATTATTGTAAACTTCAATATTGTAAACCTTCCTAAAATTATGAAGCCCACAAAACACGATATTTTGTTCGGCATGATTGAATTCCTAATTTGGCAATCTAATTGTTAAGTGCTGACTCTTTTGCTTTTTTTTTTTTTCTCTACAAAACACTCCGTTAAACCCAGCCCGTTTCCAACAAATAAATGATAAACAAAAAACTGTAACTACAGGTACTGACAATATATAGCTATTAACGAAGCTCCTCGAACATTGCCGATGCCACCCGAATTCCAACGAAAGCAATGATCGGCTTGTGTGATAATCAGAAGCTAAGTCATAGTCGGCCTATTTCTAGTTAAAATCAATTATTTCATACAGATATCCATAAATGTCTTTTAGAATAATTAGAAAATCTGTGTCTGTATAGACTTGTAGTGATTAGCTTGAGGGAATGTTATGTTATGTATTATACCTTTTTATTTTAAAGATATTAGTTTATAGAAGAAGTATAACTTCAAGATGTAAGATTTTTCGACAATCTTTGTATATATTTCTCATAAAGTCTTAGGCAACTCATTTAAACTATTTGTTATCGATTAAGTATTCAGTTGAAGGCTGTGTCTAAACCGATGGGCAAGATCGAAGGTAAGGTTGCAGTTTCAATGCATAAAAGACACGGAGGATAGCTCATTGGTGATCCAGCGGAGAACTGGATGAATGGTAAAGTGCAGATGCATGGCCGACATTGAGAACCAGTTCCCTGGCCAAGGCCTGCAGCGGTTCTATCGTTTGCCTCTACCTCTGCCTCCATAATAATCTTACAGCCTTTAGTATCGCTCAAGAAACCGTTTACGGATATCCGGTTTGGAAAAGCCTTCTGATAACTGGTTGCTGGAACCAGATCCACCGGATCAGCCGATTCCTAATTAATAGTGATATGAACCAATTTTTTTAAACATAAATAAATCGTATTTCATGGGCATTTTTCCTGTTCGGTGTATTTTCAAGTCAATTTTTATCTTGATCGTTCATATTTATGTCCAACTCTAAAAACATAATCTGAGCTCCAGAGGAATGTATCCTTGCATCAAATAATCTTGCATAATACGATAACGATAGCCATAAAAACGTATTTATTACACTTAGAGATTTTTCCCCTTTTATTGAGTATTGCAAAATTAATTTAACATGTTTTGGGAACTATGTTTTCCCATTTTACTATATATTTTGTAACGTATAAAAATAATAATATAAATATTTGTAATAATAAAAAAACATAAAACTTTCCAAAATAGTTAACATTGCTAGATCCTTATGATTGAAGCCATTAGTGGAATATGATAACTCATTTTTGTTTCAAAAATAAAGTTATTTGTTTATTCACGTTTTCATTCATAAATATTCACTAACAATCATCCTATTAGGCATGGCTTCAAATCCCGTTTTACCTTGTAAGTTCTTTAATCTAGGTTGGTAATAATCCTTCATTGATCCTCTACTCTGACTGGACTATAAATTTTACGTTAGAATGTTCGTTCTCTGATGCTGATCAGGTCTTCTGGTCGTTTGGGGGTTTGTTAATCTTTAGAGCAAAAGTAACAAATGGAAGCCAAAAGTAGCGATCTACCTAAAAGCAATACCCTAAACATTGAAGGATTGGAATTTCAAATAATCTATAATGTGTCATTCCGAGACACAATCGATCTCGGGCGATAAGGGTTTTACGTTGGGTTACGTTAAATTTTATTATTGGATTAGTTAGCGTATATAAACTATAAAGTTGGATTTAATTGTAATGTTTATTACAAATCCACCAAAAGAAAAAAGTACCCAAAGCTGAAATCGCATCTCTTTGTGGTCTCTAACGATAACTCGACAATTCTCGGAATCTAAAGTGATAGGAAAATAATTGAATAAATGCAATTCTCGGAGCACATGTTTCGGGTTTTTTTCGCTGCAAGAAGGAAATTAATTCTGATCACGCAATTGAATTCATGTACCGATTTCCTTGTTAGTCATGGACATTATCTTTCAGATGGAATATAGCGGAGGCAGAGTAATCTCGAAGGAATGGACACCAGTCACGTGTTGTCGATTAAAACACTGGAAATGTGGCCTGTAGCGTATCTCGGTTTTTCTCAAAGACCTCAACAGCAAGGAACAGATGTCCTGAAATAATGTAATAGATTAAATACTGTTTTGATCAGTAGTAAAATTCATGATGCGGTTGCGGGGTAACTAATATAAGAAATCTTAAAAGCTCGTTCTTAGAATGACATTTTGTTTCTTTCGGGAATACCAAATTCACAAAAAGATAGACGAAACAGAATAATATTTGATTTACTGCTTAAATAAGACAAAAGTGAAGTAAAGGAAAAAATATATTCTATCTCTTCAAAATAAATTACTTCCTTTGTTATCATTATGTTGAAGGAGGTTATTATATTAATTAAAACATTTTTGCTTATATCTCGATATATTATTTCCAATTATTACTTATGTTTCGGAAATTTTGGTTTTTATTTCCCATCTATAGGAATTTATCTAAAACTTTGTTTAATCAAAGAATAGTTATAGATGTAATTATTAAAAATAAAAGTTAGGGAAATAAAAATAAAAATTCCTGAAACATTGATTCAAGTTGTAATAATAAAATATGGAGATAAATGCAAAAATATTTTAATTTAATTATGCCTTCATAATAGAGATTTGAGGCGTCTTATGCTTTTCCGAAAAATGTCGTACAAAAAAGTAACATTAATAAATTAAATAATTCTTTAATTCATATCCTACGGTATTTGAAACTACTAATTACTGTAATATGTATTACACATAAATTACAATCTGGAAGATATAAGAACAAAAAAACGAAACACATGTTGTAAACCTAATAATATTTCTATTATTATGAAAAAAGCGTTTTCAGTTTACCTTTACCAGCTATATTATATGTTTAATATAGTATTTATACAGATAGTATAAAGGACAGAATATGTAAAAAAAAAAAAGTAGTTTTTGAAATCATTATATAATAATGGGAAAAACAACACTAAAACTTTTATTCATTCTCTATCAAATCATTGCACTCTCACCATGAATCCAAAATTACTAGATCGTTCGACTAAGTAAAACGTTGACTGATAATCTAAATTGTTAAAAAAAAAAAAAAAAGGACAAGGCTTAGAACAACGTGATGAAGAACAAAATGTATTTAAGGTCAACTAAGTTTAGTGACCTCACTTCAACTGATTTGTATTTGTGTGTATTTGCTTAAAAGGGTGTTGAGAGGTTTTTTAAGTTTTCTGAACAACATTCTGGAAAAAAAAAAAATTGAAAATCGATGTGCATGCAAAAAACAAACTGGACTGCATATCTTGGAGCTGCATGAGAACCAAATCATTCTTTTACCACATTTTATTTTATTTAAACTACAAGACAATGCATATGTCCAAATCTTATCTATGCAACCTTATTTTTTACAAAAATCAATTCGGTACAGAAGGGTTTGAGTCCAACATGGGGGGGTTAAACGTTATTTCATGGCGGACCCACAAATGTATCTTGACCTTCCCTAGCTAGAATAGGTTGGTAACCTGTCCTTCTTGCCCTAGTCGTAGTACATAAGGACGTTAAGCCGCAATTACAACAATAATAAAAACCAATAATATTATTCATTGAAGTAGTAAGATGTTAGTGTATGATTAACATCTTCCAATGAGGAAACAGCTCAACTGATCCAGTTCGCGAAATTTCTGAATGCATGGTAAAAATATAAATCTACTTTTTGTGTACTTAAAGAAAATTAAAAATTTTCAACCATTTTATAAAGAAAGTAAGCGGGGCATGGAAGAAGATACCGTGCATGGTTTCTCAGTGAGGGTGAAAAGGTTCCATTTAGTGTATTCCTGTAGGACTTAGTATTATGAAATTGATTTCCATAAAACTGCTGTTTCCACACTGCTTAAATAATATTTTAAAAAATTCATGAAATTATTCATTTTTTAGTCAAAAAACTAAGTTAGTAGAATAAAATTTAATTATAGATACAAAAATAATAAATATTTTGAAGAAAATGGTTATCTATGCGGAATTTTTTTTTTTGTTTTATTCTACTAAAAAAACGAGGAAAAAAAATTAGGGGAAAAGACATTTTATGTATTAAAAATAAATAAAATTTGCTTATTCATTTTTGTACATTATGCCTCTGAAGGAAAATTCCTGTATTTCTTTTTAATCGTTAGTAATATCATAGCATCGCAATACAATAACGCTAATATTGGCTTTTGTAAAATATTTTTTTTAGAAAGGGATTCGACCTTGTGTGGTGCTTGGTTACTAAGAAAGAAGCCAAGTATGGTAGAGCTGTGGTTATCCGGTGTGCTCTTTCTTAGACATTTATGCCTTGCTCACGATCAAATAGGGTTACGTCATTAATGTTTGGTATTCAGTGAATGTTGAATTTATGAATATTCAATACATATTCAATAACAGCTGATGTGCAGAGTTTTAGGAATGTGTCAGCTTAAAAGAGGGTCCGCAATGAGCCTTTGAGGAATTTATAAGGAAACCAGCATCGAAAAAAAAATATGATGATAAAAAAAAGAAAAGAAAAAGAAAAGGTTTAGTATCCTCTTATCACAAAAAATAGTATTTATAAATGATTTTTCTGTCATTTTTATGAACTCCTACTTCTATGAACCTATTGATTTTTTAAAACTTATTCATTAATTTTTTTTTTTTTTTTTAATGAAAGTTAAGAGATTTGAAGCGGTTAAAACAAAAAACTCAATTCCTCCCTAATTGGGGGGGGGGGGTAGATCATGGATGTGCCTATTTATAATCTACCGGTTTTGCATCTACTGCTTCTGATAAGGAAACTGTCGGTAAATCTTCGATTCGAGCAACAACAGAAGTTAGAGAGTGTCAAAATGTCTCATTTTTTAATGTAAAAAAAAAAGTTACGCTTTTTAAAGGTAATGAAAACTTTATAACCCCAGCTAAAAGACATATCCATGTAAAAGACAAAGGATCAAAAGGATATTCTGTTGATTCGAATTTTTTTTTTTTTTTGTTCCTAAATAATAATGTGATTTTGACAAATTGTGTCCTCTGAAATTCAATTCAATTCAATCGAAAAATTAAAAGTATTTTTAAAATCTATTCGGCTTACCTCTATTGGAAAAACAATGCTCGTTTTTAATTCTTATGTTCATTTCCATATCCATGATTTTGTCAAATTGTTACTGACCATTGTATTATGATCTTACTGACCATTGTATTATGATCTTACGGTATCGTTCATTTCATGGTCAGCTTCAATGAATTAAATTCTCATTATGCGCCGGCATTACCACTACTAGCTTTGGAAAGTGTTTTCCTTCGACGTTGAAGTCTTTAGAAGCTGAGGTCATAATAAAAGTGAAACTTGGCAGAGTCAAAGCGAAGCACGAATTAGACAGTACTTATTATCATCTATCTCTCCATTTTCAGTTTCAAGTCGAATTTTCAACCCCTGTACTTCCGCTCCATCTAGTAAATTTTAAATTCAATTGATTCATCTTTATTTCTTTATTTTATTTGACAAAAATAAATTAAGCTATTTTATTTGAAGTCTTATTTATTAATTTTTAAAACATTAATGGTTTCTTTCATTTTTCAAAAAATTTATCTTAAAACATTTTCGCCACTAAGATTATTTCACTGATTTATGTTTAACAGATCCGCTACCTAGGACTCTTACTGGACTAGCGTAACTTGGAATCCACTTACAAGACTAAAATGACTAGAAACTGTTCATCATTTTGGACTTCTTCCAAATTTATTAGACAAACGCTCGTATTAAAATTAATTACAAAAGACTCTTACATGACAGTAAATCTATTTGGTCATATGGAGTTAAAATTTGGGGTTCCACTAAGCCATCTTATTCATCCGGTATCCAATCCTTGCAATCCAAAATGCTTCTTCGTAAGAATTAACGCATAATGGTCTAAATGTCTCATATGTTGCTGAATTGGCCGAAACAAGATATCTATCCTTGAATGGTAAACTTCATACCAACTCGAAACCACTTGTCTCCCAACTTAAGTTGTTATCAATAATTTAATAAATTATGAACGTCATTATCACATTTAATAAATGTATTTTTTTTTTTATACAGTTGCAAATTTCAATAAATAGATAAATATTAAAAAATAGACGCGATTAAGTTAAAAATGATAGCTCATCGAATAAAAAAAAATTATATCTTATACCCTAAAGATATTAATCATTCTTTTTCATAAATGAAAATAAATTTAAATAAATAGGGAAACCCATTCAGCAATTTGTTTGTTTTTTTCTTCGGAAAACAAGAGAATTAAAGAAATGATTATATAGCATTAAATTACTATGCCAAAGAAGATAAATAAATAAACGGTTACAATAAAACAATAAAACTGGACAATTGAGCAGTTGAATTCCAAAACCAGCTAACTCTAATTTCCATTTTTTTTTTTTAAATAGTTTTTCTACTAGATTATCTTTAGGTAAGAGGTTTGCTCTTAAAAGTAGTCAAATCACATTGAAAACGGCCGTACATAAGATCTCTTCCTATTTCAGTCAATCCTTTACCTTTATAGACCAGCTATGAAAAAATTATAAAAATGGGATGGAGCCGGTTTTGATATTCTACATCACAATTAATTAGAAAAAGCACATTTAAATGTATTTACTCTCAGGGTGAGGATTGTAATATCATATCTTTACTGTGTGAGGTGTTAAGGACTCCAAGAGATCCTAGCGCTTCTCCCTAGCCGCCTAACTGGTTCCTGAGCCAATGGAAGCTAAGTGTAAGAATAATAAAGAATAAATCCACAAAATGAAAAACATAAACTTTATTTATGTAATAATAATAAATGTTAAGTTTAACAGCTATTTCAAATTAAAAGTTGTATTTTTTATGGTTATATAGTTATCACTTCTGTTCTGCAACTTCAACGATATGTGTGGCGCAATACTGATGTGAATTCAAACCAAATTGCTCACGTCCAAGCCAAATCATTTAAGTGGCGCTGAGATCAATATTATCGACTGAAACGTGGGCAATGAAAATGTTCATTCATAAATAGACGTTTCCATTCATCCAAAAAGCACTTACCCCTCTGGGCCGTGGCCCGCGACACATGGGCAGCATGAAATTGCCATGCTACCATGAAATTTGCTTTTCCCAGAAAAGAAACCGTGAAAATTGGAAAACCTGCGGAGCCATCTTCCAACTTTTTTTCCACTTTAACCTTGCATAGGTTTTCTTTTAAACTTAGTTATTTTGAGAAATTGCTTCCTTCTTATTACGTTTGCATTTCTCTGACGTCACGATTAAAAACGATACCGCATCAATATTAAATTATTGAGGTCCAAACTAAAGACGTTTTTCACTTTGAAATCTCAAACATGTTTTTATTGAATATTTCTTTAAATGGTAGAGCCGTCTTGAAAATCCATGTTCTTATATTAAAAGGGACTACAGATGCTATCAAGGAGAAAATTTGTCATTTATATAAAAAAATTATAAAGTGTGTCTCCTTAATGTTCGTTGATCATCTAGTTTGATCTCGGGATCAACTGATGACTCATATGATGTTAGAGAACGGTGCCCTACTTGATGGAAAGTAGTGTAAATATGTGAGTCAAATATTTAAATATTTTAACGCGAAGACAATTACGCAAAGAATTTGTTTACAAAACAACATAAACTACAAAAAATCAGCTAACAATGAAATTTTGATTAATGTTATAGTAAGTAGTAATATTTTTGATACATACCTACATTAATTATTGTCCCTGGGAAACCTTTTAGAATTTCATGACTGTCGAATGTATGTAATCATTATTAAAAGATTCATCTCTTATATTATTAATAACCAGTAATCATATTGGATTAATTAATTCCCTTATTCGAGAAATCGGTAATTATAATTAAACTTCAAAAGATAAAACATATATTCCTAAAACGAGTAAGTTTATGAAACAAGCTTACAAATATGAGACGGTTTGTTATGTATAAATACTATTTAAATATCAGCTATTTTTATTTTTTATTTGGGGTTTTCTTCATTTTTCTATTGTATATAGAACAAATTTAAAATGTAAAATCTATCTATTATTCAATAAAATTAGATTAATCACGTAGAGGATATATGGCCTTATCATGTATACTTTTAAGACTTTCTTATCTAAATATGTAAATGAAACATTATTATTATTATTATTGGATAAACTGTTTCAATAAACGGTCAAACCATTGGAAAAAATAAGCAATACCAAATTACTGTGTTTTCTCGGGCTCGGCAACAATGTTAAATATTTTGCTTAAATCATTTTGCATTCTTTCCTCCAATAATCTATACCCCAGTCAAATTCTCTGGGAGACCTCTTGCATATCTCTTATGGCGTCCTCTATCCACTGTATCCTCCTCCGCCTGTGCTAAGGCGTTTCTTCCCCTTTTATGGAACCAATCTTCTTTCATTGATGGCATTTAGAATACTATATTAAGCTCATAACCTATTTCTGATTTCTTTATTTGAAATCCTGAGCAATCTGGATGTACAACTTATTCCCCCAGTGCTCATCTTGAGAGCTAATTGAGCATTGAGTGACTCCATTATCATTTCAATATCCTTCTGCAGTATACTATGGCTAACTATAGTTTATCCAAGATATTTGAAATCCGTACTTCGGTGGATCGTACTGTCAATCACCACAGAAGTCGAAAGAGATGAATTGAAATACTTAAATTCTGTTTTTGAGGACTATTCTCCAAACCCCACTGTTCATTCTCCCACAGACAAATACTTAAAGGAGTTTTAGAAATTCCTTTATCACACTCATTCAATAGGCCGTCCGCAAACAGTCCGGTGGAAAGAAAAACATTTCCATTGAAAACTTAATTCAATATAGGTACATAGGAGTATTGTTTTTTGCATTTACATAATAGAGACATTGTTTGGGTAAGATTAAAGAACCTTAAAATCTTTTATTATACTTTTTCTTTTATGACTGTTAGAATTAACTTTTTTTTCAATTCTAATCTTCATGTAATGAAATGGCTTTAACGCCATTGTCATGTTTGCTAATCAACATATGCTGAATGGCTTTCTGCATTTCAATGTTTAAATTTTCTATTGAGATATCTGTAATAACCAAAAAAGGTAATCAATTACGTGTTACCCCAAACAGAATGGAACTTTGTTGTTGAACTTCCTGCAGTGACCTGTTCCAAGATGATCTAGGCAGTCAAAAATAAATTACGGACACCTTTTTTATGCCTTCAAATCACAGAAACTGACAAGTCAATTCCACTGTTAAATGTTCTTTACAAACGTTTTCTTCATTCTATTGTCTTTGGCATTACTGTTGTTCATTCAAAGATCCAATCTTCCCTCTCGGAACTGAGTCATACATACGCTTCTTTGAAGTAAGAAAAAAAAAATCGTTTCTTACCCACCGCTCTCTCTTAAGTTTTCCTTAAAAATGAAAAAAAAAAAAAAAAAAAAAAAAAAAAATGAAAGGAAAAGTGGTCTTATGTGTTGAAAGCTCATTGTTGTACATGCGATTTTCCGGAAGATATTGGGGAGTTTAGAAAATGGGAGAATATAAATATTAGCTATTATGTTGCTATTATTTTTTAATGAGCATTATTGGTTCTTAAATATACTATGTTCACAAAAATCATCGTTCGAATGGATATTCAAATTATTTATAATGACATCAAACATTCCAAGGAGTTGAGGCTATCTGATTGGAGATCTTGTTGCTGGCAAACAGGATATTGAAAATTGTATTTAAATTAAGTGAATGTCCATTCAAGTCATAATCCTGACGCTTTCTCCAACCTTCCGGATTATTTAATTGGAATGTCTTGTTTACGATGATGGTTATATTTAGCTCGTATCAGTCGATTGGTTTGAGAATCTTATTGCTAGTAATTATTGTTTGTTGACAGATAATACGTTGTTCAACACGGTTTATAAATCTGCTTTTAAGCTTAGGAGTTCCGAAAGGTTTTAAATTATCACCACTGTTATACATGCACTACACTTATGGTATGAATTATCACTTATTTGCTATTACTCTTACACCGGTTTATTCATTCGCGACACAATCCCTATAAGTAATTAAGCATATGTAGGAATTTAATAATAAAAATTAAAAGAATTATAGAAACTTAAATATAATATCATCTTGCTTTAAACATAATGCTACAAATATTGCAGGATAATTAAATGTACGATTCCCGATAGTATCCAGTTCATTCTAACATGACCTCAATATGATCAAATTGTATTGTTCGTGTGAGTCAGATCATATAATACCTTTATGAGTCATTTTTATCTCGTAATACGATTGCTTATCGAGAAGTTTTAAAGGCATGAATTTTTCAGGTTTAGATTAGACAAAAGTTTAATCAATAACTTTGAAAATAAACAATAAAACAGTCGTAAAATATTTGAAAAATGCATATAAGATGGACTTTATCTCTCTGGAGGTCTATTACTCTGCAAGAGTCCTATATACAAAAACCAGCCCAAAGCGATAAAACTGCAGAAATTACTGCTTAACATCCAAAAATTGTAAACAAACTCAACGTTCAAGTAAAGATGTCTATTTACTACAATCGCTCAAGAGATAAACAAATAAAAGATGATGTGTGTGTGTGTGTGTGTGTGTGTGAGTGATTGAGTGTGTGTGTGTGTGTGAGAGAGAGAGAGAGAGAGAGAGAGAGAGAGAGAGAGAGAGAGAGAGAGAGTGAGGGGGGAATTATTGCCAGATCAAAGTGACACTATTATTTTATTGTAAAATAGTCACATATTTCGGTGAACTCCCGTATTTGGCACATAATATACCATATTCGACCGTGCTTAGCCTTAAACATAAACACCCAAAGAGAAATAGGTGAAATAGTCAATTAACTTATGTTTAAAAAATTAATTCAAAATAAATTGGAAATCAACAAAATTGTGCTCCTTTTGAAATTACTAGTAGACTTGGTATTTAATACACTGCACCTCAAGTTCGTTTCTCTCTCTCTCTCTCTCTCTCTCTCTCTCTCTCTCTCTCTCTCTCTCTCTCTCTCTCTCTCTCTCTCTCTCTCTCTCTCTCTCTCTCTCTCTCTCTCTCTCTCTCTCTCTCTCTCTCTCTCTCTCTCTCTCTCTCTCTCTCTCTCTCTCTCTCTCTCTCTCTCTCTCTCTCTCTCTCTCTCTCTCTCCTCTCTC
Source organism: Euschistus heros (assembly GCA_003667255.2). Lineage (NCBI taxonomy): Eukaryota > Metazoa > Arthropoda > Insecta > Hemiptera > Pentatomidae > Euschistus > Euschistus heros. The sequence goes on from RCWM02000121.1 coordinate 1,152,929, forward strand.
TCTCTCTCTCTCTCTCTCTCTCTCTCTCTCTCTCTCTCTCTCTCTCTCTCTCTCTCTCTCTCTCTCTCTCTCTCTCTCTGTCTCTCACACACACACACACACACACATCATCTTTTGTTTGTGGTTATAATTTATTGTTATGTATATATAGTGGTTTATAGCAGCTTAAGTGCTTAGGTACCCCGAATCGGTTCAAATAATAATCCCCAACGTTGAGAGGTTCATCTAAATTTGTTTAAGCATGGAATTTGTTTGGATGCACTGTCTATTGCATCCAATCCTAAATAATTTTAAATTTATTTATCTCCCTTTCTTGCCTCTCGGCTACGAAGGTTTTGCAATGATAACAAGCGATCACTGCTGACTTCACATAACAGCATTAACGATACAACAGTTCGTTTCTATATTTGAAAAAAAACAAACGTTTCGTCCGTAATTTACCAGTAACCTATCGTCCATGAATTGAAGTTATAAATAGTTTTACTTTCATATCATAATTATAATTAATTATTCACGGTAGTTAAAACTGATTGAAGTTTAATTGTACAATGCAACTTTCATGGTTGCATAATTAATTTTAGTTAGAATTCCACTAAACAAATTTTTTTTGCAATACCTGGAAGTTTGCAAAAAGCAATTATCCATTCCCATTAAATGTAAATTAATTAATTTTGTGCAGAGAAACTGTATTCAACATTTCTGATTCATTATATCAGGTTGGAGTTCAATATTTTTAATATTTAAACATTTAGCTTTATGGAATATTATGAGGAGGCAAGTTGAAGTGGATATGTCTCTTGTTCGGGGTCAATTATTTTTGATGTAACATTTTTTTCACATTTTTGTTCAGATCGGAAATTTGACGAGAGTTTCCTGATCAGAAAATTAATTAATTAATTTTTTTTTATTTTATGACATTTGTCGCTAGGACCTACCGTTTAGGAGCTATATTGGTTCGAATTAAAAAAAGTCATATTTGTTTATTGTTTATTTCGAATAATCATTTATTGTTAATTTAATTTATTTATTATTTTACGTAATTTGTTTTTTTAATTCTAAAATGTAAATTGTAAATAGCAGTAGATTATAGATTGGCTCTGTTGCTTTTCCCAGTCAGAGAGAAATCTAGTTTATTTTACACTCAAAAGTGTAACATTTTTTTATTTTGTTACACTGAAAGCAATTTCAATATTTTTATCGGTTGGTTCTCATTTAAAAATTCAATTACGCATTATAATAATCCAAGGATCTAAATGAAAACTGATCTAAATGAATGTCTTTATTATTTATTTTTTAATAAAAATACTACCTTATAACCATATTTGTATTCAAAATGAAGTAGTAGGCCGCAGCTAATAAACCTAATTATTATAGTTTAATGTTGTACTTCGTTGAGTGATAATCAACTGTTTAGGAGCTAAACTAAACGTCCTAACAGTTTCAAAATGGAAGAAGACCTCAGATGGATTGTTCTGGGCCCAAGGCTCGGTCATATTTTATTTTTAATAATTATTCTGTTAAAGAACAATCGGCAACCTTCTCATAGATGCTAAGTGATAACAATTAATTGACTTGCATGATCTTCCCCTAATTCTATTGTCTTCTGCCAAGGTTCGCAACTCATCACGGGACTATCAACATGTCTGAACTTCGGATCTCCTGCGATAGTGGTTTGTAGCAGCTTAAGTGCGTAGGTACACCGAATCGGTTCAAAAAATAATCCCCAATGTAGAGAAGATAATCTAAATTTGTATAAGCATGGATTTGGTACTGTCTATTACATCCAATCCTATACTTTTACAACAGTATTTGACATATTCCGTTAAACTTCTTTTCTTCTTTCTCCATCACTAAGTAAACAGTATTGATTTAGGTGTTGTCCAACATATTCAACTGTCGCGATTCTGTAACCTTTCTTTTGTATTGTTGGGAGGCTGCTTCTTATTAGGCCGAATTTTCTTCCTTGAATCGGATTTACTCTTTGTAGACGATTAGCCCACCGATAAAAGAATACATAATTATGTATAAGTACGCAAATGGGGCTTATAGCTATTTACATCTTAATATTATATATTATCGTAACATTGAAACTTTTTTTTGGGTGTGTGAGTTAAGTGCAACTTTTAATAATTGGATGAAAACCTTAGAATAAATTATATAAAAGCCACATAAAGCATTGAACTATAGAGGACATGAGGCCCATGATATATAGTGACTTTCCCGACCTCCACTGGGTGAAAGGTACACCCTTCTATTGGATAAGAAGCCTCAAACGACCCCACTTACACAACCTACATTATCGCTAGTCGCTCTGGTTTTAAGTTCTGCGCCCATTATTTGGTATCAGGTATTTAACACGCGAAGAGCTTGATATTTATATTTTTTTAATCTATCATTGGAAATTGCAATTGGATAAAAATAATGCTTTAGTGGAGCCCCAAAACACAATTCCGCCTGCCCAAATAGGTGCATAAACATTCATAATTTTAATGTTCAGAATTATATATAATACATTCTGCCTCATATATTTTTTAGCGTGGAGAGGCTTCGTATCAATGTTTATGTAGATATGCTATCAAATATTTTTTTTTTTTACTTTTATTTTTAAATCCACACTAGTCAAAGTGTCCACAAAATCTACAATCTGCGGTGCTAAAGAATAATTATAAAAAAACAAAAAACAAATGTTAGGCATGAGAAGAGATAGTACCCAGTGGCCCTCCTTCTTATTTTTGATTTACTTTTTTGTAAGTCACTCATCCAGTTTCTTTTCAGACTCCTTTTATTTTACGTTATGAGAGATATGGTCATTCCATCGATTGGTTTATCTGGGTGTCCTTTTAATTTATCATGAAACAGTCTGTAGTGTGTCCGTATGTGTTAATGTCTATTGGTATGCGTAGGCCAATTTTGTATAGTTTTATTGTTTACGTACCTGGTGCTTGTGTCATTAGTCTTAATGACGGGCTGAAAAGTTTGTAATATTTTTATTCCAGAAAGGTTATTTAAAAAACATTAGAAAAATTTAAAATTGTCACAGTCTTATATGAAATGTCGAAAGTGCATCTGAATTATTTTATCATCCCAACCGCAAGTGAGAAGTATCAGGTCTGGAGAAGTATCAAGGCAATACTTGACAATGACGTGTTTCTTGAAAGTAATGTAATAAAAAAATAGAGGACATCGCTTGTCTTTAAATTTGTCCCCATTTTAAAATTTATTGAAAGTTGGAACATTTGTTTACCAATACTTCAAATTTAGTATAGCAACTAATGATTCTAAAATCTAAAAATGTAGTTGTGATTATAAAAATAAATTCCGCTGCCTATTTGCGGTTTAATTTACTTTATTTATGTAATTGTTTGTCTAGCCATTTGGGCATAATAAATCACAAGCTACAATCCTTGAAGAATACACCATCCCTAAAGCTACAGAGGTCCAATTCGCTAACAAACCATCAGTAAGCAATGAGGCCTGTTGATCAAGTATCAGGCAATGTGATTTGAAGTTGATTTTTACATTTTGGACATTTCATAGAAGAGTATTAAACATAAACATGGTGATAAATCACAAATACGAAATATTTTTGAGTTCGTTCCTTTAACAATTTAATTTATAAGAAACAAAAATTAGGGATGCTCGATCAAACCGATTAGGTTAAACGCTAGGTCGCGGAGTCTTCGAGACACGGAAGATGAACACCTTGCGTAACAATCGCTATTAAAGTCTTCACGGTTCAGATCCTGTTCTCAGCCATCAGATAAAAAAATTAATATAACTTCTGATAACTGTAAAATTTACCGATATAATTTGATTCGTGAGCTATAGAAAAATATCCAACAATCATCAACGAGTATTTAATTATCTAAATATGCTATATTGTGTAATCATCCATGTAATATACCTTTAAGCCATGGGGCATGGTGGTACCGAGTGAGAAAAATAATAAAAAAATTAATTTTTTATTAAACAATATAGCAAAACTTTTTGGTGTAACTTGAAGTTTTTATAAATTAAAAATAAAAATAATGATCTTTGTTTTACTTATTCACCTAGAACTGTGATGTTTAAAGGTTCTTCCAATCTAGATATTGATATTTTAAAAACACATAAATAAAACACTATAACTATAACAGAATATCATAATTTTTTTTGTTGTAAATATTGATTATTTTTATGTCAATAATTAATAATTAATTAACATCATTACATATTGTAGTTTGTAATAAATATTAGATCAAGGACTCTTTACTTTTCGCAGCAATATTGAGCCAAACCTAGATGAAGAATATATGTAATTGTAAATGTAATTGAGATTCTTCTTTTTAAAATTCAATTAATTATGTTAATGATATTATAATATTGTTAATTACCTTTGTTTTAAAAATATTATTTAATTTTTATGTAAACAAATTTTAGCTGTTCACGATAACATGAGTATCGTGACCGCCAAGAACATAAAATTATCATTAAACACGGGTAATCTTAATTGTTATGTTATTCTTATTTATTTTTTCTTTAATTTAATACTACATATGTTTGTTTCGTCAACAAACAAAATTTAACGTATAATAGCTATATGAATAATATATAATTAATAGTTGACTGGAGTCAACTGGAGAGGGACTAAATTTAATTATAGCTCCTGGAATCAATCACCTAATTTAATTATGTACAAATTAGCTGGTTTATTCAAAGAAATATGTTGCTAAATATTTAGTTCTGATTACATTTTGCCAAATTCTGACTGGAGTAATCGTTTTCAGAGGTCTTCCGAAAATAAACATTAAATAATTTTGTGTTTCATTGTGACTGGGCCATAGATATCCTCGCTTATCTATCGGCAACGCGAATGTTTTTTTTACAGTTTTAAAATTATTTTAAATTATCGAAAGTGTTTTATATATTACTTGTTGAATTTATTTAAAAGGTAGGTAAGCCCAAAACAGATGAACACCTAAGCTGAACTGAAATAGGTCTAATCACTGTCATATAAATAAGTCTTTTGTAATTAATTGGGAGCTTTGAACGTTTGTCTAGAAAATGTTGAAGTAGTCTGTAACGACAAGCAGTTTCTTGTCGCTATAGTCTTTCCGAGAAATATAAAATTTATTGTTCGCTTATCAAATCGTCTATTTTTTTTTTTCTTGTGACTAGAATTTTTATACGTCACCGTTATAATGCAATATAAAATACAAGTATCATTATTATATATAATTATTAGTATTATATATCCAAAACAGATCCTCCTACTAAGTTCCTGAACTCGGCCTCGCGATGGGTGACCTGGAATCCCAGTGGCCATAATAAAAAGAACCCTGAGGCAATGTTGAGGACGCCCCTGCCAGCAAGGTCTGTTCTACCCATCCTGGGAAAGGAGAAATAAATGCTCTTTTCTGTTTTTCTTATCTTGAAATTATTGAACATTCTCTCTACTGACAACGTAAATAATTGGTATTTAACAGACTAAGTAAAACGTAGTCAGGTACTTAGCATATAATTTTTGATTTTTCCTTATTTCCTTCTCTTAAACGAGACAAAATAAATATTAAATTAAATCAAACCGCTCAGTTTGTCAAGAAACACAAGGTACCATCTATTTTTGTTTTGTAAGAATTTTATTCTACAACAAGAGGAGGAAATTCGTTAAATATCTGGTTATTAAATGTTGAAGTATTTAAGACGACAGGAAGATGAAATACAGCCGCAATTCTCAAATGTTTCTCATGCTACGTTTAAAAATTAGATTCAAACTTTTTTCAGTTTTCAAATTTCAATGTGTCTAGTTCCCAATGAGTTTATCTTATTCGAAAACCTAATATAGTGTATCTTGCACTGTTTCGAAAAATGGAAATCCTTTCACTTTTTCTTTATTTCAGTACTTTGTTATTAATTTTTGTGTAAGAGAGCAAAATAAAAAAATTATGTTATTATGAAATTCCTAAATATAATATACACGATGGTACTTAGATATCAAAAACTTCCGTGATTTCAGATCTGATTTGTTACTACATTTTATGTATAATAATTTGAATTAGTAAATGAAAACATTTTCTTTTTTTTTAATTTTAGTTTAAACGTAAAAACAATGAAGTACTTCTCAATTTAATTAATTTATATATACAGGGTGAGTACCTAAAAAAACAGGGTAGTGTAAAAAAAAAAAAAAAAAAAAAAAATTGGAAAAAACTAGATAATAATGAAGAAAAGTCCGCCGATCTTATCTTTCTATTCCAATCCGTTGCAGATATATACGATAACTTTTTTTAAGACGTTTTTTTTTTTGAGGAATGTTCAAACGTTCAAACTTAGACCTCATTTTCGGATTTAGCATTAAATTTTCTATAAGAGCAGAGTACATGTAATCTTGAATTTTACAAACTTGGGACCTAAAAAACAGCATGATCTTCACCTTATTTAGGGAAGTTACAATGTCTTATATTACTTCAACGCTCACCGTTTTTCAAAAAAACTATCAACAAAACTGCAAATCTCTCAAAAAGCTTTCGAATGATATGTAAAAAGTAATGATTCTGTTTCGATTTAATGAAGAAATTTACTTTTAAAACCGAAAAAAACATAGTGTTCTCATTTGGCATAAAAATCAGTTACTTGTGCAAATAAAACATCATGATCATCCCTTAATGGAAATGTGCATTTCAAACATAATAAACTCTTCATTGGAATGAAAAGGAAAGAAAGAAAAAAAAATATTGTTTATTTAGGACCTTTTTTTTTTTATTTACAATGTAAAGTTTAAAACCCAATGTTAATAAACATAGACCTCAATTTTGTTTTTTATTTATTGACTGAACCTCAAGAATCTTACTAAACATCTGATTATATATATATATATATTCAAATGATTACAAAAAATATTATTTTTATTCTGAAAAATATTTACTTCCATAATGGAACATTTATTATAATTAAATGAGTTAATAGCTAACGGAAGGAAGTTGGAACCGGAACTAACACTTGAAATTATCTCCAAATTCAATCTTAAGAAACTAAAACAAGGCTAATTGGCATACCTCTTTCACATTCCAAAATGACTCGCGTAACCTTCGTTCGAATGATTTGTATTCTCCTATAGGAGGGCAGTATTTTTGAGGCTTCGAATGCCATGATCAAGTCTCATTGTATATACATATATCTGCCCGGAAGATTTTTTACATTCGTTTTAAATACAAAAATATTTTTGTACTTTCAAGGTTTTTGTTAATTTCAGTAAATAGGTTGAGTTTTTGGGATGGATATGTCTTTTATGGGTTATGTACTTATCTAGTTGCTGGGATAAAAAAATTGACGAAAATTTCCAGATGAGAAATATAACGAATAAGGTTTTTCTTTTATAATATTTGACGCTAGGGCCCACTGTTAGGAGTTATATTGGTTTGAACGAAGAAATCACCCTCAGAAATGTATTATTTTGACACTCTCTTGCTCTGTGTGAAAACAACGCAGAAATGAAGACGGAAAATTAATTACAATTATATGACCAAATATAATGGGTTCGACATTTGGCAACCTTGTTCAATAATTGCCGAGTCGAATCATTTATATATATTTTAATAGCCAATCATCCATCTGTACTATTAGCGTAAAATTATTACCCAAGATGGATATTTTAGTGAATTTGATCTTTTAATTTATTCAAATCTTAAATGAAAAGAAGATTATACACGAACATATATAATTCAACGGCCATTATGAAAAAAAATCAGTAATCACCAAGTTTTTCCCTCTCGATCATTAATAGAACACTGGGTAAATAATTTAAATAATAATCGGTTATTTAAAGATTAAAGGCTTAGCACAACGGTCATATATACTTTGCATATTTTTATCTTTTAGTCTTGACCTCAGTTTGGTCCTCAACCTAGTTTGGTTATCTACTAATAGGACTGTTTTTACTATCGTGTCCATTAGTTAATGTAATGAAACTGTTTAATGATATCAAATTAATTCAGTTCCCGAAAATATAAAGAAATAACCCTGGGGGAGGATTCGCCGACTGTAACCGGTTAGAATTTGTATCTATTTTAACCTACTGAGCTATTTAAAATAGAATTTCTCAGAATTAAACTAAACTAGTTTTTTATGGAGTATTATATTAGATAAATACCCCCGATACCTCCTATCATTAAAGTAAATCAGGCCTGCTAAATCTCTCGCCTCTAAGTATATGCAAGAGGAGCACACGAATGCTTAGTGTCACGCCATCTCTCAATTGTTCAACCAATGGCAAGAAGCGTTATATAAAAGCTTATGACATCTCTTCCTCGGTGTACTTATGACCTCAGGCACGATTCTAAGCTGTTCTTTATGGCTCCATTATAGAATTTAACTTAAAGAAAACGTTGAATGGGCCATTCGTTTTAAAAATTAATGTTTAATGTTGATGTATGGAGTAAAAGAACAGGAAGCAGTGTAGCAGTCTTACAAAATATAACTTCCAGGTTTCCAGAGAATTATTGAATACTTTATACTATAAATAAAACTCTTTTGCTTCTTAAATAATTTTAATTTTTCCAGCACGTCTGGAACCTCCTAGTAGAACTTCTCTGAAGAGAGCAAATTAAATAGAATATTAAAACTGACCTTAAAAGAATATAATTATGTGATAATTAACAACTCTTAATCAATGTTATTGAGAAAACATGAATTAACACGCCGATCTTATTGAATTAGTAAAATTACCTTGACTATATTGATGGTCATAATTCCTTATTGAAATATTGGTGTTGAGGACAACAGACCTTGAGTAGATGTCGCGTTTTATAGTGCTCGTTAAATTTTAGATTGCTGGTCATAAAACTATAGATTTCAGGTATATCAATTCATATTTATTGGCATGCTAGTGGGATTAATACGGTATTATGATTTGGATAGTACAAAACAATATAGTATCTTTTATTCATGGTTTTACTATCTATAAGAATATAAAAGCCAATAAATAGCATACAAAAATTAATTTTTATTTTTTTGTGATATGAGTATATTATCAAAGAGCTACAGAAACGTCTATAATGGAACAAAATAAAATAATAAAATGGAGTAAAAGCAATTCTTGAACATGTTTTCTCAATTTTTATTTTTTATTAATTATTTCAAAAATATCGGTTTTTGTTTTGTTTTTTCTTAAAAATAAACTTTATATATCTTAAATATATCCATTATTTTTTTCCCCCTTTCAAATTTTTATTTTGTCCATTTTATCTATTAGCGTTATCCTTCAGTAAATAATTTTAAAACATGATTATATTATATTTGTTTTTACAACTTCCGAAACAACATATATATTAATCGTATAAATGCAAGAAATAAAGCAAAGCATGCCCCATATGTGGTTTAAGTTTTAAGGGAGAAAGAGGTCTGGGAACCCATATCGCAAAGAAACATCCCAGGGAGGCAAATTTTAGAGTGGTCAGGGGTATACTCAAAACAGAACTGAATCCGATCAATGAGGAGGGAAAGGCTTGTGGCGCTAAAGAAGACATTGATAAATGGTCGGCCACCTTTAAGAATCTACAAAAAAGGGACATAATTCAAAATGGGGATTTTGATGAAGCGGTATTCAGCTTTCTCAAGTTTTTGAAAAATGCTAATGCTGAATTACCGGGCCTCCAGCACCCTGCCGTTAAATTTTACAAAATGAGGAAGAAAAAAAAAAAACAGTTATGGCAGATAAGGGTGCTGGGAAAGTGACGAATCCCCAGAGAGCCAACAAGAAAGACAGGAGCCGTCGGCAGGAGCAATATCATTATGAATTGGCACAATATAACTATTATAATAGGAGGAAAAAATGGGAGGCCCCTCTTCAGCATTGGTCTATCGCCCAGCGACTGTCCAACGTGCCGGATGCTCTGTTCCAATCTATCTTTGATTATACAGCGGAAATCTCCGAGTGCGCTGATAGATTGGGTGTTGATCAGGCGTACCGGAGTGTGAGAGCTCTACAACAGTCGCTAAGAGAAAATGCCTTTGAAGAGTGGGCCAGTTGCAGGTGGCAGGGCGTTGGTGTTCGACACTTTAAAGAAACCCCAAAAGCTAATAGTTACATATACGACAAGAAGGTGCTATCCGGGTCTGAATGGGCCAACGCCCTTAAGCTGAACATTAACTACGCACCCCTGCGTGGAGACCCAGGCGTCAGCGAACAGAAGAGAGAAGTTGGGTCCCTTTGTCGCAAATGCGGCAGAGAGTCTGAAACACCAGCACATGTGCTGGGAATTTGCCCCAACAACTCCCTCCTTATAACACGCCGTCATCACAGAGTTAAAAAGGAAATAGTGAGGCTCCTTGAAGAGAAAGATTTTGCCTGCTTCGATGAGGTGTATTGCATCGATACCGATGGATCTACACGATACGCTGATATCGTTGCTTTTTCACGAAAAGGAAATTCAGCGTTGATTCTAGATCCCACGGTTAGATTCGAAAGCAACGATCCGGATCAAGCAGGTAAAGTGGAAAGGGAAAAGAAGGGAATATATGACAAATGCATCCCTTTCCTTAAAGAAAAGTTTCGCGAGACTTTCGGCGAGAGAGAATTCCATGTGAGAGGCCTATGGTTCGGAGCTCGCGGAACTATACCTAATAGAACAAGGAGTTTCATGGAAGACCTGGGAATTGAAATGAGGGATGTGGCTGTGTTAGCGGAAAATATTATATTGGACTCCCTGGGAATAATCCACCACCACATATATGGTAACTGATGGTTTGGGAAGAGATGGAAGGTATATACAATGAATGAAGAATGGGTAGAATGAGATATATGTTGCATATTTATCCTAGTTTTTATATAGTTATTATTATTATTGTTATTAGTTATTGATATTAGTTATATAGTTATTGTTATTGTTATCAGTTATACAGTTATTGTTATTTATGTGAATAGTTTTATATTTATTTTATATATTATATTTTATATTGTTATCAATAAGGTTTATATTATCTTTTTAATATTTTAAATTTTGTTTTAATTTTATTTTATATTCCGCATGGATTGATCATTTTAATATGTAGATTCTTATATTTATATAATATAATATTTATTATAATATTTATTTAATATTTATTATAATATTTATATAATAAATATTTAATTTTTTTTTCTTCTTTCTTTTTTTTTTAACTTACTATTTCTTATATTCATACTTTTTATCCTTATCATCCTTTTTTTTTCGTTTCTCTGACCCAGCAATCCCATACAGCATACTACCTTTAACCATACTCGGGACACGAATATCCGAATTTCGATCAACCGAGGCTTCTATTCTGCACCCAAAAAAAATTATTTATTTTCAAGCCATAAACATTGAGATGTACTTCAACATTTGGAAAGCAGAAGAGAATCAAAATCGTTCGATTTGAGTGTTTTTAGACAATGAAGATATAAAATATCGATACTTAACTAAAATAATGACTATTACGTTTTTTTTTTTTTTTTGGTATGTCATATTTGATTGATTAAGAATGCTGTGTTTTTTGCAACCCATTTAAAATGGGCAGCACCACTTAATGAAGTGTTTCTCTCTTTCTTTCTGTAAACAAAATTAAAAAAAAATATATTACTCCTGTGTTAGTTGAAGAGGGAAATGAGTAAGGTTTTTCACTTTTTCAACCATTTTAAAAAAAATCCTTGGGTAATGAAATATAAAACATCTTATCAGAGATGTTAGTTGCACCTTATCATTCGTTAGAAAATTCATGAGTTAATCTAATAAAAAAAAAAAATGTAAAATTAATACTATACAGAATTTTCTTTAGAGGTAATACCATCGAACCTCGATATATCGAAGAGAATTCTTTGATAAGTCGATGTTGTTCTATTCCTCTTGAATCTGCCAATCATTCCTACGTTATTTTTACTTCTGCATATTGAAGGATTGTTTAAGAAGACCTCGATATATCGAATTTTCTAAGATTCCTTAGCCTACACCACACCTCTAAGCGAAGTTGATTTGCTAAATAAATAGTGTTTAGGCTGAACAAAGTTCATTCTTCGAAGGAAGGTTCGACTGTATTTGATAGTGTTGATATGATTTTAAATACATAAAAGTATGTGAAGAGTATGCATATATATATATATATATATATATATATATATATATATATATATATATATATATATATATATATATATATATATACTGTGACATGATAGAGCTATATAATTTCATAATACAGCCACTCACTCATTATTCTGTAATGCTAATTCAGTTCTAACAAAACCTGAAAAAAAAAAATACTATTTTCCTTATACTCTTTTCTATATGTAGAAATTTAATTATTTTTATCTCACAGACAACAAACTATTTAAATGAGATGCAATGTCTGTACTACTCATACAATGCCGGATCCTTTCATGAATTATTCAGAAAGAAACAGTTAAAGACAGCTATTCTTTTGTAAAATTTAAACAGTCACTTGCATTATTATGTATTGTGTCAACTTCTACGATTGAAATTCAACGGACATATACCACAAAAAAAAAAAATTTATCAATTAGTTTATTTTAGAACTGCAAAGAGGTTTGTTAAAATCCAGGGATCAAAACTAAATAATATATATTTATAGTAAAGGAAAGAAGTCATTCCTTTACTAATCTAAAATAGGAGCTGTGAACTAACAAAGATATGACATGTTCATAAATTAATAACATTTTACATTTAAAGTATCTGGTACCTCTGTATACAGAGTGGAAAAGAGCGGTGGCTCGTACGAATCCAAAAGACTCGGTCGTTAAGTATTTATTGTACTGAGGGAGCTGTTATAATTCTGGAAATAACATTTATTGTTTTCCCACTAACTGCAATGGATTCGCTTTTGAGTGAATTAGATTTATTTACCCACCAAAACACATTAAACAAATACATTAATGTTTCAGATCGTTAGGGTACGCAGTCATGAAAACATAATTAAAATATAAATATAAATTTATTTTGCCGACGTTTCGGCATTATAAACTACATTAACTTATCTTTATAAAAACAAAATATTTAATTTATTTTTCTTCTTTCTTTTTTTTAAACTTACTATTTCTTATATTCATACTTTTTATCCTTATCATCCTTATTTTGTCGTATCTCTGACCCAGCAATCCCATACAGCACACTACCTTTAACCATACTCGGGACACGAATATCCGAATTTCGATCAACCGAGGCTTCCTTCTATTCTGCACCCAAAAAAAATTATTTATTTTCAAGCCATAAACATTGAGATGTACTTCAACATTTGGAAGGCAGAAGAGAATCAAAATCGTTCGATTTAAGTGTTTTTAGACAATGAAGATATAAAATATCGATACTTAACTAAATATTTATTTAACTAATGACTACCAAGGTATGAAAATCATCAACCTATGATCCAAAAACACATCCGAATTCTCAAAACATTATCTAAGATTCGACATAATAATTAGGAGCTGAAGCAAAAATACCTAGACGGAACCACCCTGGAGAAATGGATCCTGTGATTAGAGGATATTCGACGATTTGGCTGGGGTTCTCCAGTCATTATCATTCCATATAATGATATTCCAGCGGCTGGAGCCTCGTGATTTCGCCTAAGATAAGACCATATTTGTGCTACTATATGGTCGTTAGCTGTGGATATTTCTGAGCCCCTCATTAACAAGTAGCTGAGCAAGCTAGTAAACAAAAATCTGAACGCTCCATGTTGCCTACTGAATAAATTAAATACTTTTTAAAAATACAATATATTTTTATTCAGATAGATGAAAAATTATTTAATTAAATACCAATAATATATTTTTACTTCGTTCAGGTATATAATTAAATATTTCCCGTAAAAAAAAAAAAATTCAGATTTAAGTTTCCGACCACTCCAACATTTGTTAGACAAACATACAAAGCTCCCAATAAATTACAAAAACGTATTTACATTATGGTAATTAGAGCCATTTGGGCATGCGGAATTGAGCTTTGGGGCTCCACTAAGCCTTCCAGTTCTTCTTGTATCCAATCCAAAATCCTTTACGTTACAATCCAGTCGTAAAATCCTCAATGTTCTTTATTATTTCACAGAAAGATAGTTTGATCGACGGGGAGTTTAGGAATAATTATTCTATTTCCTAATAGCCACTAATGTAATATTGAATTGGTTTACACGGATTGGATTAGAATCCAATAAAAGTAAGAAGTAAGATATTGATAAATGGGGTTCTATTTATATTGTAACATAATATTTTCTAAAAACCCTAAGAGCAACATTGTAAGCCATAACCTTTTTTATTCAAATAGGGAATAATATTACTTATGTATACTACTATTGCTCTATCTATTTTATTATGGAATATATACATGTATTACTTTAATTATCCATAATTTTATGAGGTCTCAATTATTCGAGGATTTGATAATTTGAGCCTATATCGGGCCAAAACACTTCTGTTAAACGAGACCCAAGTGTAATTTAATTCACTATTTTTTCCCAGCTGAATAATCTAATACCATACAGATATAAAAAGAATCGTCCTTTACTTGTTTGCGCTATTTTCCAATAGTATCTCTAACGATTAGTCTATTAGACCTAGTCGTGGTTCGAGATTCGGATTTATGGGACAATTACAGTAGTGGGGTAGCTATGTAATGCATGATGCTGTCCTTTGTACTTTCTAGCTACGAGACAAGTGTTTCGTAAGAGACTCCCTCCCTGACCTTTCCCTAGAAGAGCGGGGTCCCAGGCGACGGCGTCAGTCCCTATGCAGATACTGTGCTGCCATACCTCAGCGACGTGTCGCGACTCAGGATGTCTTGGCAGCCCGCTGCGAAAAAGTAACAATTTCTGGCAGACGGTTCCAGCCCCCGATGAATACCAATATACATACTGGAAAGAGTTTTACTATCTAATCCTTTAACTCTACGAAATGCGAAGAGCGCATAATCCGATGAGGGCAAAGTTCTAGGTTTCCCCGGAAGAGGATTATGTAAGTTCTGTTAGAGAATACGAATTTGAAATAACTGCTATCTTTATCGGCATAGAGGCTATAGAAAAAAATTGCAATTATCTTGAGGTAGACGTAAATTGTATTTTATTAGTCATTAAAGAGTTATATTTATTCTTCCTTTTACTACGACGCATCTATGGTAAACACTCCTACGCTTCAGACATATTTTATAAACAATAGCTGAAATAAAACTACAAAGAACTCTTAAAACAATAACAAAAATATATAAATGAATATATTTTTTGCAAAACATATGAAATAGATACGCTTAACCGTCTAACCGTAATTCAAATTTTTGACAATTTAAAAATTTTTGTTTGCCATGTTTTGAAGGCTACAATTTTTTATTTTTATTTTTGAATGAAACTTTGTATTTAAGGGTTCTTTTGAAAGCTAAATTAGAATCTAACGTTATTTTTTGTGTGGCATAATCTGAATGAATGAATGAAATTATTTATTGAATAAGCGTTACGCTTGTTGGCCAATATAGTTACATTTA
Organism: Euschistus heros; assembly: GCA_003667255.2. Classification (NCBI taxonomy): domain Eukaryota; kingdom Metazoa; phylum Arthropoda; class Insecta; order Hemiptera; family Pentatomidae; genus Euschistus; species Euschistus heros. Next base: position 1,168,405 of record RCWM02000121.1, read on the forward strand.
TACAGCAAAATACACAAGTATAGTTACATATTTACAAGAAAATAAAATATAGATCTATTTGATTTTAGACATATAAAACAAAATTTCTTAATTAACAATATTTTTTGATATAACTTAGTTTCTTACTTAATTTTGTGGTGTTATTATGTACAAGTAAACAATTTAAATTAGACCAACAAATCGAAACTAAAATAAAAACAAAAAATCACATCTTGTTTTTGGTACTAATCCTCTTGGGTATGTCGTTATTCGTTCAAAAGGACTGTTCTAAGCTTAATAACATTTGTAATGAAATTTTATAATACGTCAACTTTTTGCTCATCTTCAATTGTTAAATCATGGCTATATTATAATATAATATTATTATATTTTGTGTGGCATAATCTATAAAGGCAGGTTGCCTAAAGATCTAATAATTTGTTTAGTAGTTAATTAAATTAAACCAAAATCTATGAAGCGGCTGTATTTTTACTTATTTTGAACTCAAAAATAAAAATTTTGGTGTAAGAATCATGTTGATATAATTTTTAAACTCTAGATATAAAATAAATTACTTTAATGCTATTTTTTTCGGCTTCTAGGGCCCACTAGTCGAAACAGCAAAATAGGTATCAAATATTTTTTGACCAGGAAACTCCAAAAAAATTTCCAGCAAGATCCGTGAGAGACTGAGTGTGTTGTTAGTACATACATATGACTTATCTTATGTTTGTACTTCGATTTGTAAGTACATTTCAAGACCAACAATTACGGTCCAAATGGATGATTACAGCACTAATTAGCTGTGAGGACAATGGCTGACAGCTATCGCCGGATCGTAGGCGTCCGGTGAAAGTAGCCGCTGCACCTCCATAATTTATGCTGCCACGGGGCCAGCTGATATCTTTATGTTGCATAGCGGGTGGAATACAGAATGAATAGTTCTGTCTCGACGTAGAACTCTTTTTCTAGAAAATCATTTTAGAACACACAGGCAATGTTTAAATGATGGAAAATAAGAACTGTTTGGGCGCCAGATTACCACTAAAATTCAATGGAATATGTTTTTCTTTTAAAAATAAGCAAAGATTTCAAGCACTAAATATGTTTACTTTTATTTAAATAGTTGTTTTTTAAAATTTCTATCCTCTAGATAAAATAATTAGTAATATTGGTCATTCATTAAGTTCTTTACCTATTTAAGTCATGTTTTAGGCTATTTCCTCATTAGCCGAAGAGACACAAGGTCATGAAAACTTATTATTTATGATAATTACTGTGCAAGAATAACACGACTCGTGTATTTAATGAAATAAAGGAAGTATGTCTACTTTTTAAGCTTCATTAATCAAACCTTGAGAACCAACAGGACCGATCTGAAGGCTATTTGATCTGTTCTGTATTTTTTAAAAACATTTATGTAATTGATGACCCGAGTTACGTAAGAACTTGTTCAATTGTTACCAATCAATTACTATAACGGTAACAATAAATCTATAAATCGGTAGTTACATATTGATTAGACAATTTATTTAATTGTACAAGTGAAACTAACATATCAATGTATGTTATGTGAATGTTGAATTACGTATTGGTTAGTTAACATGTTAACATAATATCCCTTTCGTTGATTTCTTTTTACCTAAAAAAAAAAATTAGCAAGAAATCAGTTAAGGACGGTATCGAAATAAGGAAACAACCTTCAATTGACTGGATTCCATTTTTTTGGTTTTAATTTTTTTCCTCAACCTCTGATTATCACTTTACATCATTAAATATCCATTGAAGTCCTTCTTTTTTTTTTTTTTCTTTTGCCCAGATATAAAACTGGTTCGTATTACCCCATAGGCTATACTAACATCCATCAAGTTGGTGATCAATCGCTCGACAAGACAAATGGAACATATATATTAAAGACCTTCGGAGTCGTTTCTCACAATCACTTTATCCATTACCAAGATACTAGGATCAATGGTGGTTGATAAATGATCTCATAAACACAATTTTAGATATGAGTAAGTAGTTCTGAACTGAAACTTGATTGGATTGTTAAAAAAAGACATAATAAAAAACTGAGAAAGATTCGAGGAAACGTTTCGCAGGCAAACCATGACGCAATATTTAAACAAATTTCCAAAAAAAGAAACCTCAAATTGAAAACATTAAGATTAAATTTAGTGGTCAAAATCTAAAAGACCGATTCGCAATACATTGGAAATAATTGCCATTGATTTGATTACCCTTCTAAAGATATGTTTGCTAATATGCGATGATGAAAATACCTTAATCAGTTCCGTTTCTCTTTGATGTTTAGTGACCTGCGCCCAGATTGATACAAATATTCAAAATATACCTAAAAGAGCTTATGCAATAACCGAATTATAAATAATTTTAGGACATAATTAACTCTACCAATAATTAGTCAACATAGGTGTAATCTGATTGGTATTACGTCTTCGTCGCACGGCAGGATTGGCAAAGGAGAGAAGTCGAATTTCGGCCAATAGCTTTGATTAGGCAACAGTGCCACATGCGAAAACTTTCCGCTCAGGGTGTCGGCTGCTTCTTTACGGACTGATGTATGTTTACTTTTTCATGATCTCTTTAAAATAAATTGAAATTAACACTAATAATTAATTAAATCTTAGAACCGTAAGAACATGGACCTGATAATACAGCAATGCTCTAAAAATTTATATTTGTTTTGTATACAGAAAATTTCAATAATTTTAAATACATTTTTTTGTCAAATGGAATAGTAACAATGAGAAAAGTATAGTTGACTATTAAGTACGATATAAGAAGAAGATGACCAGGGATGCGGTAAAAAAGAACTAACACGTCCAAGAAAAACACTATAATTAAGTCCCAACGTTTCGATTTGCCTTGTAGCTCTTCTTCAGGGCTACCAAACCACCAGGAGACGAACGATGACTCGTTGAGAAGAAGGCCTAAAGAAGACTTGCGAGGCAGGCAGAAACGTTGGCTCTCAATTATTGTGTTTTTCTTGGAGTTTTTCCCAGATCATCTTCATATTATTAGTAACAAATTACCAGCTTAGAGAAAATGGCTAAGTACTCCAAATTTTAAGAATTTTCAAAAGATATTGGATGGAAGATTGGATTTTACTGCTTCCTTTAATAGAAAAAAATGTATTAATAACGCTACGAAATGTGGAAACGCTGAATAATTAATTAGTAAATATAGTTAACGACATACGGACTTAATACTGATCGAATCACAAAAAAAGTAGTCAGCGTTGGGTAACCGTTTATGGGGTAGACCAAGACGTGAATAGACAAGAGTTTCTATTTATCGATGATCTTCAGGGTCATGCTGAATAAAAATTTAATTTTGCTAAAAATAAGTGATTTTAGTATACTAAGAAAATGTTTTGAAATCTTTTTTATATCAGCAATTTTAACTGCATATTAGTTTGATTTTCTAGAAATGATTGTTTTTACGAAATATTTACACTGTGGGAATGAAAAATTATCTAAACTCATTTTCTTTTTCTTTTTTACAACTGCATACAAAATAAAATAAAAATAACGCAACGGAGAGTTACCTGGAATAGAATGGAAAGCAAGTTGAGATACTAGTGGATTTGATGGTTATGGAGTTTACTATGAAAGAATATATATCTGGTTTGGACTAAATCAGAATCGTATGGTACATTAAGATCTTATGGATAAGTTAGTTAGTGACTAAATAGGAAACATTCCGTATGTCCAAATAGATCTAATATCATGTAATTGGGTCATTTATAATTAATTAAAAGGTTCGAACTTTTGTCTAGTAACTGCTGAAGAAGTAGATTATGTAATAAAACGACGTCAGTTTCTAGCCATTTTAGTCGTGTATGTGGATTCAGCTAGGTAAAACACGTATATAATTATTCTACATCTTCTAGTTGGGCTACATCTCAGGTTCAATTGACCTCAACAGCCAGTTGATAGTGATAGATGTGGCCTGGAAGGAAGAGGAAAAGGAGACGACAGATAGGAGGGAAGGTGAGGAGAGCGCACTAAGGGCTGGTTCCCGTTACTGACCCAGTAATACCGCGGCCCCTGCTCCTTGGGGTAGGACAGTCCGCGCCTGTCTCCATTATAATGCAACATTGTCTGCGATTGTCTTTAGGAATTCAGCTTTAAAAGTATAATTGTATGTAGAATAAGTAGTCAGAATACGCTAAAAATAACATAGTTAAACTGAGATTAAAATAAAAATATTGTTAAATAACTCCCCGAGCTTTATCCTTCCATTATGTAATGTAGAATTAATTAAGAAGAGGATTATGAAAATGATAATTTAACTTTTGCATTCAGTCGTAATTGGATTGATGTTTTATTGATGCATTAATGAGGAAAGTTTCCAAAGTTGGCTTAGCAAACGTAACCAGTGATGAGTCGGTAACAAACTTTTTTCTCAATTCTCGGTACCTATACTTCTCTTTAAAATATATTTTAATTATAAGAAATAATGCATATGGATGCTTAAAAACAATTCACAGCAAATATCATTTATGATCTACAAAGTATAGTAGTGGTAACGTTATTATTATACCATATCCCGGCAACACATAATCATAGTCACTATGATAAGTATATCCATTCAATAATTTGGCAGTTTATCTTCATTATACACTGGCGAAAAATACTACCTAATTTATTTTCTGTGCTATATGTTTATTTTTTTTTCATGTTTTCACCTCTACATATACTTTAATATGAAATATATTAGAGTTAATAAAAATGTTAATTAAATAAAACAAGAAGTATTGAACAAAAATTACGGACCAATTTTGAATTTACGGAATTTTAAATTAATAAATACTAAATCATATTTTAGTATAGACAGTATGAAAAAAATAATTCATTTAAAGTTTTATTTAAGAAGATAAATAATCCTGCATAATAATCCGTATATTTTATAATAAAGTACTGAGTTTCATTTATTACTTAAGAAATCACAGCTACTTAAACCTTTCATTAAACACTGTAATGGAAGGTTGTACTGATATTTCTCTGGTAATTGCTTTTATAGTGTATTAGTCCAAGCTCGAAAGTCAGTATGAACATGTAATGAAATTAATATTATACTCATTCTGGGATGACAATAATCACCTAAGATTTTTTTTATTTATAATTAGGTGGGAGAATCTGTTTATAGTATTTACACGATTAGGTATCAGAAGACTATCACATCAGCGGTGTCGATTATCGGTATCATTATTGATATCGATAGTTCCAAAGAATCGAGTTTTGGAATCGACACATCCAAAAACCTAACTAAACAAATATCTAGCTTAACGCGGTCAAGAATCCATATATTGACATTTAGCTATTTAAATTTTAGTTCATAATAGTTGATAACTTAATAAAAAGGTTTGACTGCTGCAAATTGTTAGCTTTTTAGTTAAGTTTGCTATAAAAGCGTGTTTTTCTAGTTTTTCAAACTCTAATTTTTTTATTGAGTGTTATACCCATAATAGAAACTATAGACTTTTTTTCAGAACGGATCCATTTGGGATACACATCTTATGCATTATTTCATAAAATGAAAGGATAAACACACACACACGCAATTAAAGGTCCTTGTAACTAAGTCCTATGTTTAAAATAATATATGTTCAACTAAACTAAGTTTTACCATAATAGACAATGTTTAGATTTTATTTTATTTCTTTGATTATGTAATGAATTACTTTTATTATTTGTTCACTAAAGTTACATGTTTCGGGATACATTTCTCATCACCAGACCTTCACCTATTTTTTTCATCACAATGTTTAGAAAGATAAAAAAATATATACCACATTTATAAAGATTAGTTCCTTATTTTTATAGATCAGATATTCAAAGCTCAGAGTGAAAATGAATTGTAGTTTAGACAACCTGTATCATCATCATCTAATGAGATTTTAATTTCCTTTGGAAAAACCAACAACACCTAGTATCTGGTTTACAAGGTAACACATCAGTGCTTTTCCATTAGTTTAGAGCCAAGGTAATCAAGACAATATGGAGTAGAGAGAGACGAGTTTTCTTACTAGTACCCATTAATTGAGCATTGTTCTATCCAGATGGTGGGGGCACCATTGTACCTGGTACACCCTTCTTCCTGCGACATCGTAGATGAACTCTTGTACGCTTGTCATTTCTCAGCAATAGGCTAATTGCTTTAAACAAGTTAACAATACCAACTATTCTTTCTTCTTTGTTTATTTAAACTTCGAATATAATAATATTATTTGCGTTATCATTAATATTAGTTACAGAAATCTGAGTAATTTGTTACATAGCTATTATGCAATAAGTCATGAAAAATATATATGAAGGGTGTTAGGCTGGAAAGGGGAATGTCTAAAAAAATCGATGCTGAGATTCCATCGCCACCTATTAACTTGTCGCATGTACTAGCACTTAAGGTGGACTCATTGAGGCTATAAAGAGGGTTTTTACATGTTTTAAAGTTAAAGAACCCGTTCCCTAAGATAGAAAATTTAGATTTTGTAATTTACATTTTCGATATTTTCAACTATGGTTATCAGGCAATCACCCTTCTAGGCTAACACCCTATCTTCTTTGAATGAGACAAGAAAAAGACAGAGAGGAAATAATACATAACGGCAAACACATATATACAAAGAAACATATATATTTTGTGACCTTTAGTTACTCTTCGACGAATCAAGAAAAACAAACACAATCAAGCTGTTTGAAGTGAATTTACAAAAGTAATACTAACCATGAAGAACGGAGTAGCTTAGGCTTACCACTGAACTCCTAGGATCCGGACATGAGTTTTAAAATAATAATAATAATAATGCTTAGGAAAACATATTTTTAAAAACTTTATTTTTACTACTTGGGGAGAGGGTAGCGCAGTAGGTAAGGGGTAAGACTCCTAGCTCGCTAGCTCGAGATCAATTCCGGCTGTAGGCAGGAAAAAAATATTTTCTTGTTATTTCAACCAAGGACCTCTTGGGTTCGAGGACTCTCCTGGAGCACATTCAGCCTTTAAGTGGGTACTCTTGGGTAATATTGTCCGAGCGTGGATTTATAATCATTGGCATAATAATAATAATTCCCTACCAACTTACCATTGCTGAATCGATCAACCTTGAATGACTAGTAAATTTTTTTTTTAATTTAAATTTTATTATTTTTGTTAATAATAATAATACTAAATTAAAAATGCCACAAATTAACTTGCTTGGAATGTTTGCGTCGTTACTCAGCCTCCATTACCCAAAGAATCGGCGAAGCAGCGAAAGAAACACAATTGTATTTTATAGAACTATACATACTCGTCAAAGGTATGGTAGTTGGTTTGAAAAAATGAATCAGTATTGATGTTTTATTTTATTTTCTTTATATATTCATCGGATCTCCTCTTTCATTTTTTTTTTTTTTTTTTTTGTAAACAAAGCATACACTATGGCATTACTGCTTTTGTCTTTCATTTTATTATTTTACAATGCCATTGTTCCTGGATCAACTGAACTATTAAAAAGTAGCTAGCTACCTGGGATGATACAAGTACTTAGAGTACAATCCTGACCATTACCACAAGTAAATACATGGAGACAGAAAAAATATTTAGAAAACCACTGGTCGTAGTTACAAAAAAGTAAACAAATATATCATACGTTTTTAAACAAATAGTTTAATAAGAAATATTCACAAAAGAAAGGAATTACTTGAATATTTGTCAACATATTTTTAAGAGACTGGATATTGTTTCAAAGAAGAAAAACATTCAACAATGTTATCTTAAGACAGAAAAATAAGTAATTACAAGAAAACAGCAAAACCAAATGTTATTCATTTGAACATAGTTCGTGTCGTATCACATCTTCAGCCTATAATTTCTGAACATAAACAATAATTTTGAAACATCTCCAAAGGCAATTAAGCCTACAATATAACGAACTGAGACAAGGATGAACTTGACTAAACAGTGGTTGTTCTCTTAATGTCAAAACAACTTCCATTTCATAAACCGCAGATAACTCCGCAAGATAACAACATTCCGATTAACCAACTCTTTATCATGCAACACACCCTCTTTCCTTACCTTTCTCCGTGTTGGATGCCCCAGTTCTATCTTTCCAGGGATATTAAGAAATATTGAAATATATTTATTTATGGATAACTAATACACTGAATAAGAATTAGACTATGTTTAAATATTCTGATGCAAAAGGATATCACAAAATTAATCCGAAGTTTTTAATACAAATTATTTTTTATAACTATAATTTATAAAAGTATAAATAGATTCAAAAATATCTGTGATTACCTGTTTGCATTCCAACTTCTGTTCTGGAAAACAACTTAATGACCTGAGCTGTGCTATATAATTACGAAGAATGCAAAAACACAAATAAAATGTCATATTTATAAATACGCATGGCAGCCGTCAATTCGAGTTATTTACGGATAATTTTCTTTTTTTTAATTTCTAATTTCAACATAACATTTAGTGTGCATGATAACTCACTTTTTTTCTACATTTTTTGATATTAAAAAAAAAAAAAACACATGCAGTAATGCTGCCCACCGAGAGTACTAAATATCTACCGAGAGTAAATAAAAGATCTATTTGAGAAAGTCCCGAGACCATCTTATTTTCAGACGCCTCGGAGGTTTGTTAGGAATAGATTAGGAACAATTTAGGAGACTAGTGGATTTGAATGGTTGTGGAGTTTACTATGAATGAAATAGTATTTGGTTTGGTCTAAATCAGCAGCATGTGGAATATTAAGGTCTTTATGGATATGTTTGTCTGTAATAAAGTAAGAAGCTTTGAGGATTTTTCGAAGGATTTTGGATTGTAAGGATTGGATACGAGATGAATTGGATGATTCAGTGGAGCCACAAAGCTTAACTTCATATGTTCAAATAGATATAACGACATTCTTAATATTTACATTAGTTTTATGACAGATTGCATGCATATGTAAAACATGACAACATTATTCCACGTATAACTCATTGTATACTGAACAAGAGCTGGTTGAGAGATCGGACTAGATCTAGTCCGATCTCTCAAGCATGATTGGTTGGGGGCTGACTCCCTGTTATTAATTTATGTCATTATATTACATTCGATGTTTTTATATTATCTTACTGTTGCGCATAAAATTATTAACAAAAAAAAACCTATATGCGCATGAATATTCAGTAAATATTTAAACATTCTGTAGCCCCAAAGTTACCTGAATATTCACGAATTAAAAAAAAAATATATATTAATTTACTCTAACATGCTATAAATACGTTAAGTCTTACGTTTTTAAGTCATCAATAAATAACGTAATTATTATCTGCTAATATACCCTCGCTACTATTTAAAACTAACGAATATGAAAAATTGCTTTTATTAGTTTGTTTGTTTACCAATGTATTCTGCAAGGCCTTATGGTAAAATTCCAAATATGATCGGCAATTTAAAGACCGATATATATAACATAATTTTTACGAATTTCTAGCGTTTTACCACAAGGTAGGCTTTGTAGAATACAACGGCAAACAAAAGAAAAAAAAATGCGTTTTTTCACATTCGTTAGTTTATACAATGACGACGATATATGTTTTAGTTTAATTCACATTAAAAAAAACACATTATTGACCATCAGCGAATTTGACGATTATCTATAAAATGGTTTGGTAGACCTGAGGAAGACAAGCACCTCCTCCGTTTTCAATATTATAGAGGTTCCTCGTCTAGCTTCTCTTTAGTATTTTATTTTAAAAAGACTAATTATATAACTTTATATTAATAAGACTAATAATTATGTTTCCCTCCTGGGGCACACCCAGCCTCTACAAAGTGGGTACCCTTAAATGGGGAAAAATCTGGCGGTTGAGCCAGATTTAGGCCAAATCTCCTCCTTTCACAACCGTTGGCCTAGTAACAGTACATCCTTACCTAAGAACTGAACCCAAGACAATTCATGGTCCTTTAGTGGTACAGGTTTAATTTAATTTAATTTAATAATTATGTTTTACAAACTAAAATAATTAGTCAGCAAATCGTTTGTTGATTGTTCATTGACAGTTTATATTTCAAAGTCTATATGAGAAGTTTAGTCTCTGACGTAACATGGAGCTTTAGTTATTAAACTAAATGTTTTGGCTGAAAAATTTGAAGTTTAGTTATTTTTGTATTTTTTTTTAAATTTTCTTTACAGTGTATCTGTGAAGCAGATATCCAAAAGGGTTTAGTTTCTATTGTTAATAAATTAATCAGCTTATTTAACATTTGAAAAATTAACATTTAACGTTGGTTTTCCTCGATACTCATGAACAAATACAAGTCTATAGTTTCGACAAGGACTTCGAGTTTTGCATATACATCTTTATAAGTGTCTACAAGATATGGCCGAAGGCATATTTGCCAACACGCAGAACAGTAATAAGGGGCTGAATTACAGATTAAACTCCAAGCCAAACCGCACAATTAAATCATTAATTTCAAGTCATGAGATTGCAGATGGTTGCCGGCTAATTTTCCTCATATACGTCATTTATAATTATATCCTTATTTGTTTATTGCCATTTATTTATTTATTTTTTTTATTCTCTTGTTACCTTGGATCCACCATACTGATAAATATAAATAGATTTTAATATTAATTCTTTCCGACAAGAAACTGCTCGTCGTTACAGAATACTTAAACATTTACTGGACAAACGATCAAAGCTCCCAAATCATTACAAAAGACACATTTACATGACTGTGATTAGACCTATTTGGACGTACGGAGTTGAGCTTCGGGGCTCTACTAAACCATCCAATTCATTTCTTATCCAATCCTTACAATCCAAAATCCTTCGAAACATCCTAAATGCCCCTTACTTTGTCGCCAATAAACTTATTCATAAAGAACTTAATATTTCATATGTTGCTGAGTTAGCCCAAATCAGATACCTTTCCTTTTAACGTACGCTTCATAACCGCTCAAATTCATTAGTTTCTCAACTTGCTTCCCACTCCATTCCCGATAATCCTCCGATGCTTCTGAAAAGAAGATCCCAACCGTAAATAGATCTCATATGATTTAAATTTAAAAGCGTGCTATTGATTTGGGAATGTCAATGGGGAAGAAGACTAAACGGTTAATATACAAAAACAAATAATAAACATCCGATGGAATGGAAATGGACCATTTGATTTATTCCGGAACATTAAATATTTTCATTTATTTTATAATTAGTCCGGAGAAGCTCTCAAACCCCATACTAATTGAACTTGGCCTTAAAAACTATAATTATTACATACTTAATATAAATAACATAATATAATTAAGGAAATACAATAGTTACATACAACTGGATGTATCATATACAAACTATAATGAAAAGAAATTAGCTAAGAAAAATATTCTGAATTTTCGAAATTTTAAAGATGTGCCTTTCTGATTAAATGAATGAAGAATTTTCTATTATTTAAACTACAAAATAATTAAATCATTTTATTCATAGTTCATTGGAGACAGTTTCAAGAGGATTCTTTTTTTTTGTCTATATTTTGTAGTTGACCAAATCGAATTTAATATTTGAATATTTACAATTTTTAGGATAACTATAGACTACAAAATTTCCACCAAGTTTTGATTTAATATTTCGATAATGATGAGGTCAATCAATAATGCTAAATAACAAGATTAAATAAAACAGTACATTACCAAACAAAGGTAAAGTTGAATTTTCGAAAAAAAAGTTTTATATATATGCTATATATATATATAATATATATATATATATATATATTATACTTAACTTAAGAGAGGCCCTAAAATAAAAGTTACAATATTTTTTTCTGTAATCGTTCGACATACGTTACAGAGAACTAATACTGACATATTACACATTACACTAGACCTAATAGAATAGAATGAAAAAAATCTATATATGCAGGAAGTATTGCAAGAACATAGATTTCTCCTTAAGGTTTGACTCCAGTTTGAAAGTAGTTCTTGTTGATCCCTTGATGAATATTCTGGTAACAAACGTTGTTTTAGAATCGAATAAATGAAATGAATAATTTTTTTTCTATTCTGCTAGCAGCTATGTTTGATATTAGTAATTTAGTGATGCATGGTGACCACTAGCCATTGTGTTGTCTGCTCTTCCTGGTATATAAATTTTTAAAAGAATCTTTATCCTTCAGTGGCTTTGGATTATGTAATTATTAATTAAAAATATTAAATTCGTATTTAAGAAGTTTTTAATTCTGTATTTGAGTAAGCTATTAGATGAAGTACTCGTACCGGAGCTGTCCTAATAATAATAATAATAATATAAAAAAAATTATAGTTTCTAATTTAAATTGAATAATAAGGAGGTATATGAAATTATTTTGTTATTTCATTTTCCGACTAACCCATTATTTAAGAGATTAAAACTTACACTCGACTAAGATGACTGACTGTATCCTCTTTCCCAAACTCCTAGTGAGCCACATGAAATTCCTATTTCAAATTGCTCCTTTATACGTAACTCCCTTAAAATCCAAATGCATAGAAAGTCTTGGACTCCTACTTCTTTATTTGTATCTTAAATCAATAAAAATGAAAATCAGGGATTCCCAAAATTACATTTGAGTGGGAGAAGAGTTCTTAGAAATAGGGGACAAAAATGACGAAAAAGCTTCTTATACCTCTGTTTCTTTTAATGTCACACCTTTAGATCCCTAGAGGGACTAATTACGCAATAAGAGGAAATAAATTTTATAAAATATATCTAAGGCGTAAATAAAGAAAAGTAACAACAACTGAGATCCATCATACGAATCCGGTTTGAACATTATTCAAATATTCATGAACGATACGCAATTATCGTTAAGCCTGTGACCAGTTGCCTTATTCATTAGACGAACACTAACAGCATTGAAAGATTACAACAATGACTACTCCCACGAGGACATGATACCTCCGAATTGTTTTCTCTATCATCATCGCTGAACCCCTGAAGTCGTCCTCCCTCAATGACTCGGAAACCGATTGTTCGCTGCTTCATTGTTAATGTTACTCTTGTCCATTCGAAGTTGAAGATATAACTTCTTATCTTAACTGACCTTCAGCTAATAATGCAACAAATTACTGGGCTTTATCTGTACCATCTTCCAACATTATAGTATAAGTCCTGTATAATGATCGGAATTTTTTCTACTTGTCAATAGAAAACCTTTGAATAGGGTTATTTAAAGGGTTGTTTTTTTTTTGTTCATTAAGCTTACACTTATATTTTCTGTACTTAGACTTTTTTTTTAACAAACAAACGAGTTTAATATTATTGTATCTTGTTTTGAAATTCAGAAGGATACGTCAAAACAACAATCATTAGAGACGAAAGGGTAACGCTGATAAACTCTTTCATGCCAGAATGGCACGCAATATTTTTTTTTTTTTCAGAAAATACGGTGTCTTAGAAAAAAATTATATAGAAACGCAGTCGGTGTTTTTTTTTTAATTTTATTTTTTTATATGGATTCCTTGTAAGCTGCTAGCCAAGATAATAACCCTGGACTAGATGAATTCTTTACATAACAACTACGTTTAGAGCATACTTCATAATGATTAATTTTAAAAGTTAGTTAATTTTAATGTTTAAATAAGTGGCTAAAACATATCTATACAAACACGTCCAGTAGAATATTTTGATAATTATACGTTATTTATTTTGAAAGGTAGTTTTAATTATTTATATATTGCTGGTGTTGTGCTTGTGCACAAAAATATAAGTTTTGATCTTTCGCGCTCACAATTTAGTGACTTTTAATATTTAATAGTAAAATATTTAATATTTAATAGTAACTTCTTATAATAGTTTTTAACTTCAAGCCGCCAAAAAATCACAATCACCCCCAATTTTCGAGTAATTTCTGAAAATTTGAAAGCCTGTACCTCAGGTTCCGTTTAGGGTACATAGTTTGTTCTCTGATCGGATTATAGAAAAATTAGTGTTGTTTAATTTTTTGAACTCTTCTTGTTTTTCTTTTAAATCAACCGTTTTGCAGATATTTTGATGAAACGTTCGAAATGTTCTACGGTTTGACACTACCAAATAGTGAGTGGCATAACAAAAAAACTACCCGGCCTTTTACATAGCAAACTCCCTTTTTTAAAACAGATTTACTTGATTGTAAGTTATACCTTTAAGTGAAACGCCAATATTTCCGATTAAGGATAGAAAAAAAAATAAAGAATACATCTCGATTGACTTGCAAGATATCACTGCAATTCAATATGCTTTTTCTGCTATATTTATGTAATCAGAAGCAATTCATTCCATGAAACACCTTCATTAGTTTTATTATTAAAGAATATCTTATGATGAGCAGTGGCTAGTGGCTAATTTGTTGTAAAATAAAATTGTTATAAACGATATAGAAGCTATTGTTGAGGATGTTCTAATGGGACTTTAGAAAAGAGGCAGATAAGAACCTACGGCCTAGTAGAGGACAGACCGTGAGGTCAAAGGTGGTTACCCTTTTCTTGTCCTTGGACCCTATCAGGAGGGCCTCTCAGCTATGCTCCGTCCAATAAGAGTATGAAGGTCAAGATACGCTCTCCTTTCTCCCTTCACACTCCTTCATCACCTTAAGTCTGAGAGCTTGCTTTCATTTTTATTTCATTTATTCATTTTTAAATATTATTCGATATACATAATTTAGAATTGTATTTAGATTTTTCATTCTGCATCTTCTGGGCTTTTCCGTCTATAATCAAATTTCATTGGGTGGTCTGGAAATGAATGCAGAGTTTCATGTCTTTTACGTTTAACTGATTATTTCGTTGTATAGATGTCTTCATTCATTCATCCTGTTACAAATGTTTATTTACCTCAGCGATATATCGCTCTTTGGGCATATTCCAGTTTGCAGTAAGATGTCGATTCGTGATTATTGCCTGATTTTGTTTTATCAGTTTAAACTCCGTAGGTACGGAGCTAAAACGGCCAGACACATGAACGAAGTCTGGGGTGATTGCAGTGGTGCCGCACCACAGTGGTTTGAAAACATTCGATAGGGTGATTTTTGCCTTGGCGACAAGAAAGGTCATGACAGGACTTCTCCCTTGATGAAGACATTCTAATAGCTTTTGTCAAATGAATCTCCAAAACAATAAGAACTAGCAGAAAATCTCTGTCAGCAAATTGACCTTCGCTCGAACACCTCAAGGAAATTGAAAAGGTAATATAGCTGGAAACTTTGGTGCCTAATACATTAACTGACCGCCAATCAAGCTTGGTTATGCCTACTATTCCATATCCACCTACTCTTCAGATCTCTCGCTTACCGACTACTATTTTTTTTAAATACCAAGGCCACTTTTTAAGAAATAAAAAATTTCATTATTCAAATTCCATAGAAATTTTTTTAATTTTTTAATATTAAAGTCTCAAACTTCTATTCACAGAACATAGAAATGTTATTACTCCTGGGAAGAAAGTTGTTAGGTGTTTTTTTTTAATTTGCGAATGAGTTCATGAGTTCATTAGGACTTCGCATAGTTCTCAAGTGGCATGCTTTTCCTTTTTTCGTGCCCACACTTCCTTCATTCTTCTGCTGTGGCTTCTTTTCCCTCTCGAGACCATGCTGTTCCAGTCTTCTTAGGTTTCTCCTCCTGGTTAACTTGCCGCTTTTAAATTTTGGACCAGAAAATACCCGGTTAGGAATATCCTTTGGGGTGGTTCCGGCTAGTCTAAGATCAGTTTTGATTTCACCATCGACTTCATTGGGCCTGCTTTTGATTTACTTCTTTGTTCGTAGAATTAAACTATTTGTCTAGTAAGTCTTGATGGGTTCTTTCTCTTGATCTGTCTATATAATTTTAATCTGTTTTCTAATGTCACTGAATATGTGAGTATTGTTTGATTTTTTGATTACTTTCGGTACTGTTCCTCTACACGTTTTGGGCCTAAAATTTCCTTTTTTCGAATGTTTTCTATGTCGGATTTCCTATTCAGAATTTGTGTCTCTGATCCATAGAGGAATTTTGGTTTTATGACTGTATTGTTATGTTGTAGTTTTAATATTTTAATTTTAATTTTTTGTATTTTAATTAATAATAAATATTTTATGTTGGTATTTTTTTATTTTCTTATATTTTAAACTTATAAACCTGCATTAATTTGCGGACAACCCAATATCTGTATTTTTTAATAGTTCGTATTTTCATAAAGCTTATCATTTAATTGTTTATAATTGATAGAAATGCATTTTTGTCACCTAAAAAAAAATTCCGCGTTCGCGTGTTTGCGTTCTGTATCATTTTCCCAGATATTCCCAGATTTGGCAGTTGTGTCAAATAGAATATCTCCGTCTTCTTCATTATAAAGTACATTTTTAAAAAAATATTCTAGAAATATTAAGAAATAAACAATATGTTATTACTTGGGAGCGAGGTAGCTAAGTGGGAAAGCCACTCAACTGCTCTTGCTTAAGGCAGAAAATTTAATTTCTGTTTCTGTATCGACTTCGAGGTCTGGAAACCCTCCTTGGGGCAATCCCAGCCTCTATAATGTGAGTAAACTCGATTGGAGGAAAACCTGGCGGTTGAGAGTGATTGCTAACCACATCACCTCCTTGTATAATCGTTGCTTACGAAACAGTACTTCCCTTCCAAATATTTTTTTTTTATATTATCATTATACCTTTCAAATTATTTTTGATATATATTGAACTGTATCTATTTCTAGAAATAGGTTATAAGAGAAAATTGTGTTCGTATTTCGCTCAAGTTGTTACAACACTTATACTAACGACAGGCGTCATATTTATGAGGGGTGCTAATTATACAAGGAACGAAATTCAGTTAACTAAATTATTCACCAAATAAGACGTTTTGGAAGAACGTTCGGTGCCAGTACCTATAATTTCTGCATAGATATATTCCATTAATTCCATGTTGCAGCCCGTTGGAAATATAACCAGCTACGGTTGAGTAACTCGCTAAAGACCCCCATTTATATAAAACAGCTGATAATATGGCTCATAAAATTAAAATAGAACTGTCCTATAACCAGTAATCAAGTCGGCATTTCAGTTTGCACTAATTACAATTGCATTATAATTCGAAATGTGGAATTAAATAATTATATTACATCAGCAATCAGGAAAGCAAGACCATTTAATAGCAGATTTATACAATATAATAAACTGAATCGTCTTTAAGCGTTTAATTTAAGCGATTCAAAAACCTACCATGACATCCTTCTTTGTTCTCCGTCTTCTTATACGAAAAAACCTTCCTAATAAATACAAACTTCAAAGTAACAATCCCAATTCTAAATCAGCTCCTAAGATTCTGTGATTCATTCCCACCAAGTACTCGTCAAATTTTAATATCATACCAATTCTTTCTCATTTAACATAGATTTTTAAGAATTTTATGGAGGACAGTCTGAATAATAGGGAAGGGACATATTATTTTTTCTATAAGAATCATTTTTGATGTCACCAGTCACCAAAATTTCTTACTGGTATTCCTAATTAAAGTAGCTTCATCCAAATTTCAGACTGTAATCTGCCTGGAAATTTTTTTTGAAATTCATTAAACCTTCTAATATTTTTGACTGCATTCCTCCATTAACTTCTTGAGCACCATATCTCAATATTCTAAATTTCATATTGAACTGTTTTCTTTTAACAATCTTTTATTATTGGTACTGCATCTGGAATTCCTTGTCCATCTCCGTTCGTTAATTTCTTTTAAACACAATTTATTTCTCCTTCTCCTCAATTTATATTTATCCGTATTGCTGAACTCCAAACTTACCACCTAAATATATATATATATATATATATATATATATATATATATATATATATATATATATATAAAGATATTTTAGTCGACTGGAGTGCTCAGGTTTATTAGTTGATGAGTACTTGCTCTGGTGGTCTTACTGGATTGGAGATTTGAGGTGCGAAACTTATAAGTTTTCAAAAGATTCAGAAAAATGATTAAAAAAAAAGAAGGAATGTAATATAAAAAAAGTTAGTAATAAGTATAACAATATATACCCTGTTATTAATTTTACTGGTCTGATAATCAACTTTTTTTTTTTGTTTAAATTAACGCAGCGAGACATTTATTACATTTTACAACGGCATTGTGATGTACTTATGGGGCAACGTGTGCCATATTGATTATTTTTTATATTATATTACGTTCATAGGTATTGACAAATATAATATAATATAATAAATATATCTGATATAAAACAGTAAATTGTAGATCAGTCAAACACCCCTCTTCCCCTCCCCCCAAAAAAAAAGGAACATATGCTTATTAAGAATATAAAGTCATGACAAAATTTTAACTTTCATTAGAAAATTAATTGACAATAATTTTAAATAAGTAATTTATACTAAACTAAATATGACTTTCAATATTCATAAAAAACACAATGTCTGGTTGTTTTCAGATTGTTTTAACAAAATTTAAATTATTTTTATATTAAATTTAAATTTAAGCGATAAATTCTCTCCTGTTGCGTTGCTATTTTCAATTTTAATGATCACCATATTATTAAGTCATTAAATGCAATCAGTTTCAACCTCAAAGGACAAACATGGTGTGTTTGATTCCCTAACTTTATTAAGTTATACCCAATTATAAATAATGATGACATCCAGGTTAAATTAGCAATATCACGAAGTGTAAACAAGCAATTATTTTAAATGAGTGACTTCACATCTAAAAACAATGATCTGATGGTGTGAACCAACATTGGTTTTCACAAACACATCTGCGGGACCTTGGTTTCTTATTTGTGTTTTCTATTTATTTATTTTTCACCCTTTTTATTTACACATATAAAAGTTTAAATTTAAACCGCTCTCCTGAGCCTCTGGACTGATTTCGATTAGACTTTGAATTCATTCGGCCATGTTTCCCCATCCAGGATACACGGTCGATTGCCTCCTCTGCGTCACCTTTCTCATTCATACAAAAATTATTTATATCACAAGATTATTCTAGCAATTTTTATTGCACATAAAATGTGTAAAAAATAAAGGTTGATCTCTATAATTTTTATCGTTGCATCAATAATAAACTTCATAAATTAAGTAACAAACTAAATAATTTTTTTTTTAATTTTTATAAACTGAAAAACAAAAAGTTTTTTTAAAAAAGTATTTATTGATATTTACAACTGTACACAATATACAAAAAGTAAATTTGATCATAATGATAACAATGATATGTAAATAACTTGTGAAGAATTACTCACTAGTAACACTTCAATAAGAATTTCATATTAGAAGGTCCGTTGGCCATCTTCTTTTCAGACGCTTCGGAGGATTATTGGGAATGGAGTGGGAGGCAAGTTGAGAAACTAATGGATTTGAATGGTTATGGAGCTTATCCTGAAAGGATAGGTATCTGGTTTGGGCTAAATCAGCAACATTATGATCTTTAAGGATACGTTTATTGGTGACAAAGTAATGAGCATTGACGATTTTTCGAAGGATTTTGGATTGTAAGGATTGGATACAAGATGAATTGGATGGTTTAGTGGAGCCCCAAAGTCAACTCCGTACGCCCAAACAGGTCTAATTACCGTCATGTAAATGAGTCTTTTGTAATTAATTTAAACGTTTGTGTAGTAAACGTTGAAGTAAGTTGTAATTACGGGCAGTTTCTTGTCATTTTAGTCTTGTATGCGGATTCCAAGTAAGACGTTTGTCCAGGTGGAATATTGTTAAAGGATACTGGAAGACAAGAAGTCGTAGGTTTACGACGAAGGGTAAAGGTTATATGATGGGATTTATTTGGATTTATTTCAATTCTCCAATTTCGACACCATTCTTGAGTGCTAGTAGTATATGAGATTGCAGTAATTGGGATGCAAAAAAAAAGGATCATTATTTACTGATAACACGCATGTGTCATTAGTGTAAGTGGTAAGGACAGTGATAGGATGAGTCGGGATAACTAAGAGATAAAATAAACAAAAGGCAAAAATTATTATTTGGAATTACTATGAATGACAAGGATCATACTTTTGTGATACTTTTTGATTCTAGATAACCCTTTCTTTGTTATTTATTGTGGTTTAAGGTCCTTATGTACTCCAACTAGGGCAGGAAGGACGGGTTATTCTACAGGTTGCCAACCTATTCTAGGCAAGTTGGGAAGGTCAAGATTCATTCGTCGGTCACCCACGAAATAAATTTTAACCTGCCCAGGTTAGATTCTAAATAACTCCTATTTGATTCTAGTTTAATGCCCTGAAATTTCGCTCGTGTTATTCTACGCATCATGAGATAAAATCATGCAATAAATGACAAAAGAGAGAGAGAAAATAAAAACAGTTTTACTGTTTTTTTCATATATTGTAAAACCTGACTGATTTATAACAAAAAAAATATGATTTGGAAATACCCTGATTGACACATGGGTTGTTTAATTTCAGCCTAATTATTAGAAATGCCTTCAAAAGTTCAACAGGTGATCTCGAGACACCGAAAGTAAAAAAAAAGGTCTACACCAACATGGCCGTGATGCCGAGCGTGTTGGGACTTCAGAGAAATATGAGATATTAAGAATATAAAAAATGAGTTGAATAAATGACAAACATTATAAGAGAATTATACTTTTTTCTTTTAGGTAATTATAAAGAAGTAATATTTTTTAAATCAGCAATATATTTTTAATTTTACCATTCCAAGAACGGTAGGTGCATATAGTTTCGAATTAGCAAATAACACTTAACAGATAAAAGCTTTTAACAAGAAAATGGACATATTTCAACATTCTAAAATTAGTTTAAACAAGCATTGTTAGATCCTGAAAAGAATCTTTCTTTATACCATTAAAAACGAAATAAGGAAAAACAATATCTCAGTAATTGGAAACACTATGAATAAATTAAATTAGTCTTCTTTTTTTTTTTTAGCTATTTCGCAACCTTGCTTGTTAAATCTTGTTAATTAACAATAAATTTATGGTGTTTTTCCCTATAGTTGTAATTAAGGTAGTTAAAATAGAAACTTCGCAGATTTCTAGGAAAGCGCAATAGATGCTTATATTTCTTTTATGTAATCAATTTGTAAAGACTGTTTTTTTTTATTTTTAATTTTATTTTATATGTGATAAGTTAAAATAGTTATGGTTACTAAACATGCTCATTTTTTAAGAAATATATATTGATTTTTACTTCCCTTATACTTTTGTGTTTAATTAAAGCTTTTTTTTTAAATTTATGGTACGGAGGAGTGGTCTTTAAGAGATTGCTTTTTCTTTTGAGGGTCTGTACATTTTTGTGTAGAACAATAAAAAGGAGTGACATGGAAATCGTTTTTGGTTCCTTCGTTCATCGTAATGGGCCTTCTAATTATAGGCGCAGTGAAGTACACTAGTGAAATCATATCTGTTTCAGTAGTTATCTTAATACTTTTGATTTTTTAAAATTTAAATTGTACGGACAAGAAACGCACATTTGTTTACAAACCAATGAATGAAGCCAAATGATTGTTGTATCTACATACAAATCATTACAAATCATATCCTTACAAATTAGAGATGTGTTGATTCCAAATTAGAAAACAATGGGTATCCTAGGAACCGATGTTACTGGTGACTTTGACGATAGTTTTGTGATACCTAATTATTAAATTAATATAAATCAAATCTACTCACTAATGAAAAAAAAACTGTTACAAAGGCTATTTTGCAATTGATTTTTATAGTGGACCAATTTTTAAACTAATTATTTTGTTATTCTATTGATATTATGTTTTGTTAGGAATTTTAGCTATCCCCAAATTAAGATTATAGACTCAAATATGATAAAAAACTAATACAAGAGTTATTAATATGATATATGTTTTTCTAAATTTTCTGGACTGCAAGTTAACTTATATATTATCTGTTAAAGGCAATAAATGTTATTTACTTGTAACCAGTGCTGCCGATTCCAACATAAGTTTCCCTCTATTATGTTATTTATATAATTAGATATTCATATAAAATAAAAATAAATATTTATTTATTTATTATTGCCAAAATCTACGCTACAGGGTCGAATTGGCCTTTTTAAAATAAAAAATGTGGAGTGAAAAATGGCAAAAATATTTAATTTTAATCTTTTTTTTTCCAAATTGATGATTATAGCAAAAAAAAGGATTGTCACAAGAGCACACAAAAAAATTAACTGTAATTAAAAAACTGTTAAAAAAACTAATTAAAAAAAAAACACATGTTAAAAAAATGAAAATTACAAAATATTGCTATAAACGATATTTATAAATCAAAATTTCCTCTGAATAAAATTAAAAATTAATGGAAAATAAAAGCGATTATTAAGTCCATTTTACACTCCCTCTTGAGTTATCACAGCCTGCTGATAACATGTAACTAATAATTGCTCTAATTTCCCCCGAATTTCTCCCAAAACAATATTTCCCTATTTGGGTGCAAAGGCATCTAAAATATCCCTCATGGGTGAAAATTTCCCTCCAATAGGCATCCCCGCTGTTGGCTGACTTATGTCTTGAATGATAATGTTTTTTTGTTCAAAACATATGGTTTTGATATTGGTTACTACGCATTAGTATTATTTTCAAACCAAGGCATCGGTACCGAGAATTAAGAAACGAATAATTTTGGTACCGACACTATTAAAAATCATTACTATTTCGCACAATATTTGATCTGGTCGACTATAGTAAATCTGTTAGTGGTGACAGGATTGGATATGTTGAAAATTCAATGTTTTTAGGCATATCAATTTATTAAAATTTGCATTAAACTATAACTTCAAAACAAACAATGCCGGTAATAGCACACTATAAATAAAAAAGTGAAAGTAATTTAAATGAACCAATACAAAACAACCAAAGACTCTCTTAGAGGGCAAAAAAAAATGTAATTTGGTTAAGAGATCACCAATAAAATATTCAATTCAGGAATAAATACCGCTGCGTTCTGAGCTCCCTCGTGCCAATAATCATATTCGTTTACTTTCATTGGCAGAATGGAAGGTATGGATAATAATTTAAAGGTAAGAAAAAAAATAAATGAAAAAATATTTGTTTGGAAATATTATCATGACTGAAAGAGAGATGCTGTATTATGAAAAGGCGTTCGATAAAATTAAACTTTATGTGTCAAATCAGAGACATTTGCATTAAAAAGTCACAAAATAAGACTTTGATGTAGTTACGGATTGACTTATATATTATTCATTAAGACATGGGATATCCATTTGTGAAGTGGACTTTGAGAGGGGCTATTTAGAGGAAATAACCTCTAATCCGGTTCGCTTCCGGTCGTCCTTCAACGGCAGGGGGGAGAACACCTATTGCGAATCAGGATTTGGATTGCCAACTGAGCTCCCGTGACAAATGATTCGTCATCTGTCACCTTCCCTGTGACATAATGAACGAAAATCCTTACCCTTATGTAAACTGAAAACTTACTTAGCATTGTTAAAATAACAAGTAGGAACCTATAAAATATAGCAATAAAGAATAGAGATCTCATACTTAAATTAAAAAAAACAAAACAGGATGAGTATTAAAAAAAAAAAATGGGTGAAACTAGATCAAAAATTAAGAAAAATGACGCATACCTTACCTTTCTATTCTAATATGTTGCAGATACATAATAATTCAAAGAATTTTTTGAATAAACCACGTTTTTTTACCATAAGAGCTGTAATATCTCCACTTTGTTTAAATATTTTGACCACATTTTCAGATTTAGCATAAAATTTCCTATAACAGCAGAGTACATGTAACCTTGAATTTTAGAAATTTGGGACCTAAAGAACAGCTTGATCATCTTATTTAGGGAAGTTACAATGGCTTATAATACTTTAACGCTTTCGTTTTTCAAAAAAAAACTATCCGCAAAACTGCAAATCTCACAAGGACTTACAAATTTAACCAGGTAGGATTCAAATGGTATGACCAAATTAATTTACTTTTAATATCGGAAAAACATGGTTTTTCATTAGGCATACAAATAAGTTACTTGTGTAAATATGACATTATGACAATCGCTGAATGGAAATATGAAACATAAACTATTCATTGGAATAAAAAGCAAAGAAAAAAATTATTCTTTTAAAGAAAATAAAGGTAAACTGTCAATAATGTGACACCAGATCAAAGGAATTTATGTTATTACATTTATTTATTTATTACTATTATTTAGAATTTATTTTATTGTTTTATCAATTTAAGGTTTAAAATCCAATGTTAATGAACATAAACCTCAATTTTGCAGTTAGCTTCTAATGCAGATGATGTTTTAGAATACAACTTTTTGAGGTGAATTTTATAGACATATGAGGTCTGCGGCATTTTTCTTCATTTTTGATCTAGTTTCACCCAATTTTTTTTTTACACTGAGAGGTACTCACCCTGTATATACATAAAGGAATGCTTCATTTTTAAAACCTGAAGACGTTGTTTATTTATACTTGTAGCCACCTTACATATCTACATGACATTTCACACCACTGATATTGACAAGTATATGCTACTATAACTATTCTAGTCCTTAGGCTTCTTTTTCATTTATTTTTTTATTGAACATAATGTTTGAATGTAATCATAAAGCCATCTATATTACTTAGTGCCCATATTTGTGGCATATTATAATAATTACTGAATAAAAGTTTTTTTTTTTAAAAATACTTTGAAAAAAGAATGTCTATAGGCAGATAGCATTTTAATAAAAAAAATTTGGAAGAGACGTTTCAAATTTTACTTTTACAAATATTAAAGGTCTCTAATATTATTTTCTTGTATCGGTGATTTTCGTGAAGAAGTCTTTAAGTCTAATTACCAAACAGTATGTATGAGTTAATCGTGACTTCAAAAATGGATTTTTATCGAATTAAATTTGGTTAAGTTGTGCTTCTTAATAAGGTCTTGAATTATCTATTTTTGGCGCAAATGGTCTCTTTAGAAAAATTATAGAATTTCGGAAATCGATTCAAAATTTGCTGTGCTCTTTAAAGGGTAGAATTTAGGCTTATCGACTACTTCACAACAACAGCCATATATATCATATTCAGTTTTTTGTTTTGAAGAAATTCAAAACATAATTAAAGGGTTTGCTGCAAAAAAAAAAAATAAATAAAAAAATATATAGGGTAAAACACCCAATAGTGGACAGGTTAAGAAATTATTTCGACATTTTGAACTGTCCTGGGTTTATTTTAGCCCTCAAATGTTAGTGAGAAGTAGTTGCATATGCACGAACCCTCTAAGAAAGCAAAACTTTTCCCAAAAATGCAAACTATGAATTGGATATATTTTTAAAATTTATTATCCCGAAGGACCAATTTGCATGATTAGTGGACACATAAAATTGAAAAAATTTGAATAGTGGACACACCCATGCGCCAATAGTGGACACTATAAATTCTTTATTGTAAGATAACTTAAGCCTCTTATTTGTACTTTATGTACATTTATCAGAATAATGGTTCATGTGGAACAATATTCTCGTCCTAAATTTGTGAAGAAGGACAGAAAATAAAAAGTACTTATGCACATATAATTAATTAATTAAATATCAAAGATTTCAACTGTAAATAAATATTCATATTTATAAGTAAATTTAAAATAAAATAATAGGTATAGTAAGAACTAAGAAGTCTGTATCAATAAGAACGAGTTTATTCAATAAAAATCGTTACATCCGTGGTTAGGAAATAGATATTATTCACTCCCGGATACCCCGAAAACTAGAGGCCTTGGAAGTTTGTACTGGGATTAAAAACGTTGACAGAGAACTGTTTCTTCGTTGTTTCGTGTTATGTGTTATGACATAACACGAAACAGATTCGGCGAACATAGGGCAAAACAGTTTCGTGTTGCGTGTTAAGGCGAGAGGTATTCGTAGAAGAGAGCGTATGTCATCCACCCGCTTTCCGACTTCCCAGACCCTAACCAGCAGCAACATTATTTAACTTTGAAACTAAATACGCACAGGCCGATCATCAACTAACAATAAGTCGTTTTTCCTCTTTAATTCTTTTAATAGTTTTTGGACACTGTCCAAAAGATCATTTTTGTGAACTGGAAATCCTGCGTTTGAAACTGCTGTAATCCAAAATACCAGTTTTTTCTTCGCCATCTTGAGGAAGGACTGGAAAACGCCCTATTTTATTAATTTTTGTGCCATTGATCAATCTTCTTAAACTTGTTCTAGGAAAACACCTGTTTTTTGCTACAGTTGCTAGAGGAATACCTAGTAACACATCATAGGCAGCGTACTCCATTTCCTACTGATCGTACCGCCACCATCCAGACCTCGATGTCATCTTTGAACCTGACAATAGATAATAAAATTAAGAATTTATAATACAATACAAATATAATAAAATATAATCGAAAGAACCATAAGTGTACAGGGGTTGTCCACTATTTAAACACGAATCTTATATCGAATCATTAGTGGACACCTAATCTTACCGCAACAAGAAATTGTTTAACGCGAAACAAAATACGGAAAACGCAAAGAAAACATTCTACTATTAGTAGATGGCTTGAATATTTGAAGTTTATCAACATTTAAGTGCGAAAAAAATAAATGTGCTCGCTTACCTCCTTAGCAAATCCAACAGGTGTAGAGCCAAGTTCAGCTATAAACAGAAGACGCCAAGTGCAAAGGCAAAGGTTGGTTTTCCCATGGTTACTTACGCCATTCCTGGTATACCACATCAACTGTAGAAGACACTACTAACCTTGCTTGGCAAATTCAACTTGATTGGACCGCCATAAACCTTATTATTAGCATTTAAAACTCCAAGTGGCCACTATTGGGTCAGTGTCCACTATTGGGTATTTTACCCTACGTACATATATATTTATTTGTTAGATGACTGAGCTGCAATTGTTAGTTATCATGTGAACTAATTATTGGTTATCATGTGAACCAACTGTTAGTTATCATGTTAATCATATGTTGAGACTCTCACTCATGTTTCTTTGTAGCATGTTTGTTCAAATTTTAAACTAGTTTTATATTTTATTTACGAAAATTGATAAGTGGAGCTACCTCATTTTTATAGACAGCCCTTTAATTTTACAGCAACACTTTGAATTAATGATTACTTTACAATTGTAATCATTACTATTTACAGCAGCTTTAGTCATTACTAAATCTGATATAATTACATAGCATCTGTAAAGTAAATTTACGTTACATCAGGCTATAATTTAATAACCATGTTTTAAAATATTATATTTAAACGTTTCCATGACTAGTCATATATCCCAAGGTCACTTCAATTAACAAACACTTTGTTCAAATTAACTTTATCTTTTAAAAGCCAATAACACAAGAGCGGCATTTGTCTTAAGTAATTGCATAGGTAAAACAAAAGAATGGAGGTTTTTAGCACTAAATCGCTTTCTGGGTAGGGACAAGGTCGGCAAGGAACAGAACCTGTTAGAAATGTGAAATTTTTTTCTTATTTAGCTTTTTTTTTAACTTTACAATTCTATACAACGTAAAATGAAATTCATTAAGTAAATGTAATGATAATGTTAAAAATTACACGGAAATTGCTTTAAAAGCAACTACCCATTGGTAGAACTTATAAAAGATCTATATAATAAAAGTAATATATTAGAAGGTCCCGAGGCCATCTTCCTTTTAGACACATCGGAGGGTTATCTTGAATAGAACGTAAAATAGGTTGTGATATTGGTGGATTTAAATAGTTAAGGAGATTGCTATGAAAGGATTGGTAACTGGTTTGGGCTAAATCGACATCTAGTACCTACCTTAAGTTTGTTTGTAAAAAAGTAAGGAGAATTGAGGATTTTTGAAAAGTATTTTGGATTGTGAGGATACGAGGATACGAGACAAATTGGATGGCTTAGTGGAACTATAAAGCTCAACTCTGTATATCCAAATAGGCCTAATTACTGTCATGTAAATAAGTCATATGAAATTTATTGGGAGCTTCCAACGCTTGTCTAGAAAATATTGGAGAAGCCGAAAACGAAGCGCAGTTTATTGTCTTTTAAGTTTGGTATGTGTTCAACGTAATTTAAAAATATTTTTCGTGAGCTGATAGATCTTACGAATTCTATCATAATACTAAACATTGGAAAGCAGGTTTCTTTATCTTGGCACCAAAGGTCATATATACAAAGTGACTAATATGTATATGTGGATCCTCTCGGCCTCATGATTGTAACTGAGAAGCTATATCAATGAATTAATGCGTTCTTGAAAACAGGAATATGTTATGGAATACCACTTATGTCAAATAATCCTTTCAGCTGAATTGCGCTATTTGACAGACACATTGACAGGTCACTTCACACATTTTCATCTTTGGCTAATTGCAACATAAAATCACCTTTTTATCTGGAAGATCGAAGTATAACCTGTAAGTATTTTAACCTTCTACAATGTCTGTCGCTTACAAATGACTCAATTGTACAACCGTACGTACTCATCCTCAGATGATCACTTCGGAATCCTGGGATGGACTCAGTGCCACTAGAATATGTGAGAGGTTTAGCGACTGGTCGTTTTCTTTTTCCAGCTCGTCCTGACGGAATGCCACCTGAAGAGGGACTGTTAAGTATGCGAGTGGTGCTACGGTTGCCTATGGTGTTAGTGCTAACTGTGGCGGGGCACCATTCCCACTCTGCCGGTTAAAAATAGGCGGGACGCTGTCTCACTTTCAGAGAACTTTCCCACATCGTGCTGATGAATAATTGAACTTTTTTACGGCAGGCTCATTTGGAAGAAAAATGTCTCTCATCTTGCTTTCATGTTTTAGCCCCTTGTTCCAAAGTGAGTAATGGAAGAAACCTATTAAATTTTTGTACAAATGCTTAGTACTTCATAATAAAAAAAAATAGATTTACTAGACGTTTTTAACTCGATCGGTCGTTATTTTTTATTTTTTTAATCTTTCATCATTTATAAAGGATTTTGTCTTGAAATAAATATGTATTTTTTTTACTAATTCAGTATTGTTTATTTGTTACAGGTAAGTTGAAATGTGCAGTTAAAAAGAGATCGTAGACGTAAGTAAGCATTACATATATATAATTGGTTTTTGCCAATGCCCCTACAGGCATACTGCTTGTATGATATGTTGTGTTAAAGAAAACATATGGTTTCGTTGGGTAGCTATTTATATTAAAAAAAAGCTATACACAAAGTTTATAGTTATACACAAACTATATTAACTATTCAAATAGACAAACAAAACAATTAATTATGCACTGAACCAGATTAGTCAGTGGTGACGGAAATCCATAGGACTTACTTATTATTGAAGAAGAATCATCATTAAAGAGAAAAGGATGAAAGAAAGAAACAATTTAGGAATCATCATAAAATATCATAGGCATAAAATAATATGGTCTCTTTTAGACAGCCATTTCCGTTCTCAGTTCAGTTTTAGTTTCAGTTGAACTAAAGACAGTTTTCCCTCTAGGGTAAACCAGACAGTTTGGAAATATTTACGAAATAATTATAGGAAGAAAAGTTCAATAAAGTTGAAATTTACAGTCATTTTTCCTTAATTACTGTACCTTGACCTAACAAGAAAGTTCACACCAAACGTTATTTCTAGAATATATTTTACAAGATAGAGGCAGTACCTAATGTGAAATCAGTTATTGATACCCTATGGATATCTTTTAAAATGCGGACAGAATCGAAAGTATTTTTACACAGCTGAGTTATAGGATTTAAAAGGAATATATATATATATATATATATATATATTATTTTATTATATATATATATATTTTTTTTTTTTTTTTTTTTTTTTTTTTGTTTAATATATATATTTATTTTAATTTTTAAGTTTGGGTGTCAACTGTCGGGTTTACCCTGTATAAAAATCAATCAAAGAAGAAGGGAACGGGGACAGAAAGAACTATTATTTGTTTCAGTTTTTATATTTCCTATGCGTAAATAAAGACTAATGACTGCATAGAATTGAAACGACCGGGAATAGTGAGAACTGAACGAATTGTGTAAAAGAACCGCGCTTCCGAACTGAAACGGAAACTAAAACTGAACTAAGAACGGATATGACCTTGTAAATAATGTGTACATTATTTTTTTAAATAATTTAGATTTAGTCAGCATGGAATCGCATATTAATAATAGATGTTAATATAACGGTTATAAGTGTTTTCTTTCTTCAGTGATGTTATTGTTTCTTTTTTTGATCTTCTGAGTTACTAGCGTGTAATTTAATTAATTAATTTTGTGAAATAATAAAATCCACTTTCAACTAACTTAAAAATCAAATTAAATTTTAGTAACATAAAGTAGTAAGATTAGTAAGATAGTAGTTAAGCTGTAAGATCAAACATAACAAAAAAACAGTAGCATCACAGGGAAATTAAAACCGTTAAAAAACCTTTCAATATTAACATACGACTCCATGGTGGCTAAATCTAAACTATTTAAACGAATAATTTACAAATGTTTTATCTTTTTTTAACTCTCAACAAATTTATTTATTTTTTATTTTTAATAAATATAACACAAAATCTACCAGAGTTGGGAGCATTTAGTAGCAGTACACATAATTTTTCATAATTTATTTATTTTGTGCAATTCAAACTTTCCTGATAGCGTGTACTTATTTTTTTTTCAATTTAAACGTATCAATTTTATATACATGGTTAGACTTAAGAAGCCAGTTCGCGTTATAAGTTGCGTTGAGCGTATATCTTATTACATCACATTCAGATCTTCGGTTTTGTGTTTATTGTTCATAATTCGAACGTAATTTTTATTAGCTTACAGAACGAAGTTTGATAATTGTTTTGTCTCTCAACTCCAGCCGAGTTGCCTAATCCATGATTATCCAGCTTAAGAAAACACATTTCAATCCAATATGTTATTCCTGTTATAGGACAATTACGTAAAAACGAATTCGAAGTTTAATGATTTTAATAAAAATCAACCTTTCGAAAAAAACAACAATTAAAAGTATGACTGTACGTTTCTGCAATCATCAGGCCTATTATAACTTTTTTATGTTTCGTACCAATTATAGCAGAGTACAAAATGATCTATTATTGGAGACCGAACATTAAACTGAAAATAGTGAAAAAACTCAATTTTTATTTTTGTAAAAATGCGTTATTTATTTAATTGGTTACAGTTTTATGTGCTATGTACATCTCAGGTCAGAAGCACCGTAAACTATGTAATACAAAATTATAATAAGATACATAAAAGATATTACAGGAATAAAAATACCTAATTTATAAAATAAAATGTTTGGATGGTTACTATTCTTATACTGGAGAAAGAAAACAAAATTTAAATAAAATAATTTATCATCATAAAAATGATCGAAAAAAAAAAATAATAATAAAGATAAAAATAAAACTGCGTTAGTTGACCACGTACAAAAACTAGGATATAAATTCGATTTAAACAACACAAAAATTCTAAATTATGAAAAGTAAAACCATAACCGAAAAATACTGGAAGCCATATATATTAACAAACAATAGATAATAAAATAAATTATAAAAAAGAAAAAGAAAAATAGGAACAAATTATGCTGTGATAATAGATAGCTTAAAAATATTGTATGAATAGAAAAAAACTGTCAAAGATTTAGAATTGATTAAAAAAACAAAAGGAAGACATTTAAATATTGGTAAAAACGATTTATAACAAACAATTATTTAGTTAATTAAAAAAAAAAATTGTCCTATTTAGTAAAATAAGTGAACCAATCATAGCTAAAAGATGTTGGAACCTTTGAACCATAAGGACAAAGCAAATTTAAGTGTAACACATATTTAAATGTGACTGTATTCTGAATAGAATGAACAAGGAAAAAGGAAGGAAAAAGATTGTTTTAAATTTTATGACCATTTGGAAACAGAATAATCAACATTTTAAATTGTTAATAAAGGAGTAAAATGCTGGACTTCGAAGATAAATTACAAAATACAAAAGACTTACGCCTGATTAATTTAACAAGAAAAAATAATAATAACAAATACAATAATAATAAAAACGAATAAAACTAATTAATTAATAACAACATTATAACAAATACATGCGTAACGTGGCTGTAATTTTCCATTGACAATAGATAATTAGACAAATAATACAAAATAGTACAATGTATTTATATTTAATACAAAATGTAAGATTAAATATTAAAAAAAAAAATATATTAAATTTTATTAAACAAAATGTTTTTTGGAATATCTGAAATTTCGTTTTAACTATTTTTAAATATAATTTAAATATAAATGTGTTAAACTTTGAATTTTGTTGCATAATGTCAGTTTGAATATTCCATTTTGAGCATTGATTTATTTATGGCCAAAGGAATAAAACAACTTGAATTTTATTTTTATTTTTCCATTTTAATAAATTATCTTTCATATACATTTAGGTGACTTATAAAGGTTTAAAAATTATCTAAATCTGCAGTTAATCTAATTAGGATTATTGCTATCAGTTGTTTTACTCTTTTCTCGGTTTTTTCATTAAACATATTTCTCCTTTATTTATTCCTTCCTTATAACAGACCCATTTTCATTTTACTCTACAGTACTTTGTTTTTTAAACATAAGTTTGGTATAAGCAGAATAAGTTTATTCATTACTTACAATAAAAAGTACGTTCTATTTTAATTGGATCCCCAGACAGACGGTAAATGACATCCTTGTATCTAATATTAACTAATACTAAAAAACAAATCTAAGTAGGTCAGACGTATAAATTGTAGTATAATAATATGGAAAAATGAAAAGTAAATTCATAAATATACGAGGTATTCCTAGAAATTATTATATATTAATACAATAGTGGACCGAAATACTTTCTAATCTCATCCTCAATAATGACAGTGGAAAATAATTAAATATTTATATTATAGGGATGAATAAATTTACATTATTTTTTCTATGAACTATAAATACATTTTTTTTCATCATAATAATGAACAGACGTGAGAGACAGTGTTTTTAATAGAACAAACAATGCTTATTTTAAAAATTTAAAAAAAATAAATAAATAAAAACCTTTACCTACAAGGCTTTTTAAAATTTAAAACGGGCATAAGTATGAGCTTTTAAATCTAGCGAAAAACGTTTCTGTTGCCTAATCAAATTAAACTTATTTATTTTCTTTTATTCATTTATTTGATATTACAAGTATTAAAAAAAAAAAAAAAATTAAAATTGATTTACTACAACTTTTCAATATTACAACTTTCAAAGAACTAAATCAAATCCAAAGGTGAAGTTTAATTTGTTTACATTTATTTTTACGTACATACAACTAAACAACAAAGGTTGTTTTGAATAATTATAATAGATACATATATCTTAATTCCCTTTCTGTATTACATAAGGCTTATGTTTTACATATGACACACATCATTGAATTCCTGAAGACATAATGTTAGCTACATACCATTAAAGTTATAACTGAAAAAAAAAATAGCTGATGAAATAAATAACCAAGATCAAGGACTCACTAAGTAAATTATTTTTTTATATGCTTCGAATATTTTAAAAAGAGAATTACAAAAAATCAATTCCAAAGAATTAATTTTTTTGAAAGGCTAAAGAATCGAACACCCTTGGATTATTTAAATAATGTGACTTTCGTGCCTGACATTTTCCTCCTTTAGTTTTCCTTTTCTTTTTCCAAAAACCGGTTTCTGACGTCCCCAGGTGTATATATAGTTTCATTTCATCAACAAAGACAACCTTTGTTTCTCTTTAAATATCATAAGAAATGAGTATTAATTTTTAGTTCCATAATTGCCACAGGCTCAGTGAATATTTTTCAGATAAGAAAACTTTCAATGTTTACAAATAATAGTAATTATTAAAGCGGAAATCTCGGGATATCTTTAGTATTCACTATGTCATTTAAAATAATTTAAAATACAAACATCATTTGCTTTAAATAAATATAGATAGTAAAATTTTTAATAGAGGAATCTACTGCTTTCTAAAATTTATTTTTTTAGTCCTCAGTGACAGATAAAATAAAGATTATTTTAAAAATATATTCTTAAGAATTATTGCTAAAATATTATTTATTTTAGTGATTTAAGATCATTTCATTAAATGATTATTTGTAAATATTTCTTTAAAAAAAGATACGTTTAGGAATGTGTTGCTCTATTTTCAAATATATTATATTTTTTTTGTGAACGGTGAATAATAAAAAATAAATAAATGATAATAATGATGTCTAAATATTTCTTGCTCTTAATCCCATGTATATTTGATGATTCCAGATACGAATGTTTTAGAAGTAACGCAATAGATTCAGATTATCCGAAAATTCAGTTTAACATACCCGTATAATACTGAAATACATTTTTAATTTATCTTCTGATCCACAGAAACCTTAATATTCAATATGTATGCTTTAGCTCGAACCAGATACCTTTCCTTAAACCAAATCCAATTGTTTCTTAACTTGCTTCCCATTCCATTCTTGGCAATCCTTCGAGGCGTTTGAAAAGAGGAGCACCTCGGGATCATCATCTTTTGTAGATATTTCATTCAGAGTGTTACCAATGGTTAGTTCCTCTACATGCTTTTGTTATGCTGTTACTTTGCATTGTATGCCGCATATTTACTGGATGTGTTTTCGTAATAAAGTTTGTCATTTAATAATAAAGGAATTAAAAAAATATATTTATATTAGTCAAACAATTTTACCTTATTTTTCTCTTTTTGGTGACAACTTAAGTAAGGCCGTTCTTTTTATTCAATAAAAAATTACAGCTCAACGTAGGTAATTTACACCCCATTTCTATATAATTCAGATTGTAAATTAAGAAAACCTATTAAAATGTTAATTTAACATTGCAATGAATTTCTCTTAATTATAATTCATATTGCATGTATTTTTACTGTATTTTTCAAACAAATACGCTTCATGTCATTCAAAACCATTCATTAATGATGGACTGATGCGCCATTCTTCAGAATGTCTTTGAATCGGCGAGGAGTCACTGAGCGGCTTAAGTACTGCTTACATAATTCCTTTTGATAAGGGTAATAGATTGTGCATTGGCTCAATACATTCTGTTTAATATGGGCTCACTTTTATCACCTGTAGCCGGATCTTGTTGTCACGATTTCGTGCTGTAGGACACATGGAAAAAAAGACTGCTACTTCTGAGAAAAACAGTTTGATTAAGCACCAGGGTAAATCAATGCAATGATTTAAAACTATAGTAGGAATCGGAGAAAACATCTACGCAGCGAAGATTGTCACACGATTTTATCGGAAATTTATAATCCTTTAAAATAAAAAAAAATGAAATAAATAAAGTAAACCAACGTCTTCCTTTGTCGGACCGGAAAATTTCTTTAATCATCGATACCTGAGGGAATTTATAACCGGAGCGAATTGAATATTGAAAACATTAAGTAAATAATAATTTATTTTATTATTTATTTATTTATTTATTACTATATTATTACTTATTATGAACATAAAATTAAAAATATTTAATTTTGTTGATCTTTCTTAAATATTTTCGTCTTTGTTAAGTATTTACTTCATTATAGATCTTTAGACATTCCTATATGTTTAGATTATAATAGTGTTTAGATCTTTAGATTTTATAATGTTGAACGTTAGTATTCAAATTTTATCTTAAGATTGCTTTTTTAATATTTTTTATCTTGTTTATTTATTTATTGATTATTTTCAGACGTTGAATAATAATTTGTGGAAATAAACATTCTTAATATAATATGTTATTTTTTCAAAATTATCGATCTTATATTACCAATTATAACTGCTTATTAGTTTGTATTCTAGAAGTAATTAATTTATTTTTAAAATATTTACTCTTTTGATGTTAAAAATAAGACGAAAAGTCCTTGACTGTCGATAATTGAAAATTGTGCACTTTTCAATAGAGCATTTCCACTTTTCATACAGTTTTTCAGAATCCTGTAGTTACTCTAAAAATACCAATTTCGTGCCGAATACATGCCTTAAAGCCTTACTGAGAAGCAAGACATAACCAATTTTCAACAACGCGGATATTAAAATTTCTGATTCGAAGGTGGACTTGTTTTAAAAGTAATTTGATTTATCCATTTATTTACGACAACCACCGAAATAATCTAAATGCTTTTGATCATAAAAATACTTAAATGGTAAATTTCTTTTAATTTTTATTTAAAGTTGGTCTGAACTTATTGTTAGTTTCTTTTATTTAGCTGTTCCTGAAATAAATTGAAAACTATTTGAAAAAAAAAATAGTAGATAAATGCATTATATTACAAATTCGATGTACCACCTTTTGCTGTTTTCAAACGAAAAATATATTTAAAAAACTAAATAATCGTGCATTTAACCAAGAATCATGAGTTAAATATGAATGTGTATTTTAATCTTACAACCAGGAATTCAGTCCATAACACCTTTACTGCTAGCCTAACATTTTCATGTTAGTTGTTTTTTAATTGTAACTATTGTTTTTAAACTAACAAGTGGACATCTTGACTTATAACTCACAGATTTGAATGCCGATTTTTGAATGGGTAGGATGGACCTATAATATAGCAAATCTAGAGTTATAGCTGCCAATGAGCATTGGGAGCTGAGAAAAAAAATAAAAATTATAATCACATCAGTCAACATAGAGAACTGATTTGTAGAATTGTAGTTTTGTATGCTATTTCAAATAAGAATACTTTCGCTCAAAACGCGATCTGGGTTCAGAGTTCTGAAAAACTCCAAAAAAATTACAAAATTCCCATGAAATCCGCTGTAAGTGGGACATTTTTTTCATGAATAACATGAATAAAAATCTTGGGGGTAAATAGTTTTTAATTTTTTATTTCGACCAAATTTGGTTTGTACATGTTTTTATGAGATAAAGAATCTGAAAATGATATCAGTTTTAAGTTTAAAAATTTTTCTCACCTATAATTTTGAAAAAAAGACTTTATTTTTTCTATGACCGGTTTCGCTATTTTCATAAACTGGTAGTAGTAGAAGTAAACATGATCTTAGTATTATAAATTTTGAAAACATTAATTTAGAAATTTGAATGGTAAAAGCGATGTTATTTAATTGTTTTATTTATTTTTATCTCACAGGCTGTAACTCTCGATGTATAATAATTTTATATTATATTTATGTTATCATATATTTTTAAAATATGACACGGAAGGTGCAAATGAGGAATATGATAAATTATGTTTGGTCTGGTTAAACTAGTAGATAGTTATAAGTGCCTTAAACATTTTAAGTTTGACATCTTATATACATACAAAGAAAGCTCCATTTAGGGAACAATGGGCATCATTAGTTCGAGATGGTTGTTTACTACTTAAGGCGTAATAAACTGACAAATATTTGTTATTTTTAAATGATTGTGTAACCAATAATGAATGTAAACAATCACAAGGAGCACATAGGGAAAAGATAGGTTAAAGTATGCAGGGAACAAATGAGAAGCAGGAAGAAAAAATATTGGATTCCATCGAATAAGAAGCATTAATTAAAAATCATTTAACATATAAATTTTTAATTGATTATTCAAGTCTTGAATAATACATAAAATATATATTTGTTTTTTATTTTTAATAGTACCACCACTGAATAATTGATATTATAAACATTAATTAAAATGATTAATTCAATATATGTTTATATTTTATAAAAACACAATATATAATTACATTTTAAACTACTGCGTATATCGAGTACCTTGAAACTAACTAACTACCTTGAAAAAATAGATATTTTTATTACTGCTTTAATTTAAGTTTGAGATTTCTAGAAACTACGCTTTTCGCGACCGAAAAAACAAAGATTACTTTAAAACAGTAATCTACATAATCTATAAACAATAATATCCTAAACCAAGATTTTTTTTTTTTTTCATCTTGCAGGATTGCTTCATTACTTCTGTTCTCGTATTTATTAAATCGTATTATTATTATAGACTGATGAAATTCAACATTTGACTTAAATATATTTAAAAAATATAATATTTTGCAAATAGTTTATATATTCTTTAAAACTTCCAGCTTAACCCTTGTAAATAGGGTTTTATTTATTATTTATTTATCCTTTGAATTTGGCCGTCTACGGACCGCGTTAAACAACTACTGTACAATGTATATTTCTTCCGTTGCGTTCATCCACCTTCCTCTACTGCCAATATGTCTTCATCCTCTGTCTATGCTGCCCTCTTCGGTCCTCTGTCCACACTAATCCTGCAGTTCTTTTCTTCTTCATTTCAAATCCCTTTAAAGTGTTGAATTTTGTCCCTCATCAAGTCTCTGTTTGTCACCTCTCCATCTCCAATACCTATCTCCACTAAGTCAGCTTTGACTTCTTTGAATCATGTAATTTAAGCTTCGGTGTTTTTGTAAAAAAACATGAATATTTTCTTTGTCAGCCTTTTATCGTTCATTCTTTTCAAATGGGCATAGAAGCTTATAGAAGCTCTTCCTCATAGTATCTCCATCTATTTTTGTTTTCTTTTTAATTTATTTATCTGTTGAGGACACGTCTTTATTTTATTATTTATTTGTTCTGTTTAATAATAAGGGGTTAAATTTCACTTTAAGACAGTTATTTACTACTCTTGATAGTGGAATATTTTGAAATTTATGAAAATAATAAATAATGTCTAAGTGAACCCAAAGGTTCGATGCCGACACCACTAATATCTAACCACAAAACTCACTCTATCAAAACCCAAAAACCCAACTCCTTAAGATCTTCCCATCTACGTCTTGGTCTACTCCTCGGACGTTTACTCGACGGCTCAGAACTGATTACTCTTTTTGAAATTCCTCTTAGTACGAAATCCAAACGACTTTACATGTTCATTTTAACCTCGTGCAACTATTACCTTATCAATATTTACACGCTTCACATTCATGAAGTACTTAATGTTGGCATTATCAAAATAAATGATTTCAAAAATAAAATAAAAACTCTAAACTAACAAAATTATGTGATTAATTATATACTCGTAATATGAAAATCGAGTTTATTTTATATTCTAGCTAAGCGAGTTTTTCAGGATGCTTACTTTTAAGCTTTCACGGGATACGGAAAATTGTTTTGCCTTGGCCATATTAGCAATCACGCGTGTGATTTTGCAACGCACCTGCATACTGAGCCTCTGAGGTCATCGCACGGTTCTGTCTGATCCAGATAAGCGCAAATAAGTTAGTCTGCGAGGCGAGATTTACATGGAAACTTGCCGTCCTCGATATCAGAGAGAGTTGGGCGAGCACGTTTTTTCCCAAAATCTATTAAAAAAAAACAAAAACCACAGTTTTTATTAACAATCCCAATTTAAAAATTAATTTATTTATTACTAGCATTTCTAGCCAGGCTTCACCTGCTCTCATAAGTAAAGAAATTAGATAATTTAAACAGATAACTGAAATTTGCTTGTATTGAAGTATGCAACTAAACATAATTTCTTTAATGATATTTGTACGCATAGCAGTAATTTTTTACCTTGCTAAACTTGCACTGATAAGGAGTTTGAAGATTATGTAAAAAGCATAACTGGACATCCATTTTTAAAATTTATGTATTAAATGTATGTATTGGTAATCCAGATGAACATAGACTATCAAGAACTCTTGCGGGTAATGGACTGCATTATCAGTGCTAACTACTAAAGACCTATGAATCATATTTTTACGCACGATACTGAAAAGAAAAGATTCGACAATTTGGTAATAATTTTTATTTGGGAGAAGTACTTTTATTGATTTCATCTCGTTGGATTTTAATTTGTAACCATGAAAGTGTGGCAAACCTGGTATCCTACACTCAACATTGTATATTTAAATTTTTATCATCTCCAAAACTATGGACGTTGATGGGTTCAGTAGTTGTACCATCGTAAACTCAGTTGCTCACTACTTATCGTCGATTTCAAAATTCACTGGGATCCACATGTACTACATATACAAATCTTTTTTAAAAAGAAAATTTTAATATCGATTTCAAGATCTTTATAACACACTACCTATCGGCCAATTTTCAATGTTCACTATCGCCATGTTTCAATTATCCATATATTATTTATTTTTTAATAACATATTTGAAAATCAGCAGTTTTTATTATTGCTAAACTTTCATGGGACTAGAAAGATGCAGTGGTTAAAATATAGTACAGATTGGTTCAGTAGTTTTCGTGGTTGGTGATCACAAACGAAAAATGGCTTGTCCTTTTATATAATAGTATAGGTAAAGAAATAGAATGCTCTATTAACATGTTTATGTTAAAAATTATTCAATAGTAACCCGGAAAATTACGCAATTATCATCTTTCTAACAATAGTTGATGAATTTGCCAATAAAATTGTCTTGAATTTTCGCCAAACTTTATAGGAACAAACAAATGACTATGCGTTGAGAGAACAGAATTGTTAATTTATATACAAGAGGAAAGGCCAAAAAAAACAAAACAGGATCCTTGTGTGGTTGTAAATTTGGTACCCCCACCTTCATAAGATCCTTTGTTAGGCCCCCGGAGACAATCGGGATATTGACTTGCTAAGGCCATCAGTTGCCATCAGCTATGGCTGGAGATGCTAGATAACTCATATATGTCAACTGCCTGTCCCCAATTTTTTTTTAATGATCTAGTTTATTTGATGAGATTGAAAGAATAAGATATGTTTTCATCGTAAAAATAATAACATAAAAATTAAAACTTAATTCAAAAAATAAATTATTTTTCATTCAATATACAGTAGTCTCGATAATCCGACACAAATGGGACCAGAGAAGAGCCGGATTTCTGAAAATTGAGGATTACTAGATGTAAAGAAAAACAACATAAAAATTGATAAATTATTGCATTGTTAAAACTTTTCAGGGCTCAGTGTACTACAGTACATCACAACTTGATAGAGAGTTAGGAGTGGTCCCATCATTCAAAAACATTTTTAAAAAATGAGCTTGTTATTTTTTTTATTTATTTTTTTAAATTATTGTTTTCCCTTCCATAGTAACCCTATGGAACAAGCGTGTAGTTGATAAAAATACATCAGGCTCCATGCATTTTGAATACTACCCGATTTATTTGTTTAAATGCGATTTATAATGGCACTTGTAGCAATAATAATGTACAATTGAATTAATATATTTGAAAGAAAGTAAGAAAGAAAATGTATAAATACAATACATATAAGTACTAAAAAAAAAAAAAAAAATCAACAAAAATTATAGAATGAAACTAAAATACGAAACAGAATACAATAATATATAAATAAGATACGAAAACATATTAAAATGAAATATATAATAATAAAACAG
This sequence comes from Euschistus heros, assembly GCA_003667255.2. Classification (NCBI taxonomy): domain Eukaryota; kingdom Metazoa; phylum Arthropoda; class Insecta; order Hemiptera; family Pentatomidae; genus Euschistus; species Euschistus heros. The sequence continues at coordinate 1,209,695 of RCWM02000121.1, forward strand.
CATAAAACAAATAAATAAAATAAAAACAAATTTAATAGGGATGCGATACAAAATAAGATAAATATAAGTACGAAAGAGAGAAAATATTCTTAAAAAAATAATATAATAAAACTATGAAAATAAATGATACAAAAACAATTCAAAATAAATATGATACGATATGAATACGACACAAAATATAACGCATATATTATGATAGAAAAACATATTTAAAATAAATAAAATAGTATAAAATAAATAAGGTTGTTAAAAAAAAAATAATGAAATATGAAATCAAACTTTTTATTTAAAGATACATATAATTTTAGACCAATAAAAAAGAAAAAGGTGGTTAATATAAATATTGTATACTTGCCCTGAAAAAGGTTAACTAATATTTGTTAGCACGACTGGCAAACATTTTCAGCTTATTGATATTTTAATTTCCTGAGGTAAAAGTTTCATTCTTTTTTAAGTTTCTACTTCCCCATAAACTTTAACTAGGGAATTTACAATATAAGATGGTTATTAAAAATATTAATTAGAAAAAATAAACTTTCCGCTGGCCTTACAATGTATCCAGTACAGAAAAAGGCCAAACATTAATAGAAATTCCCAATCCTTAAACACAAGAATTGTATCAAAAAAAAAAAAAAAAAAAAAATTTAAATTAATAGTAAATAATAATGCCAGATGAAGAAAGAATGCCAGAACAAAGAGTTCCCAAGAAAATGTTATACGGCAGGCCTAACGGACAACGACTAAGAGGGAGGCCGAGGGCGACGTGGCTACAAAATGTCGAAAAGGATCTCCAAAAAATGGGAATCAGAAGATGGAAAACCAAAGCCAAGGATTACCAGGAGTGACTACGATTTGTGGATGAGGCCAAGTTTCTTCAAGAGCTGTAGAGCCCTTCAATAAATAAATAAATAATAAAATTAAATATAATTTAATATTAATAAGATTTATATCCGCTACATGAAATGTAAAAAGTGATGATCTCAAATTACTTCTTGTATTCGATGGGATCTAATGTGATTTTAACTAAATTGTTGGTGTATATGTCCCATCTAAAGCAATACTGTAAAAAATCATACTTATGTAAAATTTCCTAAACACTAATCTTGTATTTGAGTGGATTTTTTTCCTGTGAGTTGTTTTTTTCCGAACTATTTGTTATTAGTGAGGAGAAGAATTCCAAAACAAGCCAAGTCCAAATTCCAGATTGGAATTTTCTACTTGGCTATCATTAGAAGAAAGGTTTTTTTCCTAAAAGTAGTTAAACCACATTTGAAACTGCCATACAAAAATAAGCCCCCTTCCTAATCCAGCCAGACCTCTACCTTTATCTAGCAGCTGTCGAAAATTTTCAAAAATGGACTTGGCTGGATTTGAATTTTACGTCTCATATATTATATTATTGAACCACCTATCATGGTACCTTAACACATACTATTGTTGTGCTTGCTGAAATCAGAATACCTGTTAGTTGTTAGTGTTTTGCACCAGGTGCAGGTTGACAAGGCCATATTCCTCTTGGCACGAACGTGCCTTATCTGTCTGGGCCAGTCTATATCAGGCATTCAGTCTTTTTTCCATCGCTACCTTTATTGGTGTTGGGGGATTTTAAAGGAACGAGTTGCTCAGTAGCATTGTGTAAGCTTAAGGAAAAACGTAAATTTTAGGAAATTTGGTGCAAATTCACTGTCTATTAATCAATACCCCTTAAAAGCAATATATACTATAATTAACGACTTTACCTACTTTTTAGAAGGTGGCTCCATATTGTATGGGTTTAATGGTCCTTATAAACAACGCAACCACGGCAAAAACATACAAATAAAGCATTAACCGATGTAAGAACGATTTGATATTTAAAAAAAAATCTATATTAAATTCTTAATAAGAATGTGTGACATAGTTAGATAACTGTCATATTAGAAAAAAAAATATTCTGTTATAAAGTTTGTCCGGAATAGTTTACGCTATAAATAAGATTGTTAAACTTAACAAAGTTTCTATCCAACATAAATTCTTAGCACAAGAGAAATCGAGAAAAAATATAATAACAAATGTAGATAATACAAAAAAAAATCTATATATAATTCTTAATCAAAAAGTGTAACAAAAAAACTTTTTTTTTTAAATTTTTAATTTAATTTAATTTTGTTTTTTTATTATTGTTTCGGCGACAACTGAAAAACAACGAATATTCTAAGGAAGATAATACTAGAGAGTGGTCGATCACACATAAAAGGAACGTTGAAATATTATCTTTAGAAAAGAGTAAGACAGTCACGAATAGAATATATTGTGAATTCGAGTGCTTGGCAGTGGAAAAAAAATGGTGTATTATATTATAACATAATCCGCCAAAATTAAATTGTTTACTTCCAATTTTTGTTAGGAAAGTTTTTGTTCAGGGGGAGTTCTTATCAATTGTATAATATTCAGACTCCGTGGAGATAGGAAAGAAAACTCAAAAATCATTTTTTTTTTTTTTAATTTCTTTTTTTATACATCAAAATGGTTGTCTATCTAAAATCTCGAAATAAAAGTCTATCAAAAGTCGTAAAATTACGTCCACAATATTATTTTTGAATTGTAAATTGTTAATCGAACCCAAAAACGCCCTTTTAACTCTGAATACTTAATTGTAAATATCAAATATATATTCTAAAAGAAAAGTTTCCAGTATAATTGAATAAAGTAAAATGGAATGCTACATTTTTTTTTTTAATTTGTCCATTTTTTTTTTTTTTTTTTTTTTTTTTTCGGTTTATATCTCGAATTATATAATGCTAAAAGTTTTCACCGGCCTACAATTAACACAGGAAAAAACAAAACAAAAATTAGGGTGGGAGGAGGGGAGAAGGTCCCAATGTTTTGTTTTTAATTATATCTCGAAAATGAAATTTAATTTTGTAAATACGTTTGCTAGTTTATTTTCAACTGGCTCAATACTTAAACATTTTTTTTTTTTTTTTACAGTTAAACATTTTTTTAAAATTATTACAAATTATATAATAAAAATTAATGTGTTTACCATACATGTAATCATAATATTAAAAAAAACAATAATGCTATCATAAATGAGCATTCAAGGTTCGTTATCATCAATCATCTTTATCGTAGATATCGTTGTCATATATATAAAATAGAAATAGTTATATTGATCCACATGAAAATGAACTATTAAACGTATATATGAAATTAATGCGAATTGGATGATCTAAATCTTTGATTTTGACTTTTTTTCTGAGAGATGATCGTGGAGGGTTCTAGAAGTAAATGTTTGAAAAAAAGTGAAGTAAAATTATCGATTTTCAATAACATATATCTCGAAAACCATTGGGAGTTCGACAAATATGGTTAGAAATAATTTTATAGGAAATTTAATTAGCTTTATTTTTTCTTTTTTATCATATATTTCCAGGGTATATTGTTATCGAGATATAATCGAAAAATCCAAAATGGGAACCTCTCAAATGTAAGCTCACTCCCCAGGGGCGGGTACTTTTAGTATGTTTACCTTCTAACAACTCCTAACAAAGCAATGAAGTAAAAAATTATCGCATATTTCATGCATTCTACATTCCTCATTTCAGGACACATTTACAGGACTACAGGACGAAAACGTGGTAAATACAAGTAATTATATTATTAAAGCTAAGGATTAAATAAATAATGGTAGTTTAAATAAGGAAGATAAATTTTTAACTTTTCTATATATCTTAAAAGAAATGGGTTTTTATTTAAAACCATTGGCAGCTCAGTATAGCAGAGAATGTAGTGTACCTTGAAGTCAACCTCAGGGCAAATAAGTCACATTATATAGGGATCAGGAGTTATTTAATCTTCTGAGAAAGGGTAGACGTCTTATTACTGAGGATATTATCACGTGCGCGTCCTGGATTTTATTATCTAATAAATAGACATGTTTTAAACTCTATTTTAACAATCTCCTACCAGAAGGTAGCGAACAATGGAGGGTACTTAGTCGAGGATTGATTGGTCTATTTAAGATGGGAGAAAAAAAAAAAAGTAGAAGATAATTATGGTTTCGGGCTGAGGCTAGTAAGAAATAAAGCAGTGAGGAAGGGGAAGAATGATCACTGTAATTTGTCGAAGATTCTAGCCACTTGTACGTCCTTCATGGCGGGAGTGGTGGAGATAAGTGCATGGGACGTGGGGGAATGGGGGAATGGTCTAGCTCTTCTGCCTTAACAACAGCCAATATCAAACAACCAACAAAAAGATCAGCTTGAAATTTATTTGTTTTAAAAATCTTACAGCCTTGAAGGATACTAAAGCGTCTATTTTCCTAATACTTGATTGCATTCATAAATATCGACGGACTATTATCATTAATTGTTTTTCGCTGAGCCATTATAAAAACAATTAAAACCGAATTGCTCATTCTTACTGTTATTATTGCATTTAATTGCACCACTAAGCTAATTACTATAAATGTTTAAAAGAACCTAAAATTTAATAAGTCACTTTACGTCATAAAAAATAAAACGTCATAATTAATTAAAATAACACAAAGCAAAACTAATTGAAGTATGCGTCATTGCTTAATAGTTCTTAAAAATAATAATAATAACGTGATGACCAGTTATTAGTTAAAAATTTCACTGATCCCTGTTGAAAAAATACATAGGACTCCATCTGGATAATAGTTTTATATAGAATCCATATACAAGACCTAATTAAATTAAACGACTGCTCGTTGTTTTCAAGTAATCCAACATTAAATAGACGTTCCAAGCTTCTAGTTAATTACAATAGATTATTTACAACACGTTTAAAAACATTATAATTACGTTTTTAGTTAAAAAAATAAATTCCACCGATCCTTGTTAAACAGATCCTCTACCCAAGGCTCAATCTGGATATACGTCTTATATGAAATTTATAAACAAGACTTAAAAAAAAAACTACTCTTTGTTTTAAACTATAACATTAACTAAATAACGTTCCAAGCTTCTAGTTAATTAATTACTAAAGACTCGTTACGTGACAATGACAATAATGAGACTTAGTTACATATATATGGAGTTCAGTTTTAGGACACAACCAAACCTTCCAGAAGATTTAAGGTGGGTACGTTTAACTCTCCTTCAACTGCCCTTACATTGAAGGAGGCTGTGAGGAAGGCACCTTAAAGGCACATCTATGCACAGAAAACACGTTGTAAGGGAGGTGTAAGGAAGGTTAAATGGAATGGTTAAAGGAATGACTCTGTATACCACCCTTAGTATCTAATCATCCCTATCCAAAACCATCAATGCTTCTTATTATATCAGAAATAAGCTTACGGTCCTACATGATGTTGATTTAGCCTAAACCATATCATCATAATAGCTATCCTTCCATAATAAGCTTTAGAACTATTCGAATCCACTACTCTCTCAACTTGCTTTCCACTCGATTCCCGATAACCTCCCGAGACGTCTTAAAATAATAATAATTTGACCACCAGTCTTTTAATTAAAAAAATTCCACTGATTCCTGTTGAACAGATCCTTTACTCAGGACTCCACATGGATAAACATCTTACAAGGAATCCATATACGACAAGAAACTGCTCGACGTTATGGACTACTCCAACATTTACTAGAATGTTTGGGTTATCAATTGAACAATCGTACATATGACATTTTTCAGAAATAAAGTTAATAAATAAAGGAAATAGAGGCAATATAGAGGATATAAAATATCAACTAATTAATAATTAAATCGAAAGCCTAATATGTTTATAATTAGTTTTTTAATAATTCAGTTTATATAATAAAATTATATTAAATATGATAATTATTTCAATAAATGGACCTATTGATAGAACTTCATTAATGGAAATAATGAAATTAATGATAAATAATTAAATAAAAAAATGTTAAAATCAAACTGTATATTTAGTCATTTCATTTAAATAATTAAATAAGAAGAAAATGAAGAATTTATCATTTGTTTGATATGTATATTTATCTTTGAAGATTATTATAATTATTGAAAAACATAATAATGATTATACCGTAAAAGAAGCGCTTTTAGATCCTATTTCTTCTCGAGACAGCAACGGCCCTTACAAGTAGATGCCAGATATGACTCACATATAAATTCAATTTAACAAATTTAGCAGTTTCGACAGATGAACATTAATAAATGAAAATATTTTATGATAATTTGGTAATAAGAAAAAAAACTAAAGTATCAAAGGTCAAGAGACATATGTCTTATTGCATACATATGTCTTGAATGCTAAATTCGATTTTTTTTTTTTTTTTTTTTTTTTTTTTTTTTTTTTTTTTTTTTTTTTTTTTTTTTTTTTTTTTTTTTTTTTTTTTTTTTTTTTTTTTTTTTTGAGAAACACAAGATCTTAAGATAATATCACAAGGATACCATTGTGCGAATTGTTCTTTAAATTGAAGGAATGGAATAATTGTTTTCCAAGGTCTGAGAAGAGAGAGATCGCTGAAGCCAGATAGTAACACGATATCCAATCTCTCAGGATTATTAAATATAGTATATAAAATTATTTATTATTTCATAATCCAAGACATGTCCTAGAGTTTAACCACAATCATAATTAATTTATTGTTGTTTACAGATGTGTGAATCCATAATTATTTTCTTTCAAATTACAAACATTTCTTAGACGAATATGTATGTTGCTTTATTTTAATGATTTACAGATACGTGCTCTCTATAAATCAAATACAAGATTCTTATATTAGTTTTCAATATAATCTGTACAATAAATAATTTTTATGACAATATCTTAAGAATAAGAATACTGAATAACAGATAAGCACTTAATTAGGATTATTTTAAAATTTAGTTAAGTAAAATCGTGCTAAAACCGTTGCCTATTTTTCTTATATTTTCTTTCAAACTCACTATTGATTATAAGTATATTGTATCAATTTTTCATCAGATAAGAGTAGACAACAAAAAATGAGCTGGAATATCCATTATTTAAATCATCATATATTTTTTTGAGTAGGGATATAATTAACATAAAACAAAGGTAAGAGAAAAATAGAAACCTGAGTCAACATCCTCCTCTTCAATTAAACTGTGACATTTTGAAAAAATAATAATAATTGTTTGTAACGATTAAGTTTGTGAGTCATATTTAATCGGTTTTAAATGTTGAAGTAGCTCTTATAATTTCTGTAATACGGAATGGTAAAGTGGCGAATTAAAAACGGAAAACAGAAAAAAAAAAAAACAGTTAAAGGAATTTTCAAACAATAAAAAAAATCACTTTATCCTAGAGAAGCCATTTTAAATATTATTTCCTATGTTACACGCCATTTTAAATTTATAATTTATTGTGCTACAAACGTATCCATAATGATTTTAGTTTCCTCCATATCATTCATGCTGGTTTGACCCAAACTATTCTTTCCATGATAACATACCCACTCGAATCCACTAGTCGCCCAAGTTGCTTCCCATTGTATTCCCAATAACCTCCTGAAGTACTTGAAAAGAAGATGGGCTAGGGACCTCCTAATATAGAACTTATCGAATTTATTGAAGTGCTGCGGGTAGTTGTCTTACAAGTCACCATACTTGATCAAAACAATATTCTAATTATATTCATAATCACTTTTGAGAGCCAAGGATAAATATGATTGACTAGTTTGTCTAGGAATGCTCGACATTCACTTATACCCTACTATATTTTTATTTTTACACTGATTCTATATTGATAGTTCAAGGATTTTATTTATACCGCAAAGGTTTTAACAAATCTAAGTTTGTTATCATTCTTGCATTAAAGATCTTTAAAACATTTTTTTGTTCTAAAAATCGTTTAGTATTAGTAAAAAAAGCATATGTGTATTGGCACAATTTTTAGTTCCATACCTCATAATGCATCCTGTAAAAATGTATTTGATTCTACTATGTCAATATTTATTTTTACTAATCTTTTAATTGCTTGCGACTTGAATTGGCAGTATGAGATCATATAGATTTTTAAAAAAGAACTTGCAATGTCGGAAAATAAAAAAATCTCAGTTTAGATCAAGGATCAAAGGAAGGGAACAAGGTATATGTTATTCGGGCAGGTATACTCGAACCAAATAGTTTTTATCAACTTAAAAAAAATTGATAAAAATATTTAGAATAATTGAGTTTTTTTTTTCTTTTTGTATATATATCGATTTCATAAGTTCAAACGATGTTTTATTTACTGTGCTGACGATTTGTGCCAAAGTCTGTTAAGTCCGCTTCAAAACGACCTTTAAAATTTAGCTTTCAAATAAAATCCTGTTATGTCCATGGGTAATCGGTGAGACGGTAGGAGCTCTAGGTAGATTCATTATTAAAAAAACATTTGTGCGATGATTGGATTTCAAATCCTAAGTTAGGCTACTATTAGTCGACCTTACAAAATGCTTATGATAAAAAAGAAGGAAAATATGACTCATTCGGACAATGGAAATGCAAATGAAAGTGCTTTTGTTTAATTTTAATAAACAATAATTATAAATATGTTGATTTTTGCGATAAAAAATAATTTTAATGTTGAAATATAATATTTTGTAAATGTTCACCCATTCTTAAACCTACCAAGTCCAATCATCAAATTTTATTACATCACACCTAAGCAGTTCCCAATATTTTTTGAAAATGTCAAACTAAAGCTCAAATTGTTACATTTTAATCATGTCAGATTGGTTGAATAATATTAAATACTTTTTTTTTTTTTTTGTAAAATTTAAATGTTCACGTTTTTTTGACCTCCTAAAATTTAAAAAAAAATGGACTTTTGATTGTAAAGGCCTAAATTATTCGATTGGATTCGGGATCAATGCACTTATTTCCATATATTTACAGTCAATCTAATCTAAATGTGTTGTGATGGCTGGGTGATAGAAGATTAAATAATATAACAAAAATATCCATTTTAGCCAGACATCCTATCAGCCAGATGTTTCCTCCTCGTCAAATAAATTTCTAATCCGTGTTCCACTAATAACAGTCAGAACCAGTTTCGAATTTTAGTCCTTTTTTTCTGAACGAATGTTCATTGAGCTCCCACCACGACCAGATACACAAAGGCCGTTCCACTGGAATAACCAGTCTAACGAGTACCGCCCAACCAAACAATATTTAAACTCCTTCTCATATCTTGTGTTTTTGGCACTTTTTTCTATACAGTTTTATTGGTTGCCGCCATGTTGGGACAAAAAAAAAAAAAAAAAAAAAAAAAATTGAATATGGTTTTCCTTTCCTTCTTACAAAGTTCAATGCCAAATAGGATATGTTAAAATTCCCTCTCGAAAATTATTTAATGCAATAAAAGACAGTTCTTTCATACATCAAAGGAAGAACCGCTTAAAATCTTCGATAATTTTGATATTTGACTAAAAAAAACCTTAATTTTATCGTAATGAAAACAAAATTGTTAATAAATTAAACAAAACCACAGTAAGAAAATGGAATAGAATAACACCATTCGTTCTTAACAGATGTAATCCTATCATATAAAAGGACATGTAATTTTCTGTATCTTATCACTAACCACGAAAAATACTGGACCAATCTCTACCGACTTTTATTCACATTATCTTTATAGTTTCAGGAAGGTTTAGCATCGATAAAATCTGCCAATTTTTAATTAATTTGTTATTAAGAAAGCGATGATACGTGGATAACAATGAATTTCGAAAACTGACCAATAGGTTACGAACACCATTCTACACGAGAGGTTATAAAGGTACGGTGTTATCTAGAGCTCAAGTTCAAACTCGATTACAAAATTAACTTATATTCGATTAAATTATTAAAATAGATTTAAATATGGGATACGACACGTGGATTCCAGTGAAGTCGACCGATATGCGGTTAGCACCATTCTGCAATAGGATTTACGAGGGTGAAACTACTGAATACATACCATATTTAAACTACACCATTTTAATTGTAATAGGGTGGTAAATAAAATGCAAAATGGTGAGTTTATAAAAAAAAACGGAGGTTCGTCACACTCAACATACTTTTATGGTTAGAAATTAAAATCTTACTAGATGAAATCAATATAATTATTTCTGCCAAATAAAAATTATTACCAAAACAAAATTTCGATCCTTTTTAATATTGTTTCTAAAAATATGATCCATGGGCCTTCAGTTGTAAGCACTGATAATGCTGCCCAGTATCTGTAAGTTTCTTTATAGTCTCGATCCTTTTGAATTACCAACTCATACATTAAAATTAATTGGATGCCTAATTATGCTTTTACGTTATCTTCAAACATTTAATCAGAGCAATTTTAAAAATTACTGCCATTCGTGAAAATATCATTGAAGAAATTGTATACATAAATACAAGATTTTTTTTTATAAAAAAACAAATAAAACCTCAATTATTAGATAAAATTATTTAAGTTCAATTATTACATATGAGCCGCGACGGGGGACGCTATTACAAAATAAATGGAGAAAACTAAAAGATTGTAAAAATAAAAATAAATGCAAACAAAAATAATATAAAGAACCTAAAAAAAAAGAAAAGAAAATTAAAGAAGACTTAACATTATCACATTTAGTCTGTCTTCTTAATTTTGCCAACATATGACTGAAGTTTTTAGATTTAAAAATGTCTTTAACTGATACGTGAATAAATTAAATAAAATGCTTCCTATGAATATATTCTCAATAATATGTAGTCATTGTGGTTTACAATTATTTAATATCAATAATAAACATTTTATTATTCATTTCTAGTAATTAATTTGAATAATTAATGCATATTTGAAGGAGGAATGTCCAGTAATTATAGTTCTGAAAAATTCTAAAATGTGAATTACAAAGTTTATGCCGTTCATCATTGGGAATGGATTCTTAAACTCTAAAACATGTGAAAATACAACAGGTAGCGATGAAATCTCATTTTCGATTTTTTTGGACATTGCCCCTTCAAGCCTAAAACCCTCCTTCTAATATAATTTACGCCTTATTATATTATTAATTATTTGCCAAATTGATTGTCTCTCATCAATACAGTTAATCGATAGAATTTAAACTATATTTCCATTTTTTTAAATAAATATGTATTTTTTATGTTTTATTTTTAAAAAAAATAAATATGTATTTTTTTTTTTACTAATTCAATGTTGTTTAATGTTACAGGTAAGTTGAAATGTGCAGTTAAAAGGTGGCAGTAGACGTAAGTAAGGGTTACAGTTATTCTAGTAATTACAAATATAGGCTTAGGTTCTTAACATTTATACCTGTATTAATTTCTTTTTATTACAACAGCTTAAATTTTAAATTTTTAATATTAGTTGTATGACACATAAATATTAAAGTATTTTATTGTCTACTTATATTTTGAAGTGGAAGTTTTTACCACTTGAACCGATTATTTTTTTAATTTTTAAGTAGTACAATAACAATAAGTAACAATGATTACAGTATAAACATCTGTACTGTGGTTTATACCTTAAAGATATTTTGTATCGACAATTTTTTGACTTGTAGATGCATGTGGGATCAGTCTAATTGGGAAAATAATTAGTCATACTTTAGTGATAATGAGCACAAAAAGCCATAGATATTTAAGTTTCCTGAGACAGTGATTTATTTTTTGCTTTTATTTATTACTGTCCGTTTGGTTGCTAACAATGTTGAGGGCGGAACGTAGGCATACAAAATAAGTAAAGACTAGTCGGTACTAGTCGGCCATTTTATTCTTATTTGTTTCTAAGCTTAAAAATAGGTTGATCGAAATGAAAATATGGCCTTTATTAGTTATAATTTTTAATTAAGATTCGTCTTTACAGTTTGCTATTTATTTTATTTTTTTAAACGTTATTATTGTAATTCTTTATCATCCATTTCACCGCCTTAGTTTTGTCAATTTATACATTTTTCAAATAGTCCATGTTATCATCCTATCCAAGGATGAATTCTTTTTTCATCTTTTCTTGAGAGGTTAATTCGTTTTCAGAATCAGCTTCCTGATCGGTTTCACTATTATATTCTTCGTCAAAATGATTTATAAACTTCGCAGTAAGAGGACTCATTTGATTTGATAGTGCATGTCTTAGCTTTTTTTCCGTCGTCAGATTGATCTTTAAACTCTTGTAAAATTCTAGGTATGTCTTAATATGAGACATACCGACAAATAATCAGACTTAGAGAAGAGGAAATTTATAATAATCAGAAAAAAAATACAAGACCTTATACCTTCTCTACTAAAACTTGGTTTAAGATATCGCCTAATTGGAGGCAAAAGTCACTAAGTACAATTTTTTCCAAATTCGACAAAAAGTCATTGTGTTCTGATATTATCATTTCCTATAAGTTATAAAAAGTCACCAAGTAATTATAACTGTTATATATGCACATTAAAGAATGAAATAATTCGCTATGTAACTATCTGAGAAATTTTTAATGGGCATATTCCCATTTGAATATTGAAACGGAAAAAAATGATTTCATTACTTAATGACTTTTACCTCCAAGCAGACAGTATTAAATAAACATTACAGGAGCTCACTAGACTAAATTTGAAACGGTACTAAAGGTTCAAGGGAGAGTCGGGGAAGAGCATTTGAGACTAAAAGCAATTGGATACGAATCCGTTTTTACAAGGTTTCTAAAACATCTTTTCTATTACTTATTATAACTTTCAAAAATATTTATGTTTAGACATATTTTTGTCAAACGTATCTTTGTTTTATATTGTTCTTAAGATGAAATATTATACATGGAACTACTCCTGTGACAGGTCAGTCGGCTGCTTGCTTACCATTGCGGTAGCGCCTTCAGTTGCTTAGTGTTATTTCCACGTAATACAATTATAATTCATCGACAGCTATCAGCTCCCTGACATATTTGGACTAGGCCCAGCTCGTTCGGATATCGCCTCATGGGGAAAGTCTTGTCTATAACATTGGGGCTGCATTGGGTAGCCTTCAGGAAATAAAACGTAGAGACAGAGCTGATAACCACAATGATTATAAAGATATATTTAATTAGTTTTGAAAGTATTTACTAGCAATAGAAAAAAAAATTAGTTATTACAGAAATTGAATCTTAAAGCGTTAGGTTCATAATCAACACCCTCCACAAAGCGTGGAAGTTAAAGAAGAAAATAATTATTATATAAATAATTCAATATTTATTCATCATCAGTTCTAAAAAAAAAATTATTTTTTCTTCATGATATTTCAGAATGATGATGAATCATAAGACGGAACGTTTTTATGGATATACCATCTTTTGTACCGGAAAATAAAGTTTACCTTTCGGTGTATGATACTGCAGGGACGAACGTAACCGTGGCGAGACAAGACGTACAACTTTTTCTAATAGCCATAAATATTTAATTCTAATTTAGGTTAATTCGTTATAAAAAAAAAAAAAAAAAAGGATACTAATAATAACTGTTATAAAAATAGTAGTAAATCTCTAAACAGCTTCACATACGCTTAGTTAATTTATCATACAGTTTTCTGATTTGTATTGGCAGTAAACTATGGAATAAAACTGAAATTTTCCTCCCTGTTATGTATATGGCTTTGAATTTCAGCTTCAAGAGCGTAGATTTAGAGGATATATGATGAGCTGGTATGATGACATATTTAAGCGTACAGTTAAATTTTAATAAGGTCACTTACAATTTCACCTCATGATTCACAGAATGAACATGAGTTACCATTTATCGTCGCTTAAGCGACCCCATGCTATAATTAATTTTCCCAACTTTAAAGGAGAAACATAAAAATGATTTATTCATATTATTATTATCGACAAAATAATGAAAATAAATGAGGAACTTACTAATGCATCCATTTCACCGGTGTATCACATGGAACAGCTAAGTTTCCTATGGTCGAAAAATTTAATTGTGGCATATCGACAAAACTGGCTTGAGCAGTGTTGCATTTTTTTTTTTTTTTTTTTTTTTTTTTTTTAATCTGTTCTTGAAAATGGATCCTGCATACAATTTTACGTAAACGTGGTTTATTTTAAAAAGCAAATACAAAAGGTTTTATTTGCATCACTAATAAGATTTAAAGGTCTTGTGCGAATAATAAAACAATTTTAGTATTGCTTTAAATGGAGCTATGTCCGTGTTTTTCACTTAAGCATTTCTCGTTGTCTATACTTCTTTTACAGAATCCGTCTGTGACGTACGTATACAATCATATTTCTTATTAGAAATATATCTGTAATAGGAATAAAAAAAACTGCTGATTTAACTGAAAATTCAGTATATTTATAATTTATTATTCGTAATTTTCGATGTTTGTTGTATGGAACTAGGATCCATGCTTCTTTAGCAGCGGTACCTGTGAGTTCATTACCCGCTGTTTCTACATGACTGAGGACCCAGAGAAAGTGAATTCTTTTGTTAGTTTTTTAATTAGTTGAGCGATAGCATTTCCTATGGTGTTAATACTAACTGAATATGAACAAGAGGGGTAAGTGTTTGAAAAATTGAGTAGTGAATATAATTTATGGGTTCGATATATCCATGAATAAAATTGTATCAAATTATTTATGGAAAAAAAAATAAATGGAATTAAAACTGCATGAAAGAATACTGTCGATTCTAACAAGTAATTCGTCATACTTAGTGTGCAACATGACTCATGTGAGGGGTAGTAGACGACTAGAATTTCTACTAAGCAGTTTTTAGTATAGTTAGTAATACTTTTAAAAAACACCAGACAAGTTTTTTAGTTTTAGTTTGGGCTCATAAGAGGAGTTACTCATATTTCCTATGATTTTTATGAATATACCTAACTACAAATTTAAAATAATTAAAGATCTTCCATGTTTCTATTTCTACTTTTAAAAATTAAGAAAAAGACCTATCCAGCTTCCTTTCTCGATAAAAAAAATATATGAAATAATAAAAAATAAAATGATATAATTAAACAAATGATAATGAAACAAAAAATTAATGATAAATAAAATTATAACGCATTCAGGTTTTATTTACAATAACAATGATTTTAAACATACAATATTTGTATAGTAAACAGGGATGATTTAGTAACTTCCTGTAATGTAGCTATTTCATCAATCTACGCGCTATCTATTACTAGCCATAGATATTTAGCCAATGCTATCATGATCATGTTTCATCCTCTGATAGGGAACAATATGCGTTACGTAAATACTTGACTTCGATACCAGATCTCTGACAATTATATTTCTCATTCTTGGACAGAGTCAGTTCAAGAAATCGCTACTATCTGGGCCAATAAAATAATTACGCGAAACCTCTTGTGGACTCAGCGGAATTTTCGTTAAATTGTCGTCTGAAGGAAAAAAATGCTGTACTCTTGTAATATAGATATATATTCTCAGTATGCTTCGTTTTAAATTATATAAATACCTTATTTACATAACCATTCTTCGTTATTACATAACCCCCAGGATGCGAACGAAGAATTGGCCCGAATTAGGAGGTTAAATATTCTGATGCGTGTGAAACGCAAAATAAACCAGTTCGAATATTACATCAAATTGAATTATCACAGGCCCAATTCTAAAATAAAAAAATATATTATTAAACTAAACATTTACATAAATTATTGAAAATAGAGTAACAAAATAATTAAAAAAAAAAAAAAAAAAAATTGTATACCACCATAATTTTAATAAATTCAATCATATTTACGGATAAAATAAATTCAATTATTTAAAAACTATATTGGTTGTCGGAGTGAATGGTTTTAAAAGTTAAATCTTAATCATCAATGAGAATTTGCAATTCGAGATTTTTGTCATTGGTGATATATTTAGTTAACAATAAACCCAGACCAATGTTTCAAAGATTTTTTTTTTAATTACATTTGTTTATAGATTCCTCCTTATTACTATAGGTATACTAAGGGCTTAGTGTACATAGACATGTACCTATGTTATATTAGGCCTAGTTCGGCTTTTGTAATTTATTTAAATTAAAGAATAAAAAAAATAAAAAAATGTACTGTTTATGCAATGGAAGTTACTGTACAATATATCTGTATCAAACTGAATAAAATATGTACTAAAAAATACGAAGATATCCCTCCGAACAAAACCCCTCCCCCCTTCGCTTCGTTGTTTGAATAACACATTTTTATTCGTAAACACCTAGCTCGACAGAATAGTGTTTACAAAGAGTTGCCATTGAAAAGCAGACAAAGGAACAAGTAGTGCAATTAGTCTTCTTGCCGATTCCAATAATTACCATCAGATGTCTCTAGCTCCTGTAGTCGCTTCTTTGTCTTCGTACCTGTGCTTTCCAAGGAAATGAGCGAAAGCAGACCTAAGAAGGATGAAGGAGAACCGAGGGAGGAGTCGTCCTGGAAATCTCTTAAAAGGTATGGGCTTACATCTCAGGTGTTGTCTAAACATTATTATTGGTTTTGGTATAAACGAAAATGAAAATGAAAATTTATTAATTTTTATAAAATCCGGTTTTCACTAAATTTAAAATATATATTTCTTTTAATTTCAATATCATAATATAGGCAATTATCCTTTAGACTATAAGTGAAAGTAACGATCTACAAATTTATCGTATGATTCCAGCGTTTATAAGCACGATAGGTTGCGAAGAGATATATGGAACGAGATAGAGAGATTTTTATAAGTGAAATATTGAAAGACAAACAACCAACACTGTCGAATTAAAATTAATATACATTATCACTACAGTTGGTATTGCGTCAGCATACACGCACGTGAATATTTACAAGGTTTAATTATTTTTCTGTTCTGAAAAATTAAGATTAGTAAAGCTTCGATAAGGATAGATCTGTGGCACCTGTGATTAGTGTTAA
Source organism: Euschistus heros (assembly GCA_003667255.2). NCBI lineage: Eukaryota > Metazoa > Arthropoda > Insecta > Hemiptera > Pentatomidae > Euschistus > Euschistus heros. The sequence continues at coordinate 1,226,490 of RCWM02000121.1, forward strand.
AAGTGTAGTTTTGTGGATTTAGGTTTATAGTAATCACCTGATGACCAGATTTCTTTATTTGATTTTAATGGTCGGTTACGGTTTAATTTATTTAAGTTCCAATCATTGAAATTAGGCAGAGTATGGAACAAATAGATAACATCCTGTACGCTATTAAGACTATGACGCTAAAGTGGTTTGGGCATGTTATGAGAATGGGGGAGGCACGATGGCCTAAAAGAATTTCTTCATGGAGCCCGGAAAGAAAACTGAAATAAGGTCGTTCAAGGAGACGTTAAGTTGAGGGCGTAATGGAAGGAATGATGAGTAGGGGAATGTGAAAAGAAAACTAGTTAAACAGACAAAATGGAACGAACTTATTTTTGGCGAAGACATAAGAAATAAATTAGTAAAAAAGTCTTCAATAAAAAATAATATGCGGCTATTACGGAGAGGAATATTCTTCTGTGAATCATTGTGGAACAAATTCCAAACATTCAATCACGTTTTTCCTAAAATACTTAGCATGTCTTATATCATCAACACAATGCAAAACTAACGTATTTGGAAAATCGAATTTTTTTTTTTTATTTCGTCCGTTTACTGATATATTCTAGAAGGTTTATCTTGTGGTGAAATGCTAGAAATTCGTAAAATTAAATTACTGATATCGGTCTTTTATTTGCCAATCAGATTCGACATTTTACCTCGTAGAATATAATGGTAAACGAGCGAAATAAAAAAATGTTATTTTTCACATTCATTGGTTTTACGGAGTGTCGACGAATATGTAACGAAAAGGTATGAAACCCTCTTGCCCCTAAACCACATTTTGGTAATTCACTGCGTAATAATCAATTGAGTCGGCTGAATTAAATATATGTATGGATAAATTTCTTGACTGTTACTATTATATGTTAAGTAAGGTTCTTTAGGTTCAGTCAATAAATAAAAAAAAATATTTTGGTGACGTTTCGAGACTATATTGTTCTCATAATTATGCCAATGTTACTGGTGGATATGTATCGAGCCATTTATTGTATGGCTGATATATAAAGAATAATACCATTACTTCCAATAAAATAAGGAATTTTCTTTAATTACAAATTGATGATAGAATTGCAGTGATTTTATCAAAAAATATTTCAAAATCTACCAATGTATTGTATATTTAATAAACGAATATGTCACCCGTAAAGTTTTATGAGATATGCGAAACCTGTCGTCTTAAGGAAAAAAATCAGAATAATTTACCCACAGAAAACATATTCTTTTGTAATTAACTAACTCAGTGTGAAGAGCTGTGATTAGTTAAAGGTCTCCGAGGGTCTGAGAACTGACTCAGAGAACTTTCAAAAAAAACCTTTAACATTGTTTTTCTAAAATAATATATTTATTTATATAAAAAGTGTTCCTTTAATAATAATAGTTTGCTAATAATATTGTTAAGTTAAACATTTTTATAGTTTAAAATCGAATATAGTTAAGACCTAATATTTGCCGAGGGAGTTTAATTTTTTCTAACTGATTTCAATCTATTTTTTTAACCACATTTAAAAAATAAATTAATCGTGGACCATATAATATCGTGAATAGAGACAGTCGAGTATGCTCATAGTTAATAAACAAAAGGAATGCGAGCTATTTCAATTAAATTTAATTACAGCGTAAATCAACATCCATTTTATAATTATGTCAATAAGCCAGTAATGATGTAATGGTTATTAATTTACCAAAATATCACAACGGTATTGAAATTATATAAACTGGTGATTTCATAGACGATTTGAAGTAGTCCAAGATTATTTGGTGACATATATAGCCCAAAATAGGTATACGATAGAAACTTGAGTGTCAAAATATGATCATCTCTTTAAATTTGGCCGTTTACGAAAGAGAACTTTAAATCAGAGTTTTTTATTTGGACTTAAGCATCAACGTACGAGATTCAAACCAAGCAGTGTATTTCGACTGAATTTATTTATGTAATTATTTCTTATACCGATATTGATAAAAAATAATTTATTTAAAAAAAAAATCTTATACTTTTAATAAACCATGCAATGGTTTAATATACCATTCTCCTGATGACAGTATGGTTGAAGACGATCTCTAAAAGTTTTGTTAGATTACTCAATAAAAATAAATAATATCTGTTAACCATGTAGGACATTGATCAGTAACCACTTCAGAAAACTATCTTTATGTAATAATAAAAAAATATTCATTTTTAATCATTGTCTAGATTAATTCTGTACCTCGGTGGTACAGAACACTAAGTCAGATTACCGTAACTTTACAGGAGAGCAGTTTAAAGAAAACAATATTTCATTTCCTGAACTGTTTATTATCCTTATGTGTACGAAATAAATCTTGACTTTCCCATCCAGGCTAGAATAGGATGGTAACCCGTCCTTCCTGTCCTAATTGGAGTACATAAGGACGTTATGCTCCCCCCCCCCCAAAAAAAAAAAAAAAAAAATTTAAATAAATAAAAAAACATTTTTATGTAAATTACCTTATCATTAATTTGTCTAGGGCATAGAACTCTATAACTCTTTATATAGGGAAAAAAGGTGAATAAGAATAAGTAATAATATATTTTGGGTAAAAATAGGGTTTAGTACCTCCGATGTACACAATTATTTAAAATTAAAAAAAAAAAATTGCCATTTTCTTTTTTACATAGATTTTTTATTTTTTATTTTAGGATATATCTTTTTTTTGACAGATATTTTAATATATTTTTTTCAACTATGAAAACATTAAAGCCATGCGCATGACGAAAAGTTACAAGGTATTAAAAAAACTGCAAGATACGGTACTAAAATATTATATTTACCATAGGTTGTTTGTTGTATTACTGTCAGCAGTCTAGTGTCACTGAACTCTTTGATCGCTAAGGAAGACTGGATCGATAGCTTTAAGATAGTTGATTGAATAATTATCTTTCCGTTGATAATATTCGGTTACAAACAAAATTTTATAAATCAATTCAATAAAATTTAAAGTTTTTAATCTTAGGTGCCTAACTGGGAACCTTTAGTTTATATTTTACTGGATGTTTCAGTACTCAAGTATGATATTATTTCGTTTTTCCAATGATGTTATAAAAAGTAAAAAGTCTATATAAATTCTTAAAATTTAATTATATCGTTATTAAACATCACTGCGATAGATACAAAAATTTTAGTTTCTATGAATTTGTCAAATTTGTCTTATTGAATAATATTTGGCAGTTAATTTGTTTAAACTACAAAAAATATTTATGCACTAACAACTAGAAAGAAACTCCGATCTCTATAAACCACTCAACACAAAGGTAGTGCGATGTTTGAGTCGTGAATGTTCCATTATTTATTGTTTGAAAATAAACAAAAAATCATAACTACCAATTATTGTTTCTTGCTCGTTGAGGCGGTGTTGTCGGATCTATTTGCGTTGACAATTCCATCATGCTCATACTCATTGTTCGTCCTTGGACACTAGACGTAACAATATCAATTAAAATTATAATTGTCAATTTCAACTGGCTAATCTGTTAGGTAGTAGCATTGAAATTATTAAAGATAATTAATTTAAAATATTAAACATATATCTGGTTGATCCGCTATTTAAAATTCAACTGTTTTAGGATTATTTCTTTAAATATTTTTGAAATTATTATACATGTTTTTTCCGCCATTTCGAAATATATTTTTCAAAAATTTCAGTTTTGCGTTATAGTTATTGTCAAATGAAGAAGAAAATACCCCAAGGTTTTTCTTTTATTAAATTTATATTTTTTAAAGTTATTTGTTTCAATTTCAAAGTTGTTTGTTATTTGTATTATTATCAAGCAGGTGTTTTATACTATTGTACGTTATACAATTTTGTTAGCCCAGGCAGGCATAGGGTGAAGTGTTTTATTAACTATTATTATTATTTGTGTTTAATAAATTATTTTAATTTGAGACTGCAATTCACAAGCTAGCGACATTGAATTTTCTTTTGTTTTATTTTCTTGAGTCACGGTAAAATGAAAGAAAATTGATTAGAGAATCAGGAGATCTCTTAGCAATTGGCTGTTAAGACTTAGTAGATGCAGCAAGGAGTAGATACGGTGATAAACATAAAGAAAACAAAGAATTTTTATTATTATTATTTTTTTTTAAACCTTGGTTTCAGATAAAGTACGTTTGGTTTAGTTTATAATGAAGCACTGTAGTCTGCTGATTCTGCAAAATATTAGTTTTTTAGTTAGTTTTCTATCTTATAATTACTTTAATTTTCGATTATTAATTTAAGATACCTTATAAACCATCATACTAACCATCAATCAAAATCAGTAAAATAGATAAACTGGGACGTGCGGTAGCTCAGTGGGTAAGGCGCTTGACTAACAAGCTACCGGGCCCGAGTTCGAGTCCGACTGTGAAGGCAGAAAATTTATATTCTGTCATTTCAGCCATGTATAAGATTCGACGTCGGGAGACACTCCTTGGGCACACCCAGCCTCTTGAATGTGGGTACCCTTAATTAGGGAAAAAGCCTGGCGATTGAGCGTCAAGTCTGGCCAAATCACCTCCTTTCACAACCGTTGGCTCAGAAACAGTTCGGTCTTACCTAAGTACTGAACCCAAGACCCTTCATGGGTTGTAAGTGGTACAGGCTTTTATTATTTTTATTTATTTATTTTTTTTTTTAATAAACAATACTACCATTCAAAATAAGTAACTTAGATACACGTAATTATTTCAAGCTCAGAATTGTGGAATTATATCGAACAGCTTGAATGAAGAAAAAACCTCTAATAGAAGTTTTTGTTTGGACTAATATAAAACTGTTATTGTTGTTTCTGTTATGGTTGTGATAGGAGGTGGTTTGATTAGAATATTGCTCAATCGCGATTTTCCCCCCAATTGAGGATAACCAATTTAATTTATAGAGGCTGAGTTTTCTCCAGGAATACACGATCGATCTACGGTTGGCATAAGAAATAATTATAAACGACTGAATAAATAATTATCTTCCTTAGGCCTAATATAATAGGCACTGTAATAACTGAGGAATATTTTTGAACAAGTTTCATAAAACAATTTTTTTTTTCTATTTAACTGGTTGAATAGAAACATAATTAATCTTAATAAAAATTATACAGTTAGAGAAAATGAATTACCAAATTACGTTAATTTTTTGACAGTTATAAGACAAACGTTCAGAATTAGAAAAAAAAAAGTGTTACAAAACCACTTGCGAATTCCATTAGACTATTATTCAAAACTATTTCATTATTTATGTTAAACTGATCATTAGCAATGCCAAAACACATAGACCTTCAGGTAGCGGTCTTTTAAAAATATATATGTACCATTACTGTTTATTGTGTAGACCGAACGAAGAACCTTATTTGACTTTAAAATCAGTCATGAACACACAATGTCAATGTGCTTTTCAAACTAAAAATAGTTAGAATGAATAGCCTTGCCAGAAAGTAATTCGTGGACCAGCTGGAATTGAATCACGTTGATCAAATACCCTAAATCTCCATAGTGCTACACCGTAACAGACTCCAGGGAGACATTTTAAGTTCCAAAACTGTTGAAAATTTAATTTTAATTTTAATTTTCTTTGTCTTGTATACACATTATTTGTGTATTATATTTTATGATATAGTTCAATTTCTTTAAAAAGCTTTATTATTTTGTCTATGGAATTTTCCTCTAGAGCTAGTTCTGTGGATTGGGGTATTTTGTTATTTTCTGAGGCTTGTTGCAGTAATGTACATTCTTCTGTTATGTTTTTAATATTCATTGGAGATTGACTTGTATAGTAATATATAAATCAGAATAAAATAATTATAATTTTAACATGTCACATAAGCTCGGAAGATTGAAGTTTTTTTATTATAACTTTTATTGAGTAATTATTACAATCTGCCACAAATGTGGGCAATAAGTAATATAGATGGCATTACATTCACACATTTTGTACAAAGAGAAAAAAAATTTTTTTATAGAAATAAAAAAAAAATTATACATATAAAATAAAATAAATAAAGAGGTAACAGAAAAGAACTTTCTATACATAAAAATGAAATACTAAAATAAAAAAAAAAACATTGAATAAATAAAAATAAATAAATAGTAATAATAAAAAATAAAACAAAATTAAATTATAAGTTAAAAACACAATCGTATATTATTTACAAAACACACTCATCCTAGGGACCCTCAGCCAAACCCCTCCCTCCAATTATGGAGGGACAAGCCAGGCATAGAGAGGTCCAAGCTCTTTTCTCTCAGCTGCGTCACTGGAGTAAAAACCCCAGTGGAGGCTGCGTGAGAGCGCTATAGTGCATTCACTCAAGGCATGAGTGGAGGAACTGGCGTTTGCCATAACTTCAAAATAAATAAATTTTACAAAAGATCTCGGGGCCACCGTTTTAGTCTGCGAGGGGGATTATCAGGATGTGTGGAACTGGATAATGATTGGGCCAGAGGGTTGGGATGGAAAGAAAGGTTGCGATGGAATTTGGAGAATTTAAGAGGAATCAGGTCAAGGACAAAAGGTATATTGAGATCATTATGAAGGGTTTTGTTGGAGACATAATATGGAGCATTTACAATAGTAAGAAGGCCTGAATGCGTTTGATATTTGATTGTTTTTCTGTCCCCCACAGTTCAAGTCCATAGGTCCAAATAAGTTTAATGATGGTTTTGTATATGAGCAGTTTGTTTTCAATTGAGAGCTGGGATGTTCTGTTTAGGGATATTCAACACGATTGGCTGAAGCGTCGGTTAAGTTCTTGTCTTTTAAGTCTAGTGTAAGGGTTCCAATTAAATCTTTTATCTAAGTAAAAGCCAAGATACCGTACTGTGTCAGCTATGGGTAGTGGAATATTGTTGATATAAACAGTAGGGCAGGATGTGCGGCGGAGGGTAAAAGTTAGATGATGTTTTAAAGAGTTTGTTAAGGAGGATTCTCGGATTGAAATCGGTAATGAATTACGAAATTAAGATGCACGAATGATAACAGATGTTTTGAAGGAAGGAGTTGTATGAGGAATGGTGTTCAAATCAGTATTGCCGTCGATAACCAAAATAGCCACCTGAGTTCGGTATAACAGCAGATCTGAGAATTTCTAGGGATCCCAAAAATTAATTTTATGATGCAATTTATTAGTCTCTTTAGACTCATCTCAAGCTCAACAGAAAGTCTTTTACACTAAATATCCGGATTTAAAGTGGGGTATAATAAGGGAGGATACAAGGAATCGGCGAATACTTCTTAGAAATGAATCTATATGAATATAATGATTATACCGATCATTTTAAATTAGAAATCGAATATTTTTGTTTTAATATCTTGGTTGTAGGTAAGATTATATGAACAGGCTATAGATATTGTTTTCATGAAGGTCACGTCAAGTTCGAAAAAAAGTAGAGGCCAACCAGTAAATTAAACAGGAATAATTTCAAAATCATAGACAAATCTCGTACAATTCCAGTTTTTGGTGATTACTTCGAGACACCTCTTTCAGGAAATACGTTTCTTCCAAACTTCTTACGTTCGTTTTGTTAATTATAACGACGGCGAAACTTTTTGACTCTCGAACATGCTCATTGTATACACTTAGGTACAGCTCTACTCAAGGTCTTATTCCCTCATGTGCATTACATGCATCGGTAAGCCCATGGAGGCACAATACGGCAGGATATATACGAGGACTAGCTGGTAGGAGTTACATAACATCCGTTACAGTTAGATCAGTAACGGCTATCCTTTCCCCAGGCCCACTGGCCCATTCTCGGCCATCTTATGACAGTCCAGGCCGTATTAAATGGAGCATTGAAGAAAATATTCTAAAACTTATTAGATTAGAAAAAAAAAATGGGAAAAAAATGTTGGTTGGGTCGGTTAAAGGCAGACAATGTATGTATAATCATGTATCCACGTAGGTATTTTTGGCAATGAACCCGCAGACATAGCCGCTAAACAACATCACAAGATATTTGTTTTCCCTTAAAAGAAAAATAAATTATAGATATATGGTACTCCATCTATAACGAGATTACACCAAAAAAATTGAAAACCATTAAAAAGTTGATGGGGCCACATCGCGATGCATCGGTTCATTCCTTCCGTAGAGAAGAGGTAACTATATAACGCCTAAGAATAGGCCACAACAATCTTACTAAATCTTATTTAATAACCAAACAGCCATCGCCAAGTCAATACTGTAATGAAATTTTCACAATAAAACATATTTTGCCAGCCTGCCCACATTAAATACCACACATAATAAATTTGGATTTTACACCCACTGTCAACTAAATTCAACTATAATGAAAACATTTTAAAACTTTTCAGTTTTCTTAAAAAGCTCAATTTACTCAATATAGTATTAATTTACCTCAAAAATAAAAAATTAACACCAATAACTATAAGGATGACATAAGGGTAAATGAGTTATAACATCCGAAGTACTATTTTAAAATTGTAAAAATCAGTAGTTCTATAAATTCACTATTATTTATAAATATTATATATTTATTATAAATTATTCACTATTATTATTTCCGACATCAATACTTTCTAGGTGCATTCATATTTCAATCCAAAAAATCCCACCTATATCCATGACCTCCTTATTCCTCGCTCCTCCATTTACCTCTTAAATGCAAGAACCCAACCCACGATTTGGACAGTCCTGCGCATGATACTGCATCCTTCAAAAATCCTTTATCATTCGCGCTTCTCCTCTATGGATTATATACCCATCTCATTTCGAAAATGCTCCTCTCTAACTTCCTTTAAACATCGTCTATTTCTTTACCTTCTAAAGTTTAAAACGTAATATACATTTTAAATATCGTTAAAGTTGAATATTTATGTTATAAATGTCATAATAGTATACTTAAGTTGTATCTCTTTAGAAAGTTTCTTATTTATTTTATGACACAATAATATTAGTAATATTATCTTATTTATTTTATTGACACAATAATAGCCCCTCATTTCGGCACTCTTTATCTGGGGTCGCACTTCTCTGAAAAACCACGTTTATTGATACTCATTCCGATACTAATTGTTCGATCCAAAATTTCTATTTTTTATCTGATAGCTCCTTAAATATACTACAAGAAACTATTTTTTATCTGATAGCTCCTTAAATATACTACAAGAAACTATATATGAAATTTTGATTATGTCACGTTATACACTCAAACCAGCCCACTGAATTTGTTAATATCGTCATACTTTGCCGAAACATACATATTTAGCGTTCAGGTTTGGGTGTATTACGTGACATAATCAAAATATCATATATAGGGCCTAATAGTAAATTTTACCAGATTTTAGTTGAAAAAAATAAATTTTAGATCAGACAAATAGTTTCGGCGTTATGGTGTTATGGTGAAAACTATGCCAAAAAAAAAAAAAATGGACTTAAAATAGTAAGAGGTTTTTAACGTGCTGGTTTGGGTATTTAATGGGACTTGATCTATAGTTGGGGACAAATCAGCAACACATTGTACATAAATGTCGTTTTGAATTAATTCTTTTGGGATATAGGGGTCATCAACGATTGGAGAATAAAATAATGACATAGATGATGAAAGAATTACATGGTTTAAATACGATATAAAAAAAAATAAAATGAAATAAATAATTGTTTTAAAGTTACGATCAAGTGCACAGGGGATCATTAAATATAAAACTAATGAATAAATTAATTAAATATGTATTATAATTTATTCCTTGCTCATTAAAGTGCATTGTATCCATTGTTCCCTGATGTTATGAGTATTGAATCTGTGAAGAGAAAGGCAAGGAGAATCATGAACAGTGGATAAAAATATGTCAAATGGGCAATAAACAGGGTCATAAAATAAGTATATTGTTTTCCTTCAATGCCTTCCTGGGCTCAAGCAATTGAAAACGTGCAATACTGAAATGATTTTAAAATCTATGATCTTTTGATCTATGATCCTGTTTCATCAATCTGTTACCTATTGAATTTGCTAATCAGAGCTAATTCATAGAAAATGTGAAAAGAATTTTAACGATTCTAGGACATGGATTGCAATCTTGGAACAATTGAATTTAAAATATTACGGCAGTGATCAGGAATAGAATTACCAGCCTTGACAGAGATCCAATGGTTCATAAATCAACAAAACATTAAATCGAAGGTAAAAATAATTCTTGATTTGAAATATATAGGTACCCTGACAGTCGAAAAGTTTTTCCCAATAGATTTTTTCATTTTCATGGCTAAAATATTCGCTATTTTTTAAGGGTTTACGTTCCAAATTTACTTTAAGCTAAGAATAAGACACGTATTAAATAAAATAACCAGTATTTGAAAAAAAATATCAGGCAATTTTAAATTTGCAAAATTTTTAATTAGTGAGGTTTATATGCGGCTCTTGTGTTCATTGCGTTCTTCTTTTGATGGTGTATAGGGCTAATGAGATTTTGAATATATTCTTGAGTGATGGATGTACTATATAATTCGAAAATGTATATTTATTATATAAATATAAAATATTGTAATTTTAATTTTTTTTTTTTAGGTGGATAAGTCTTTTGGTTGGGGTTCTACACTGTTTTGGTGCAATGTTTTTTTCCACTCAATTCGATACGCTCTAACTCTGTTGGTGTTGCTCGCATCGAAAATTTGACGACAGACTCCGCTTAAAAAATTTAATGGAGAATATTTTTTGTTATATAACATATGTCTCTAGGAACTACCGTTTACGAGCTATCTTGGTTCGAATGAAAGGAGTCACTTTGTAACGTTTCATTCATCCTCAAATGTGTAACGTTTTTTTCACAACTAAAAATGTAACGTTTTGACACGCTCTAGTTTTGTTTGTGTTCTTTGGATCGAAAATTTGCGGACAGATTCCTTATCAGAAATTTAATATAGAATATTTTCTTTTTAATAATATTTGTCGCTAGGACCTACAGTTTAAGAGCAAATAAATAATTTGTTTAGAGAGAGAAGCGGATTCTAGTGAATAAGTGATTTGAAAGTTTTCAAAGAGATAGCATAACGAATGTTGAGAGGGAAAGCAGATGAAAAATACACCATATTTTATAAAGATTTAAAAGGTTTTCATGGTTGAATCGCTTCTTTCCAGTAGAGATCTGATATTTAAAAAAAAAAAAAAAAAAAAAAAAAAAAAAAAAAAAAGGAGAAAAAAAATACCATTTATAACACTGGATAAGAGCAAAAAAAATTAAACCCGATTTATTGTACCTAAACGATATTTCGATATTGACTTAAGGATAATCTCTTAATCCTAATATACTTAAAGAAATCGCTAAATTATATATACAAGTTAAATCATACTATTCACATGACAGATGTAAAACCAGATAAACTATTGTGAATTTCTATTTTAGTTTTGATAGTTTTTTAATCAGTTTAATTTTTGCCCCCTAAGAGAGAGGGATCATATTTAAAGAAAGTGGAGAGATCTTAGAAAATATGCAATTTGTGTTCGGTTGTTACGCCAAATACAGGGGAAAGCCGGAATAGCCTTGACAAAGTATGTAATTATTTTTATAAGGATCGAATTAATACCATATGTTACTGGGTATTAGGCGAAATTGAATTTCATTTTAAATAGATAAATAATTGACTACCGCTAGTCATTCATGGGTTCGGATTTAATACGTTAATGGAGTTTTGGAACTCACTATATTACTTTGATTCATAAAAATACATATATTTGAGTTTCTATATTCTGAGTTTATGCATTCCTTTATAATTTGTTTTCCTTTCCTCGTGTTCCGAGCTGTCCAAAAACAAAATAAAAAAAAAGAAGGATTTTAATTCCACGCGTAAGAAATCAATGTCGAAGGATTTGTTTCCAATGCCGAACAGATATTCATTATTTTTCTTTCCAATCACGTGCAAAAACATGTGATATTACAGACTAATTTTTAAATCTATCGCAGAACAGTATTAATATAACACAATAGATCTAATGTTGGTTATATTAAATGATATAAGAAAATTTTTTTATGTAGAACCGAAACCAAAAAATAGGTTCTCTATTCTGATACCTAGGTTTTTTTTTTTTTTTATTATTTTTTTTTTTTATTTTTTTTTTATTTTTTTTTTTTTTATATACATTTATTGAAATTTACAACTGTACAGAATATATACATCAAGTAAATGTATTGACAACGATTATAATAACATGTTAAAACTTGGAAAGAACTACTCATCAGTAGCACTTTATTAAAACTTCTGCACTAGAAGGTCTCTAGGCCATCTTCGTTTCAGACGCCTTTGAGGATTATCAGGAATGGAGTGGGAAGCAAGTTGAGAAACTAACGGATTTGAGTGATTATGGAGCTTACTATGAAAGGATAGGTACCTGGTGTGGGCTAAATCAGCAACATATGGAACATTAAGATCTTTATGGATAAGTTTATTGGTGACAAAGTAAGGAGCATTGAGGATTTTACGAAGGATTTTGGATTGTAAGGATTGAATACGAGATGAATTGGATGGTTAAGTGGAGCCCCAAAGCTCAACTCCGTACGTCCAAATAGGTCTAATCAAAGTCATGTATATGAGTTTTTTGTAATTAATTGGGAGCTTTGAACGTTTGTCTAGTAAATGTTAAAGTAGTCTGAAACGACGGGCAGTTTCTTGTCGCTTTAGTCTTATAGCTAGGTTTAAAAGTCAATTTTTACTACAGAAAATTATCCATATAAGGGCTAGCAAAGCAGACCAAATCTATTTAGAAATACAAAAAAATATTTCAGAAATAAATTAGTAAACAGATAAGAGGATTTATTATCTACAGCACATAATATATGCATACTATACAACTTAATTATAATTTAAATAATAATAATAATTAAAAAAATCATTATACAAACTCAAATTCATAAAGATAAATATTCTAAAAGTTTTGTGTTTTATGTTTTTCTAAAAACTTTCCAATATACACTGTAGATGGGATGGTCCACTAATATATTTCTTAAAGTGGTTTTAATAGTGTATTTGGGATCGAAAATCAGTCGGAGCACATAATGAAATTAAAAAGTAATCTTTATTCTGGTACACTTCTGCAAAGGATAACAAAAATGTCTAATAAATTGGTGCCATCGTCTGGCATCTATTTCATTAGTGCTTTACCTTTTTGCAGTTTCAAATAGTAACCCTATTTTTCTATTTTTTAATAAAGAATACATATCTTTAATGATTTAACGTCAGGCTTGCAGTATTAAGGCTTGATTTTTGAAGAGCATTGTTTTGAATTTCGTGCCAAGCAGTGTTAATCTAATAGATGAAAATTTAGTTAGTCTGATATCAAAGCTAAAAATATATATTTTTTTAAAAATATTTTTTATTTAGAGAGAAGATTCGATTAATAATTATTACATAATTAGATATTAGAAAACTATTGCCAACGCCAAGCGGTATCGATCAGTTCGTGGAAATCGATTATTGATTTTGGGTACCGAATCTTTTCTTACTTGGAACTAACACTTTTTTATACAATTTATAATACCATTTTGGATCCATTTTTATTATAAAATATTTAAAAGTATAAATGAGAAGGTTTGATAGCTGGGTAATGGAAAAGACCCCATAGATTCGGAATCCAGGTTCGATTTCGGCTGATAACTTTGCATTGTTATATCAGCCGAGAATAGACCCAGGAGTCGGGAAACCTTCGTGGAGCAACCCAGCTTCTATAAAGTGGGTACCCCTATATAGGGAAAAACCTGGCGGTTTGATGGGATTCAAATTACTAAGCAAAACCGTGGGCCAAGAAACATACTTTAACAAGTACTTTAACTAACGACTGTCTCTGAGTATAAGTGGTAAAGTTTTTAATTTTTTTTTTAAGCCATATAATTTTCAAAATATCAAGTGCTACTTTCTCTTTTAATATAATGTAGATTTACGAAGTAATAAATAAATTTTATGACTCCTTATTAGAGAAAGAATATTGGGATGTTAAGGACAGAACATTAAAAAATATTATTATTTTGTTCTTAATTTCGCATAGTATGTTCAAAATTCTTGGGTTCAGTACATAAGGAGGATATACTGTTTAATACTTTCAACGATATTGAGCTCAACCGCCAGGTTTTCCCCAATTAAGGGTACGCCCTTTATCGAGGCTTGGTGTGCCCGGGAGGGCCTCGCGACATCAAATTCGAGCCATGGCCGAAGTAATAGAAAATAAATTTTACGTTTGGCAGTTAAGTGTCCTTTCAAATGAGCTAACGCGCTTACCTATATACCGGGTATCCAAACCTTAAAGGAAAATATCTTTTATACTAAGAACAGTAATCAAACACACAAAAAATAATAAAACTATTAGTTTCCTAATCGTTTAGTGACTGTTAAAAGGAAAATAATAAAACTTATTCCACATAAAAAATATTAATGATAATGATGAAATTATTCCAATCGATTGTCAGACAAACTATTTTCTTTTAAATCATGTTCTTTGAACATATGGACAAAAAAAAAAAAAAAAAAAAAAAAAAAAAAAAAAAAAAAAAAAAAAAAAAAAAAAAAATATTTAGAATACTTATAGGGGAAAAAAACTATAAGGATTTTCAATGACAATAATAAATATTATATCTACAGTATCGTGAAAATTCGCTTTTCCTTACTACTATTACATCACGGAATCGACATTACTATAACTGTCGATGTAGTAAGGAAGTGGAGGAGGTCATACTTTCTCTACCTCTGCTGACTTCTGGATCTGCTATTGCACTGAGATAAATCCTGAACATAAGGAATTTTTATTATATATATATATATATATATATATATATATATATATATATATATATATATATATATATATATATATATATATGAGTCACGAAAAGTATTTTTTCTTCATATTGTTGTTTCATGCAACGCCACAATGATGAAAGTTATAAAAGTCAAAATGAGTCCAAAAGCCATTAACGTTTATGAGCATCTGAAGTTGAAAGTGGTGAAATAAAACTATAAAACTTTAATTTTTATCTCTTGAGTCGAAGGTTTATTGTTTTTTTATTGGAACAATAATGCATTTCTGACACTACATTCGATTTCACTTAAACGATTGACGCAATAAAAATGTTTTCTAATGTATACACGTCACATTCTGGAGAGTATGAAAAATTCAAGCAAGAAAACGCTCCTTAATTTTATTTTAATAATCTAAAAATACATTTTTATTTAAACGTAAAAGCGTATTTATTTATTAAAAATAAATTCATCCACATAATGAATTACATAATGAAATAAGTAAGAATAAAACTAAGAATAATAAAATCGTTAGAGATTTTTATTTATCACTATATACAATCCAAACATAATTTTATCATTTGAATGCAACTTGAAGATTATTGAAACTTAATCGAAACGTATATTTAGGTCATTGTGTAATTAAGCATTATAGGATAATATGAATATAATTTTTGTTAAAACGTTAATTTGAACGAATACAAAACATTCCACTCTTCGACTTAAAATCAACCCCATCTAACAATCCAAACTCGTTTAACTCCCAGTTTCTTGTGCTATCTCTCTTATGCTTAGGGAAATGTCTTTTTTGTCCCGATCCAATATCGATGCATTTTATTACTTTTTCAAATTAATTTTTTTATATTTATTTTTTACCCACTTTGTTTCTTATAATAACCCGAAAAACATTAAGACGAATGGATTTACATAACGAAGAATGTATATAAACAACGCACCTACTTCGCTAGATGCATAGCCAGCAGTTGCGTATGAAATAAGACAAAATAAAAGTTGATTTGAACCAAAAAATAGAAATTTACAAATATTTAAAACATTGTACGACAGTTTCATTCTCTATTTCTTAATATAGGTATATTCTTTCATAGTTGATATACCTAAATTCATAAAAATATAGAAATATTAATACTTTTTTTTTTGAAGTCATAGTTCTATATTTTACTACTAGTAAAACTTAAAAAGTCTTATCCTTTACAGTGTGAAGTGGAATGTGTGTGGGTGGAAACCTTATATCCCTTCAAAGTGATTAATTCTATTTTATACAGTTGTAAATTTTAGCAAATAGATAAATTTATTTTATCAAATTGACTTAGTACATACAACTAATGCTAAGATAAATTATTGTATCCTTATCTTTCTCAAAGGTGCGCCATGACCTTATCTTTTTGGCCTTTCACTCGAGATACGATCAGTGAAAGAAACACTGATTCGTTGAGCACAATAAAAATTACAACCAATAAATAAAATTAGATATAATGCAGTATATATTATTATGTATATATATATATATATATATATATATATATATATATATATATATATATATATATATTTACTTTTGACTTTTGGCATCTATGGAGAAATATGTTTTTGTTGACATTGTTTTCACGTGGTAATTGAGGCAATGCTCATAGATAGGTTCAACTTCCCACCTTAATACCCTTCCGTAATACCTTCCACGTTTCCTTAAAACCATCGAGTTCATTTGCAAAATTCCATTAAAAACTTACCAGTAACTTTTGATCAACATATATAATTATACAGGTAGCACCAGGAAATCTGTTTCTATTTTAAAGCAACTTCTACATTTCCGCGGTTCATTATAGTTTAGTATTAGACAACTTTTGGTATCATCTCTCATTTTTCTCTTATTTGACTACGGATGCATAGTAAATAGAGGATTGTCTGGTGTTCGAAATGACATGTAAAATACTAATGAACTGTTTTATCAGATTTATTTTTGGGATTCCTAGATGTTCATTTTTACGAAAATCTTGTCAACACATGTCTTTTGATAGTATTTTGACATTTGACAAGTGATAGTTTTTTTTCACACTCAACAATGTAACATTTTGACACGCTGTAGCTCTGTTGCTGCTCAAACAGAAAATTTTCCGACAGTTTCCGTATCAGAAATTTAATGTTAAATATTTTTTGTTATATAGCATCATTCATTTTTTGGTATAAAAAAAACACGTTTTTTTTTTTTTTTTTTTTTTTTTTTTTTTTTTTTTTTTTTTTTTTTTTTTTTTTTTTTTTTTTTTTTTTTTTTTTTTTTTTTTTTTTTTTTTTTTTTTTTTTTTTTTTTTTTTTTTTTTTTGTAAAAACTGATTTGTAACTACATAGTATATAGAACCATACGCTCTGGAGCAAGACTGTCCATGGCAGTCGATGTTTCAACTGATGTTTTAAGCTTTTGGAAGTACTTCTGACCAATTTTCCTAATCCTGACGACTTTCGCAGATACGTCGTTATTCCACCGGATAGAAGATATGTCATGGCATCTGTTGGCTGTAGTAAGTATTTAATTACTTTCCAAGCTAATAACTAGAAATATAGTGAGTTTAGTGTATATTCCAAAGCGTTTTTTATATCAAGTTGGCAACTCAAGAGTGAATCAGGTGATTTGGTTTATGGTATTCAGAAAGTTGCTCCATGTTTATGAACCCCTCATTCGATCTACTAATATTTTGAACTTTAGGACTGATTAAATTTTTATTTTTTTTTTATGTAATGATCTTTGTTTTTTTTAGAGCAACAAACACGTAAGGCTACTTATATAAAAAAAAAAAAAAAAAAAAAAAAAAAAAAATCAAGGCATTCCATGAATCTTACGCCAATTTACCTTGTTCGGTTCAGCCTCACGTGTACATTAACTGCGGCCACAGTTGTCATTGAATAGGAATGTACCATTGACGAAAATAATACAATGCCAGTAAATCAAGGTTAAAAATTATTATCGGATCCATCCAACACCCCCGGAATTGGTCATGCTTAAATGTAAATCATAATTCAAGCATTGTTTCAGAATTTGATTATATAAAATTATTTTAGCCTTTGTTACAAGAATTACGGATTGGCTAATATCATCTTTAATACCAATACCTGTCTTGAAATTTTTGGAACCCATATAAATGAATTTAGAATATTTGTTAGGGAAATATTTTTTCTCAAAACAGCTTCTTTCATCTTGACAACGACCTAGACTGAAGGAGGCCCGTTATGAAATAGACGAGTAAACAGGACTGACCCTGAACTGTCTTTGAGGCAAGCGGGATAATTCTTGTTTGGAGAATAGGAAGAATCTCTTTGGTGAAAAAGGAGATAATTAATATGATACATATAATAAATAATATGTAATAATAATAATGTATCTTGAATTTTTCAGTTTGACTAATACAACAGATTTTTATATTAAAACCTTTCTTTCTTGTTATAACTTACAAATCCCCCAAAACAGTCAAAAGTTAAACTATTTTGTTGCTCAACTATGTTTAGTCACATGTATTCCTAGGATACTTTGGATAGTAACATTTTATTTATTTATTTTAAATGTATAAAGTATAATTTAAGAGGAAGACATTAAAACAAAAGATATAAGATTTCCAAAAAGGAAAAATTTCCAAAAAAAAATCACCGGATCCAAAAATTCATGAAAAAATTCCTGAGGTGCCGGAAATGTGTTTTGACGAATTTACAACTGATTTTTAGGCTCTAAATCAGTAATAACCAAGACAAAATCAAAAGGACAACGTACTAAGTAGTATCAATCGGAATTTGGGCATGATACAGACACCATATTCGTTTATTTAAATTTCTTAAGACAATTTGGATAAAAAATAATGCGTTACTAAAAATACGATTTTATTATTTTGTATATATATGTATATATACTTTTTTCTTTTATATTATTTACCTATACGTAATTTATACATATATATATATATCGCTCTATTACCATGTCTTGCATGGCAGTCCTTCGGGAAGGCCATGCAAGGTTTACCGAAAGAGACCTGGAGAACGTCCTGTTATGTTCTACGACCTTAGCAAGGTCAGTTCTGCGTCAGACTTGACATTCTCTTTCGGATAATGGATGGTTATGTATTCAAATCGTTCCTACGGTTAACAGCCACGGTTAATAAGTCGATTGGAAACATAATTAGAAATAGCAACGCCGCTTTAGTCATCTTCTCTCTTAGGCACATTTGCCTCATTGCGGAAGCCATTAAACATTTGATGATCAATCAAAGAAATTAAAAAAAAAAAAAAAAAAAAAAAAAAACAGTCTACGAGGTTCAGGAAAACCACTGTAGCATTCCTTGCAGGAGAAATTTAAATCCAGAGATACCAATACGTAATTTATAAAATTCTTCGTTATTGTAACGCACTTTTGTAGAGTGTAATGACAGCATGAACTAAGCGCCGACAGAAGAACTGAACAATGAAACACAAGGGAACGCTGCCAACACATTTTCGAAGAAGAAGGCAGGACACCAAAGAAGGAAGTGTTACCGTTAACTACAATTCTTGCTTAGTGTGTCTCAAGCGACATGAATAAAATAATTCTCGTTCAATCAAAAGTTTTCTCTTTAGCTAGTTAGCATCGGTACAAAAACATAAGAGATTCGGCAAATAAGAAGGAAGACAGATGAATCTAGTTCATGTCCCTCAAACACAACTTTACAGTCCTCCGGTTCCAAGTTGAACTACACAGGATAATACGCCCCGGAAAGCAAACAAATATACAGAGAATCAGGTATACATATATACATGTCCTGTCGGAATGAAAAGCACTGAATCTTTAATTAAAAAAAAAAAAAGAAATTAGGGATATAATGGTATATCAGAAGACATTTCTAGGAAAGAAATTTTATATTCAGTAGATTCCCATTCTGTATAGAGAAATTAGTCAAAAACTAATGCTTGATACCGCGGAAAATTCGGAGATAATTGATACCAAGAAACTATAGAAGAAAATAAAAAGGACCGATAGGAAAATCCTTGATAAAATCACTAGAACCATTATTAATAAGTACCAAAACATCATCTTTTCTTTCTTTTTCTTTTTTACTATTTTCTTTCTCTTTTATAAAAATAATTCCAGGAGAGGTGGATAAGCATGTTAAGTAAAACCGCAATGAACTAAAACCTTAATAAAAGTAAACATAAAGATTCATTAGACTCCAGTTTGATCAGCTGGTCAGAAAAGAAAACCCACATATTTTATGTATATAAATAGAAACAATTGCTTGGTAAATAGTGATGACTCGTAATGATTCTTTTTATAAAAAAAAAAATTACTTAAATTTTTTTTTATTATTTATAATATTTTATAGAAAAGGAATTCTGGAGTTATGAATCAAACGAAACAAATAAATTAATGTTTGATAATATTGGAATAACCCTCGATCCTACCACCGGCTACGTTCGATTCTGAAAAGGATGAATAAGCGGATTTCTATAGAACAATTATTTAACAAATATATTAAACTGTTTAAATAAAATCAAACTAAAATTTTTTAAAAAATAAAAGCAAACAATGAAATAATGAAAACTATATTGAAAATTCCCAACAAATAATTTATTTTAACTTAAAAAATATTTTTATTTTTAAATTAATTTATTTCAATTTTTAAATAATTTTAATGAATTAGATAAATAGTATGAATGCTTAAATTTGTATTTTTTTTTTTTTCTCGTTTATAAAAGACAAATAGTAAAATCAATTGTTCCAATAGACTCCCTGATTTTGTGCTAAATAACGTCACATCATATGTTCAAATGTTTTACAGTGACGCAGGCCATAACATCATTTTACATTAATCCTTTCAGTAGGCGTCAGTGTCAAAGAAGGGCTCAGAAGTAACGGTAGCCGGCCTTGACTGTGTATAGTCTAGGAGCTACAGAGATGACTGTTGCATGGAGATGTGTACAGCAAATTTTTGTTCTAGGTGAATGATTCCCTTACCCATATAGATCATTTTTATCAATGGTACGCGTTTCTGCTATGAGGAGATTTTTCGCAAAATGGCCCCCAATACCCGCCAAAATGACTTCAGGAAAATCCATATATCTCTTTAACCAGTCGCTCTAGCAAATAATTATAAGAATAAAAGTTGCTCAAAACACTTCCTTACATTTTATATAGAATTTCTAAAATTCTAAAATACCTTTATTCAATGTAAGGAAGTGTTTTGAGCAACATTTATCCTTTAGAATTATTTGCTATAGCGACTAGTTAAAGAGATATATGGATTTTTCTGATGTCCTTTTGGCGGGTATTGGCGGCCATTTTGCGAAAAATCTCCCCATAGCAGAAACGCGTACCATTGATAAAAATGATCTATATGGGTAAGGGAAGCACCCAGAATAAAAAATTGCTGTACACATCTCCATGCAACAATCACCTTCTCTGGAGCCACTGGACTGATATAACACATGAATAAAATCGAATCATAGTGGCTGAAAATACAACCTTAACTTAGGAATAGACATGCCCAACATTTTATCTAACTGTCAAAAAGAAGAGGTGAAATTTCTTATACGAACATATCCTTTGTCGATGAGAAGCCATTTTTGATTATTTTATACCAGGACACTGTCGATTCTAAAGATCTACTCTATCAGAAGTTTGAAACAGTAGGTCTTGGGCAAACAAAATAAAATGACCGAAGTGACTTCACTAATACTAGAAATAACTAATAACTAGTAGAAACTAATAAGTCTGATAATCGCAATCAAAAGTTGTAATCGATGGATTAAGTATTTTTGTTATATTATTGCCTATATATAATACTATTACTAATAATAAATAGTACAAAAGAAAAAAAAATGAAACAATGTACTATTTCTTGTTAAACTAAAACTAAGTATTAGTTTCAAATTTTCTCACAACATAAAATAGATCTGAAAGTAATTAGACTCAAAGAAATATAGTTACGAAATGCATTTCTCGGAATGAATAATTCCACCTAAGACATTAAATAGGCCAACCTTACAGCCAGGATCGAAGAAATAAGTTGCAAATAAATTCACAAATCCAGTTGGCAACGCCTACACGCCCTTTTCCAAATTCCATTCCTTCTGCTAAGCCTCCTACGCAGAATGCTGTTCATCGTCTAATTGGATGCTTCGCTCATCCGCTGCATTCGGTTTATAAGCATCCTTTTTGTTTGAGAACATGCGTCATCAAATATGAAATCGCTGAGGGTCATGATCCGTCAAGAGTAAATAATTTTTAAGCAGTTTTTTCAAAGAAACAGATTTACAATCCTCCTATTACAAATAGATAATATTTTATTGATTATGTAGTCATTTATGAGAAAATTTTCCCAAATATGAACTAAATAAATAGGAAAGAATACAATAAAAACATTTCGGAGAGGAAAGGTAAGGCAGATGTGAAATTTAAATACTTGTGGATATGATCCACGGTTTTTGAATTTTTTTTCAATGTGTTCGATTGGTAATATATTAATCCTTTTTGATAGCTAATGGTTTGACAAATATAATTAATAAATCTCGAAAATAATGAAGAATTTTTGTTCTATATAAATTACTTTTGGTTTTAAAGCTAGAGGAAAAAAAAATAGAGAAATTCTTTATGTAAAATATAATATCAGTTCAATTATGATACCAACCCTTAAGTAATATAATAAATAATATACTCGTTCAAATGTAAGAATTTATTCACTTTGAAATCCCATAAAAGGAAGTATATTTAAGATCGCCGATAGCAGGTTTGTGCAAGAATGTAAATCGTAATTAAGTAAATTGTTAGTGAAAAAATAATTTCAAGATGGCTAAGAAAAGCGAACCCAATCGAGACTCTACTGTAAAAACATTGCGGTAGATACAATAGTAATGAATGAATAACATCCTTTGAGAGAATTTCTTGCTATTGTTAACATTCAAAACTAATAGTATTAAAATCCCTGGTAGTAAGATTAAATAAATGTATTCATTATTTTTTATTATTTATTCCATTTGATCTATTTATCGGAAAATTTACTTACAAGAGGACGTTTTGACTTAAAACTCACAGATTTGTATGCCGATTTTTGTGTGTGGGTAATAGGAACCTATAATGGTGCAAAACTAGAGTTATAGCTGCCAATGAGCATTGGGAGCCGAGAAAAAAATATATATATATAAAAATCACGTTTTATATTTTTCTCAGCTCTCAGTTAAAATAAAAATACCGAGAGCTAAAAAAAACAAACAAAAAACGTGATTTTCATATTTAATTTTTTCTCTTTGCTCCCAATGCTCAATGGTGGCTATAACTCTAGTTTTGCACTGTTAGAGGTCCCTACAACCCATACAAAAATAGGTATTCGAATCTGTGAGTTACAATTCAAAATGTCCTCTTGTTAGGTCTAAAATAAATAGGTCACAATATAATGAAAAGAATGTATGGCACGTCTGGATCTAAAAAGTGGATAAGAACGTTTTTCTTCGTTTTGGAGTGGTGATGTAAAGACAACTAAAAACGTAAGAAAATTACTGTAATGAAAGGAATGAAATTATTTCTCTGCCAAAGAAAAATATTATACAACAAAAACCACACGCTATTTTCAAAGCTACAGGGAAGACCTATCCTTGCCTGTAATCGTTCCCAGTAGCGCGAAGGTTGTCATTCCTAAATCGTTTCCTAACATCCGCGGTATGGTGCGAATATTTTTAAAATTTTCCTTTCTCCATATCGGTACACAGAGGCGGTTATTGTAACCTGTAATTACTTATATAATGAACGGATATTATTAATCACCGAAGAACTTCCGGCAACGGAGGTATTTCAAGAAACGTTTAAGTAATTTATATAAATCTACTAATTGTCTGTTTCATCAATGGAGTTTCAAAACGGAAATAAGAAAGATACTGGTTTAATTTTTTGAACTAATAAGTGTTAATAACAAGTACATTATTTTTCACAGTCAAAGTTTCTCATTGAGTGTGGAGGACGTTGGAGGCAACGTATGATGTAATGTTTTGAGAGTAGATTAGCTAGGTAAATTTAAATATATCCACCTTAGTGTTTGACTTTTTGCATGGATAATTTTTAGCCAAATCCTATACATACATAAATATATATATGAAGTTTGCTCTAAACTTCGTTGTTTCGGATGAATAGAACAAAAACCGCATAAATTTCCACCACTTAATGAAAAAAAAATGTCTAAGAGAATTTTGAAAATTTGTAAGCTTTGTTGACGCTATTTAGTAAATAAGTGCAACATTGACAACATATAAGAAAATAATAAAATTAACTTAGAATTATGGCATAATAATTATCCATCAAATTAATAGCATTCAGGGACCATATCGTGCAATCAATTGTTCTTACAAATATTTGAATATTGTATGTAGTTGAAAAATATTTCTGAATTTCGACTCCATATTTTCCTTTGAAGTTTTATAGCTACCAACATATACTGAAAGAACTATTAATTTAGATTAAAAGCACCAATAAAACATTTAATGATGGTTAATCATTAAAATAACTATCTCGAAATAACTTTCAGTAACCTCAAAATTTGAAAAACTTAATTTGAAAATTATTAAATTGTAAAAGAATACAGCATGTTGTTTTTAAATTTATGTTAGCAGATAAAATGAAATGGCGGACGGTTTTGGCTTTAATGAACAATTCATTATATTTTAACTGTTATTTTCTATTAGCACTTTTTAACTGCTATATATTGTATTTTATGAACAGCTTTTTAGATATACAAAAGGTCAAATATGAATATAGTATGTTACATAGAGTTGAATATATCTATGAATATGTGGTAAAATTTGGATTATTTATAACCAGTGATGAAATAAAAAGTTCAAATCAACAGGAGTTAAAAGGTACGATTTATCAAATACAATAGTGCACAATGTTATATTTATTTTAAAATGTACAAAATAATACGCAAATATGGCACTTATGTAAACAAAAAAACTTTTATTTAGCACTGCCTAGAAATATTTTAAGGTGATCAAAACTGGAAAAAACATTATTTGCTTTTGACCTGATGAGCATGTATACTTAGAGGTGACTTTTCCGGTACTAAGTGACTGGAATTAATACGAGATAAAAATAGTTCAGCCTTTGTTAGGGAATTCTAGACAAATGGACGTCGATAAGTTGACAAACCGGTCATTGCATTTTTAAGCCAATCCTAAATGTAGGGAACTTTAAATTATATAAGTGGAGAGAATCCTAGGTTAAAATTATAGAATTTTGCTGAACAAGATGCCCTTATTAAAACTGCAAATCATCAATGATACCGTTTTTTTTTTTGTTTTTTTTCAATTTATTGTGATTTTCAACGGATTGGAAAAAAAAACATGAAATACAAATTATGCAAAGCCATTTTTAATATTTTTTGTTTTCTTCTAAATAAATCTTATGGTTTTTAAGTTATTATACAAGAATCGCAGGATTTGTGGTATATTTCAAACACGTACATGGTGATGCATTTCCTCTTTAACTAATGAACTTAATAACGTAGCTAAAGTATCTATATTATTGCAATAATATTCAACTCAAAAAAACCTCCCTGAATGAATCCCAAATATGCCTTTGGATTATCCCTGAACCATGGCTACACTGCTACGCACAAATCTTTGTTTAATGCTAGGTTACTAGGAGACTATATAATTATTTCTATAAGACCACCAAGGCGTTCTTCCCTAGCGTGACAGCAGTTTTTTCTTCACATTCTTCTTGGTAGTTTTTCTTTGCGTTGAACTTTTATGTCAGTTCATTCTGAGGTTTTTGTTTTCATCTACAGGCCTTTCTCTTTGCCTGAGACTGTGTATGGTGGATGCGTCGGAATGTTTCATTGGATTTTCTAGTTTATCTACTTGCGCTTAAGAAAATCTGCTTCAAACCCATTAATTATGCTATGTAAAATGGGTGCTAATCGTTGAATAAGCACATCACACAAAATCATATAGTTATCACATAAAAATTATTGATATTAATAAAATCTCAAAGAATATAGTCCAGAGAGAAAGTCAAAACAAAGTAGCTTGATTTAAGCACAACTGTATGTTTTATTATACCTTATATTTATAAAGTTCTGAAGCAAGATTTTCAGATTCCTCAGATTGTTATCAGTAGTCGAGTGAAATGAAGTTAAATCAAGCCTCAAAGATCATAACATCCAAATAGACACAATTTTATCCATCCAAACGAGTCTCCTAGCATGAATTAAACATATTTTATTACTTGAATCGGTCCCCCATTCAGCTCTTTTTCAGTCTTTTGACGGTATTTCCGGACACTTTTCTCTTCGATAGATCATGTACACAACTTCAAAGTCGTGATATTGTCTGTTACTATTTTTAACATTTTCGTGAATTTAGTCAACTAAATCATAATTAAATTTTTTTATTTTTATTTTTTATGAATACTACTTTAAATACAAATAGCTTCTTTTGATCTATTTTAAAAAAAAGATATACATATAAATGTATATATCCCTGGCTGTTATGAAGAAGTGTATAAGTCGAAATTGTGTATTTTTCAATAGGGCATTTTAGATCGTTTTCCTGAATCCTGTAATTACTCTCTCTTTTATAAGAAACACAACTTAAATGATTTTTCATAATGCAGATTTGAAAAATCCTTTTTGAAGTTTGATAGTTAATTCATTTTCAAGGTAAATTGACTTATCCACTTCTCTACGATCGCTACCAATATAAGAAATAAAATGTATTTATTTCATTATTTACTCCTTTTCTTCCTGTAAAAAAAAATTAATTTTCTATTCTGCTATTAAAGTTGTTATTAACGAAAAACAGGAAGTTAGAACAGGTGGTCCTCAAAAGAATCTGATAGAAAAATATTGATTATCTAATAGAGTCATAGCTATACATAGAACAAGCCAAATAGGAACATAAAATTATTCATGATAACATTGTTGTTCAACAGATATTGAATCTGTAAAATACAATTGTTTTTGTTATTCCGAGGTCGGTAAAGTCTTTATCTGTTTATAAAGAAATATTTCAGGTGCTTATTCAGTGGCAATAAAATTATTAATTTTATATATATTTTTTTTCTATACTTGTTGCGAGTTTTGTTCAAACATATTTTGTAACAAAGAATGTTTTATACGAGAACCAAACGGAGATCAGGCCATATTATATTCCGGGAGTAAAGGGGCTCTAAAAATATTCCAAATATTATTTGTAGGCCTTTCTAGGATTCAAAAAAATAAAACAGAAATAATGCGATTGTTCGGTAGTTGGATTACCTTTTTACTTATGAGAATATGTTTTTGGTACACTTACATAAGCGTGGTTCCACCAAACCAGCCGAATTAGCGCTGCACTGACCAGTTGGATCCTTAAGCTTCACTTCGCGTTTACATTTATCAATAATTATCCGTATAACATCACATGTAAACATTAACTTCTAGAGTTTCACAATGGATTTAGTGTTTTATAAATTGATTTTTTCTTATTTCCTCTTCCCTAATATGTAAAAGTGTTACAAAAGTTAAGAAGATTAAGTTCTAAATGGATTTCGTATTTATATATTTATATTTGTTATATCGATTTAAGTGAGAAATTTTCATTTTACTTATTTTTAGATAAGATTCTATGTCGTCCATTTCATTTAATGCCCCAAAGTGAGACAGATTGTATTATTAATTCAATAAAACACATCGATCTAAAAGTAAATGTGAGAAAGTATATCACGTTTTATATTTTCTTATTTCCACTTCCCTTGAGAAAATATAGCAGAGATTAACTTTCTCCGTAAATGAAGGAGTATAGCCTTTCCCCTCGAAGAATAGCGACTAAAACGCCGGAAGGTTAGAATCTATAAAAGGTATTCTGGGTGCGTGAAGGGAATGTTTTTATAATTATAAAATTCTACGAATATTTTCTGTGAATTATTTTTAAGAATATAAGTATATTTTTGTAAATATATTGTTGAACTATTAGAGACTAATGTTTATAAAAAAAATATTCAATATTACATATCGAGTCTTTTCGGATTCTCATTGTAGGGTTTAGAGTTCAATCGTTTGACTTAAATGACGAAAAAACAATATTGTACTTAAATTATACGCAATTAACAAAATAAATTAAAAATAAACTTGTATGGTAATACTTGTCATATTTCACTGCCGTTTTTCACTGCCGTGGTTTTCAATGCCAAGAACATATTGGGTTTTTAATTGTTTCTCTGGTGAATCGTCGTAGACTGAATCTCGAAATACTTAATAATTAGAGAAAATAATCTCAATAAATAAAAATTACTAAAAAAAAAAAAAAAAAAAAAAAAGAAGTATAAATTGAAATAATAAGAATATCATTAGTTAAAGAATGCATATCATTTTATAATTATCCAAATTTGACCAATATATCAGCATTTAATGAGTATAATCTTGTAATATCACATGGTATTTTATAAATTTCTCTCAAGAAGACACCATTAATATTATACGTTACCGACTAAATAAGGTCTGTTTAATACATATTTCATTAAACCACACTAAGAAATTGTTGTTGATATGGTATAAGAAATTAACAAGCAGTGAAAGATTTTTTTTGTAGAAGTCCCAATGACTCACGTTCAGTTTCGGCCTGTTAAGTAGCCTTCAGAGGTGTTTGATGTTGCAAACTGTTTAGCATAAAAAAGAAAGTTCCAGGAAAAGACAAAGGGTTAAATTATTGCATGATATGCACAAAGGATATGCCTGGCTTTCAGAACAGAACAAACAAAAAAAAATGTCAAAAGAGTGTTAAACGATACCTTTCCTTCTAAGAAGTCCAAGTAGGTCTGTTTCTTTGAACAGTAAACCTGCTATGTAATCTCTAGAAACCGTATATTTATTAAGTTCACTTTAGATTGTGAAATATGGATAATAGAAGAGATTGATAAAGTGATTGTGACAAGTGGGAAATTATTAGAAGCACTCTAGCAATTTTCGAAAATGTATATTCAATCTTTAATCAGCTATTGCTGGTAATTTTACCCGTAATCATTGGGTAGGATGAAAAAAAATAATGTGATGAGCAGGAAAAATAGTCAAAATAATTCCGTAAATACGCTACTAGCATATACGATGTATTAAATGTAATATCTTCATAAGTAAATAAATAATCATGTAAATATAATTTAACAAAATTATCTCATAATGCCAGATATAACTATTCATCGATAAGCTGGTCCAATTGAATCTATGCAGTGAACAACTGAGCAGTGATGCTCGAGATCGTTGTCGAATCCTTTGCAATATACAACAGGCAGTGATTTTAAAATATATGTGGACTTCATTTTTTCGTTTAAGAAGCATCCATTGTTCAGTCGTAATGATCTTTAAATGTCAAATGTTGGTCCTTCATTAATTGCCATTAACTTTACTTATCTGCGATATTGAAGTTATAATAAGTATGCATTATTAAAAAAACTAAATGAACAAATAAAAATAAACAATAGTTCGAATAATCTGCCCGAAAGTATACATAATAATACCCCATCTTAAAAAAACATCGATACCCGAGAATGGACATTAGTTAAAGTCTTCTGGGAGATATTTGCTGGAATTATCAGCAGCACTGCATTAAATATAAATAAAATGTATCTAGGGTATACTTTTACTTAGCAATAATATTGAAAATTTAAACACATTATTTTCAATCATAATTAATAAATGGAAATTTATTTATACTAACACAAATGTGGATAATGTTGGTGAGAGAATTATATAATAAAATGTAATATTTGATATATGGAAAGAGAAGGATGTGTCACATCATTGAATGCAAAGTCATAATTTCATGAGATTCTCATTGTGCAATAGGTGTTAATTCAGAATATCTAAGAGAAAAATTTCCTTTCTTGGAACTTCATTACGTTGCATTATTAATAGCTTGCAGTGAACAGAACGAGCTGTTACATTCTGATAATTTATATAATTTATTTTTTGAAAAAAAAAAAAATTGTTCTCAACAATTCAACTTCTTTGAAAATAATTTTAGTCGTAGAACTAAAATAGTAGTTCTGTTAAGAACTTGTTTTAAATATTATAACTGTCTTTTTGGTAACTTTTTGATTCGTTCAGCAACTTGTGCTAAGGAGGTGGAGGTAACGTCAGTTGAAGGGGTACATCTAAAGTGCTGTTTATATAATATCCATGCTTAATGTTATTGTAGTCTTTATGTGATGTAAACAATGTCGAATGATATTTTGCAAAGAGTTTTGATTTTTCTCCATCGGCCAGAGATCCAAGAGTCATCCTCCTTCCGGAGGGGTGCTAGGACTTCACAGATTTCTATTGTGCCTTCATAAGCTTCCATCATCAGATATAAGCTAACTGGTTATAACTAGTTCTTACATAAACTCTGGCTATCATTAAATAATTTTTTTTATCTATTTCATTTGATGAGGGTCCTTTAAAGCTGAAAAGTTTTAACAACAACGCAGGATTCGGAGGTAAGCCATTATTTAAATAGAAATGTTAAACACATTCCCTAGTTATCATTAGTTTATTCATAACTTTAGTAAAAAATCAACTTAAAACAAACCACACCGTTACGAATATTAGCTTATACCAAAAATTTGTCAGAAATGAAACCAATGAAAGCTAAAACAAAAGGTTGAGCATATGCTCAAGTTTACTGTTCCTCACTCTTCCGGCACACTTAGAAAAGTAATGTTATGCAAATGTGGACGATATTTCAAGTGAAACTATCCCGGTTTCTTCTTCTTTTCCGTTACCTCATTTCTCAGGCAGCTTCGACGCAAACATTGGAGACTCATGTTTCTATTTACTAAGCTACTCGAGAATTGGCAGAACTAGTTTTCACGACTATCTAACCTTTCCAAACAGGTCGCGGCGACCTGGTCCGAAAAGCAAATTGCACTGTTTTTGTGGCCGAGAGCCAGGCCCTTCGACTCCTTCATGTGAAACAGCGCAATTTGGTCTAAGAACCAGGTCGAAGCTTGTAACCATTGCAGGCACTCTGCCTAAACAACTTCTCTTTATCTATTTACATGTTGCACAATCCAATGATTATGTAATTACATAGTTGCACAAATGACTATACTAATACTAGACCGGCAAACAAATTTTACGGTAATTTATAGAAATATTATTGAAGAGGTCTGATTTCCTTACTTAGGCCTAGGCCAATGCAGCCTTATTTGAAGCAGTTGCACTTTTACGCTCACAACGCACTCTTTTATATTTATAACCAATAGATATTTGGTCGCATGTTATGTAGGTGTTTCAAATTATCTCACAATAAATTAACCATATTATTACTAGTAGAATCCCCAGTTACTTAATTCATGTTTCTACAAAGGTGCTTGTTAACACGAATCTGTAATGTAATGATGAAACTGGCACTCTTTCTGAAGCCCAACATCTGTTCTACAGCCCCGACATGCCGGCTGACAGAAGATTATACTTTGGAATGTTTAATGCCTAGCCGTGACTAGAATACCCCAACAGCTCTCAGAATGGACAGCCAACATCTCATCAGCATTTATCGGATATTCACTGTTATAGAATGTTGAGACAGTGTTTTACTATTGGTTCTGACTTCCTGTCTCAATGTATTATCTTCTAGGTACATTAGATTACATATTAAGATGAATAGCTACTTAGAAGAACATACTAGATACAAAAACGATTTGATCACGACTTGAAATGCTAAACGTTATAATTAGGGATGGGTATCATTTGCCAATATGTCAAAAATATCGATCTTTTTCTCCGACAGTCCGATATATTTTCATCGATATTTTTCTGTCATTATTGTCTTATCGATACGTATGATTTCTCGTTTTCTCTATATTACAGAAATAAAACATATAACTACATATATTTAAAAATTAGTGAAGAAACCTAAAAAAAATATTTAAAATAAAGGTATGTTTTTAATGCTAGAGGCAGGGAACACTTGGCAAGTCTGGTTCTGGTTGCATGTGCACGCCGTACTCATGAGGAGTTAAATTCTTGATATCATAATATTGATATCTGACTAAGCATGAGTACCTGCTGCCCACGGTTTTATTCATAATAAACTACTTACAAATTTTAAACTATTGAAATAATTTTCTTCCTTTTTAAGTTGTGAAATAAGTCAAGACAATAAAATAATGATACGAATACCTTAACTGGCATTTCATAAAATAAAAAATCACGATATATCAGTGTATCTGTATTTGTGGTTACTGATATATCGTTTATCGATATTTATAGCTCAAAAAATTGTCGATATGGAATATAAATATTTTTCTTACGATACCCAACCCCAGTAACAGCAGTAAGCTTTGTTCAATTCTGTCCCCAGAACTTTATTAACACTAAAACAATGAATCCGATCCCTGGCTGATTTAACGATTACCCTGCAGGATTACACACATCCTTTGGCCACGTTGAAAAACAAATGGGCGTTGAACCCACTGTATAACAAACACCAATAATATGACATGAGCGATTCTAAATAAGATCTAATTAAAAACAAAAAATGGAATACAGTTAAAATTTAATTTTAATCATTGAACCATATCATAGACTGGAAATTTAGATTAAAATTAATTAACACATTTTCATTCAATTCTTAATTTATAATTATTTAAACATAATTGTTTTAGCTCAAATTAATTCTAAATAATGTATATTTTAATTATTTAATTAGTCACATAATATCATTCATAACCTTATCATAGTCTCACCTATAAAAACAATTAAATTAATTAATTAATCGATTTTTAAACATAATAGAAAAAAGTAAATAAAAGTTTAAACAAAGTTTTGAAATAATAATAAATAAAGTATAGATATGAATTTCATTGAACATGCATTATCTGATTGTTACAAGGACCTGTAAACACCTGCGTGTCGAAGGTTTGTCACGCTAATTTAGACAATTTTATAAAATAAATAATATATTTTATTTAAAATTAAATATAAATTAACTTTGATTATTTCTGAATGTTTCAATAATTGTTATTGAAATCCATTATTATTATTATTATTATAGCTAGTAAATACTTCACTCCAGTATTATCATGATATTTCTTTATACAGAAATACATGTGATACATTGGGTATTACTACTGTTTCATGTAAGAATGTCTTGGAAGCACCGTCTTTTTCCAAAATATCTATGATCTCTTTTTGGGTGGATTTATGTCAAAATAAAAAAAGTAATAAATATTTTCTTTACTCAATGGATTATAAGTTTTTCGCTAACACATAATTTTAACAAATACACCTAATTATTAACATCAAAGGTTACCTATAAAGTAGCAAATTTAAAAAAAACAGTATCCTACCTGATGGTATCTCTTAACCTTCCGCCATGACCGCGCTATTAGCTGCGACTAAAGAAGTGGAACATATCGAATCAAAAATCGACATAACCATTCCAAATTACGTATCAGGTAATCTGTAAAAACATCGGCTAAAATTAGAAGAATGACACAACTCAGAAGAAGACATTAGGATACAAGGTTAGAATAAAAAAAAATTGTAATATCTTCTTGTGAACAAGGCTGAAACTGAAAATGCGAATCATTCGTTATGACGTACGCGGATCTAACCGTTATTGTGTGATTTTGTCCTTTTAAATGTTAAATGTTAATTAATAGGAATAAGACTGTTCGATAAAGGAATTTTTCTTGGTATATCAAAAACGAAATCTAAGAGTGTATAGCCAATCATTAGCTTTGATTACCAATCCTTTTCAAACTGCAATAATTTGTTTAAGAATTATAATAACTTTTAAACTAAATACTTTGTAAATTATGTTATACATTTTACAATAATTATTTGTTGAATTTTTGTTAATAGTTGCCCTGTTGGTATCGTTAGTGAAACATGCCTAGATTTCTATTATGTTTAACTATTTAACTTCAACCTTGACTGCAGTATTTCATTTTTATTATTACTTGGATTATAATTACTTTAATGAACACAATGGAATTAATTTCTTTATTTTTATTATTTTTTTTTTAATATGAGTAATTTCCATGAAACTTATTAAAGTTCAGTAATTTCCTGCAACCATTGTTTCATCTAACATTATTGAAAAAAAAACAAAAACATCTTAACTCGTGTAATGTTAAAAATAGTCTTTACAGATTGGAAAAATAGGAAAATCTCTAAAACCTATATTAAAAGGAGGGACTTGGAGAACTGCACGTTATGATTTTTATCAAAAATACAAAATAAAATAAAAAAACTATATTTCTCCCTGACTGGGAAAAACAATAGATCATGGATATTTATATCTATAAAACGCCATATTTATATCTACTGATCTACTGCTTCTGATAAGGAAACTACGGTCAAACTCCGAGCAACACCAACAGAGCTATGGCGTATCAAAATAACCCCAACACTTAAAAAATGTTGGTGAAACGTGCCTTTTTTCATTCAAACCAATACAACGCCTAAATAGTAGGTAATAGCGAAAAAATGTGGACAGCAAAAATAACTTCTATTTAATTTCTGATCAGGATACTGTCGGCAAATATCCGATCCAGTTAACACCAATAGAGCTGGTGTGATGAAAATGAAAGCGAAAGAAAGTTACAAAAAAAAAGTGTAGATCCCAGCGAAAAGACATATCATAATGTGTTTTCACGTTGATACAACATTACACACATATCTATGTAAATTAGGCTTGCAGCATGTGAGGTATATAATTTATAAAAATAAACTAATCCGAGGTATGACTATCATGTCGGAGAAAATTTACACGAGGAAACTAAACTATAGAAAGAAAAAAAAATTATAAGGTAATTTATAATATGGTAAAATCTTGCGTTTTTTATATAATGAATAATTGATTACTTTTCTACACGATAGTCTCTAAGAAATCGGATTTGTCGTCCAAATTAATTTGATAATTCACATTACCTATTTAAAAACAAAATTTATTATTAGTATAAAGAATCGTACCGTTTGTAAATTAATAAAAATTCTTTGTGTGAAATATTGCAAAGCAGTTTCGTCGAACCCGCCGAGATCCAGAACACCTTTCCTCATCCTAAGGAAATCCCAAATGTCATGTGAGTTCTTTCTTCTAGGAACAGAATCTTCAACATTTGCAATATCTGTATGCAGTGACCTTAGCCGAAGTTGTAGGTAATGTTCTACGAGACGTCACGAATTCGCAAGTAGGTCAAGAGAAAATTTTTTTTTAACGGTTTTAAAATCGATCCATCTTGCCTAGTAAGAAATACTTTTTGATGGTTCCAATTATTTTAATAATATTCTATAAATGAGTTATTTCAGACAGTGATTAATTCTAACAACTCTCAACCCAAATATCCCTAAGTAATACATTTATTTATTTTTGCAGAAATAAAGTACCTAATTCTCAAGAATAATTTTTAACAATTTATAATCTGAGCTCAAAAAAATTTATATAAGTCACACATTTTACATCTACATGTCTTCCTGAAAGACATTATGTTTAATACTATACCTGCGTTCTATTACCTTTTAGAGTGATATGTAACGAGAACACCTATATGGGCTTTGATTCACTCAAAAACAGATGCCTTACAATACTACTTAAGCACATTAAAAAATATAACAAATTCATATTCATGACTTTCTTACTCTGCGTTCTTCCACCCACCTCTTAAATCCAAAAACCCAGTCTACCAACTTTTATGCCAACAGACTTACAATCGCATTGAAAAATTATTTATCATCGGCGATACTTCTTTTTGGAGTACTTTGTCCATCTCGATTAAGAAAGACTACAATAATTTCCTTTGAACATTATTCCTTCATTTTCTTTTATACCTATATTTCGTGCAAATGTAAAATATAATTTTATCTCTTTATTTTATTAATATAATTTATTGATGTTATTTATAATAAATTATCGTATACAGGTGATTTATCTATTAATCGTTCCTTTAGTTTATTGTTTATTTTCCGATTACAAAGCTAATTTTATTCTTTATATTCTTGTTCGACAAGCAGTAGTTGACGATCGGCTAAAGGGCCCTAATTCAGAAAATATGAATTATTTTCATTATAGAGACTAATAATAAATTTGCCTCTTTGCTTAACTGTTGACGCATCAAATTTCCGATAACTACAACCGATTTCACGGAAATTAAATGGACCCATTAACAGATATGTACAAAGTATGACAACAGACACCCACAGTGTGACGCTACTGTTTAAGTGTGGGATGTAGATGTCTAAGTCTTACTATTCAACTCAGCTAAAGATCACTAAAATTCACCTCTGAGTACTATCTTCTTCGTGCCAGTACTTGGAATGATCATTTGTTATTTTAGCTCATTAGTTAATTGTTCTAATTTGTTAAGAGCCAATGAAATCGTTCAGAAAGCAAAAGTTACAAAAATTCCCTGGAGCTTGTGTTTTTTCATAAAATTGTATCATGAAAATAAACAATGGGTGATGACAAAAGATTTTTCTAAACATTCAAAACATATAATGTTTTAATATTATGGACTAGTAAGTGATTAAACAGTTTATAATTCAATCAATGAAAAATTACGCGAGTATTAATGGAGACGTCTCTAGACTGGTTATGTTTATGATTTGAACAAAGAATTACTGTATGCAATTTACGTTAATTTACTTTGTGTAATTTTCCTGAATTAAACACGTTTTAAAAAAAGTCTAATTTACGTGAAGAGTGATGAAATCAGAAGCGTGCTGACAACGATAGAATTAAAAAAAATTTTTTTTTTTTTAATTTGTTATTGATTTCGGAATAAATGCATTCTAAAATTGAGTAATTTTAACATTACCGTCTTGGATTCAGCTACCGATTATACTTTTAAAATCAACGAGAGGATATATATCAGGAGGAAAATGTGTGGGGCATCTTACAGATTCCAGGTATATATTTATATTAATTCTCAAGGTTAGTAAAACCAGTTATAGTCAGTCTGACGCCAGTAAAAACGAATAAAGAAAAGGTTTAGATTAAGATTTTGTGCGTATTTAAATATAAGTGAGGAATGGGGACCATTCAAATTATTTATACAAGTTTTAAGGCGTTAAAATCTGAGATTTATTGTCAGACGTTTCTTTAATAGAAATAAAATTAGGAAAAAGTTAGCATTTCGTTTTCAGTTAGCATTTGGAGAGTTTGGTGGATGAAGGAGTTATATCACGTTTAAAAAAAACAACAAAAAAACAATCTGGTTCATTGGATGAAGGATTTATGTGTAGAATTATTAGGTAGCAAAACCTAAATATTTTTAACGAATTAGAAAAAGACATATGAAGAAGATAAAGAGGCTATGTGACATTTTCCTGCGAAAGGAAAATGCTTAAAAAATTTTTAAACATAAATTACTCAAAATTATACTCCACTCTTTAACTCCTTACTTGTTCAAAGCATACTATTTAAATTCCTTAATGCTCATTATTATGTTTAAATTAATTTATTTATGTGGCTGGGCATTATTCTCTACTGAATACAGATAAGAGGACTTAAAACTAACCATTGCAGTTTAATGTGTTATCCCTCTCAGAGACAATCTTAGAAAATTGTATAAGGACAGCTCTATCAGGCCTTGAATATTTAGAAAGCAAGGAATGTCATAGAATTCATTTAATGGCTTCGTTTTATTTATATCCTGTGAGTTATATTTTAATTTCAATTATATTATTATTGTTGTGATTTAAATAAAACATTTATAATTTATTTCAGTTAAAAGGGTAATAGGTGACTGAGAATTGGCCATAAAAGACATACACCTTCACCTTATAACCAAAAAAACTTCAAGGAACATATCTATGAGCAAACGATTGGTCAAACACAGTGCTCACATACTAACGAATGATAATGGCCGAAGACTCATAAATTTTGCTGCCTCAAAGAACCTAGTGATTGGCGGGACACTCTTTCCACATAAGAGAATCCACATGAACACATGGCACTCTAATGACGGCTCTACAACAAATCAGATAGACCACATACTCATAAGCTCCCGAAACCGGACTGATCTGCTAGATGTAAGAGCATACAGAGGAGCAAATGTCGACTCGGATCATTACCTTTTAATCGCTCGACTAAGGCCACGAATCTCACTAACCAGGGAGCAAAGAACACCAAGAACACTGGAAATTAAAAAATTTATATTGGTATGCTCAAAGATGATGAAACTCAACAACGCTACACTGTAACAGTAGAAGTAAAACCTCCAGAATCAACCGGGAAGTACTGACGCGAATGAACTGTGGCTAACATGCCAAAAAGTTTTGCATAAAGCAGCTGAGGACATCTTAGGATTCGATGAAAGACCTAATAAACGCTCATGGTTCGATGATGAATGCAGGGAAGCTACGTACAAGAAAAATGTAGCTTATAAAATGATGATACAGAGAAGACACACTCGAAGATCAACCGAAGAATATAGAAGGTTACGACAAGAAGAAAAGAAAACTCATAGGAGAAAGAAAAGGGCGCTGCAAAAAGAGAAAAGCTGAAGGAGGTAGAGGAGCATAGAACCGGTAATGAAGCCAGAAATTTTATCAAATGGTTAATGAGGGTCGAGCAGGATTCAGCCAAGAACAATCTCATGCAAGGGCGAGGGATGGCTCACTTATAACCGACAAGAAAGGAATTCTTGAACGTTGGAGGGACACATTTCAACTCGCTTCTCAACCAAGAGGAGGAGTCTGTCGATCACGAAATCATGTGTATGCCACGTTCGGAGGAGGACGAATTGGAGCCACCATATGAGGACGAGATTGAAGAAGCAGTACAAAGGCTAAAAAATAATAAGGACCAAAAGGAAAATGTGTAACAATAGTTTAGCAATAGCAAATATGTTAAATGAATGCCATTTTTACATAAACATTTTTAAAAAACAACTACAAATATATCAGTAGTTACAGGAAATAATGAAAAAATCGATAAAGTCCTAAACTTTCTATTCAAAGAAAAACTGTTTCATAAAAAAAAACAAAACAGAAATGCTAATAATAATTAGCATTTTTTTTTTTAACTGTTAACCAAATCACATTCTTAAGCAGATAGATTATGCACACTTAATTTTGTACATTTTAAGTATATAATGTATTTGTATTATGCAATAGTAAATTACAATAAATAAATAATGTTAAGAAATAAATCTTCAAATTTTATTTACCTACTGCTAACAATATTTTCACTTATTCGCTGCTATAAGAAACAATCATCACAATTTTTTTTTAAATATATAAAAACCTAGTTGTCACGGTAAATATTTATTAATTAATCAATTTCTAATTGAGTTCTAGTAATTCCTCGAATAAGAAAATTATATAATCTGTTATTTATTGTATAACAGATTTTTTTTTCTCGAAAAATGTACCTTGACAATCAGGAAACGTTCCAATCGACATTTTATTATCGCGTTAGATCAAGGCCATCTTAAGATCACGCCTAAACATCCGAACAAGACCGCAATTTGTCAGTTCCTTAGATCAATTAGTCAACCGTCCTTCCACCGGGCAAGGCAAAGCCTGCTGAAAGGACCAACCACAAGACAGAATTCAGGTACGAGCCTTTCAGGTACCAAAGAGGTCCTTGCTCAAAACTCCATAGAAATGGTCACTCATAGAGTGCCGTTTGGCCCAGTTAGGCGACAAGGCCCCTCGACAAAGGTGAGTGAACCATTGTTGTGCGGTGTCATTGACATTTGTTGCTGCCCGTGATGTTTCCTGAATGCTTCTCACCAACGACATATGTAATAAGTATGACCAATCTTAGAGGCCACAATATATCTGATTTAGTGGGCGCTGGGGGAAACACACAACCACTAACATGGAGTATTGCTGTAGTGATTCCCAACACTGTTCCTGTCTAGTATAAAAATATATTTACTACAAATAGTTTGCGGAACAACGGAATCCTATAATCTACTTAAAAGATCTAATTTTATTTTTCGAGTTTAATGAGGCTAGGTGTATAAGGTAAATGTTGTGATAGTAAAAACATTTTTTTTAATAAACTATTTATTGATATTCACAACTTTATACGTTATATACAACAAGTAAAATTGAGGAAAATGATTACAATGGCATTTTAAGAACTACTCACTGGCAGTTACTTCAATAGTTCAAATCAGCAAGATATGTCACATTAGGATCTTTATGGATATGTTTGTTAGTGACATAATAAAGAGCATTAAGGATTTTACGAAAAGAATTAGAAGGTTTAGTGGAGCCCCAAATCTCAACTCCGTATGTCCAAATGGGTCTAATCACTGTCATGTAAATAAGTCTTACTTTCTTAGAAGTCTGAACACTATTTCTTCAATGATATATATAAGGAGATGAGGTGCAAAACTCGTTCGTTCCATTTTTTTTTTTTTTAATTGAGATGTCAGTGGATTCTGAAAGATATTAACTATCTTTATATATTTATCGATAAATATCTTTATAAATATTATCTTTCTCATATAATAATAAATATATCTTTATCTATAAATATCTTTATGTATATTATCTGTCTGAAATATAATTAATATCCAATGTTAAAAAAATGGAACAAACGAGTTTTGCATCTCACCTCATATATACCCATAGCAGTAATTTTTAAACCTGGTTGTAATGACACTCATTAGGTGTTTGAAGATTCCTTAAAAGTATAATTGGACTTTGGTAATTTTACTATTGCTAAATTTTCCTTGAACTATAAAGGTGATGTAGTTAAAATTTGGTGCAGATGAGTTCAGTAGTTTTACCATTATTATTGTTAAAATTTTAACTGTCGATTGTTTTTATTTAGTTAATTTTTTTTTTACTTAACTTTATTTTTTTATTTAATATTTATTTTTTTATTTCTTCTCTCTTCTTTTTTCTCATAATTTAATTTGTAATACTGATGTGCTGATTTAACTAATCTCAGCCAGACAAT
This sequence comes from Euschistus heros, assembly GCA_003667255.2. Classification (NCBI taxonomy): domain Eukaryota; kingdom Metazoa; phylum Arthropoda; class Insecta; order Hemiptera; family Pentatomidae; genus Euschistus; species Euschistus heros. The sequence continues at coordinate 1,267,141 of RCWM02000121.1, forward strand.
TCTACCTTTTATTCTTAGGGGACAGTCTGTCCCCGAATAAAGTTTATTTTTCGTTTCATTTCATTTCATTATAAACACCGTCTGAATTTACATGTCGCATAAACATATTTAAATATTTTTTTAATGATTTAATTGAATATATGTAAATTTTATAATCAATTTCAAGCTCTATATAACACCGTACCTTTGTAACCTCTCATGTACAATGGCGCTCGCCACCTATCGGTCAATTTCCAAACTTCGCTTTTATCCACCTACTATCGCTTTTTTAATTACAAATTAATTGAAAATCAGTTGATTTTATTATTGCTAAATTTTTCTGATACTGTAAGGATGATGTGGTTAAAATTTGGTGCATATTGATTCATTCGTGGTTAGTGATCACAAATGAAAAATGACTAGTCCAATTTAATTCTACGTTCGTCTATTTATCTGCTTATTACAAACTACATTTTGAATAAATACATTTGTGTTAAAGCCTATATATAGAGAACAACTTTTTTTTTAGACCTCGGAAGAGAATCAGAGGGATGTTTTGCTGTTGAGGTTTACTCTTTTTACTTTAATTTATCAATTACTGGCTTTATCATAATTCATTTCTTTCGTATAATCAAGGAAGCAGAAGTATTAATTAAATTTCGAAAAATCATTATTGTAATGTATGTAGGATTGTTGTAGTAACTGTCATAAAGCATGTTATAAAATAGGGCCATCTAGTTAGGGAATGGGGTTAGGTAACATGATCTAGCTATAGGCCCAAGGATCCGCGGATTATGGCACTGACCCAGATGTAGCAGACAACCAGGAGAGTATTGTATTGTAATTAGTAATCACCGCTAACTACACCGCTGCCTTTGCAGCGTATTGTCGCTGAGCTGTCGCAAGGAACCTCACCCACGATTTCACCTCTAGCACCAGGTGAAGGCGTAGCATGTTCCTACCTGTTTCACTTTAGAACTCGACATTAATTTGTTCGAGCTTTAATTTATTTACTTGAAATGGAACATTTAAGCGGTTGCCTGGGTTCTACTGCTTCGCTGTATGATCCATTCCGCAGTACATCCTAGATTCCATAATACATTTTCCTTTATTTTTAAAACACTTTATTAAAGCAATATTTTAATCTTTATCGTTTAAGGGAAATTAGCAATATGCCAATAATGGGTCCATTCATGCTTTATATAGAACAGAAGTAAATACAAAATTAAAGTGAAAGAGAAAGAAGAAATATACATAATAAATGAAATGAACAAAAGAGGGGAACTTTAATCTTTTCTTTTTTTTATTAACTACCTATTTATTGATATTTACAACTTTATATATTATATACAACAAGTAAAGTTGAGGAAAATTATTACAATGACTTGTCAATAATAATGTTACGGGCCACTGAGGGTATGGCTAATCATACTATACTTAATTATTAAATACTAATTTATTTACAACTTAATAAATACAACTAAATTCTTGATCTATTATAAACTTACAATAACAATTATGACATAGGTCTAACCTATATCTAATTAGACTAATTTCAATGCTATACAATAAGGTAATACTTATCCTAAACAACTTAATGCTAGGTTTCACAATTACAAATAAGATTCTCTAAATCTATATACAACACTGACACACACTGAGACTGTCACTGACTGACTGACGACTCCCCGATGACTGAATGATCACTGCCTAATCACTGAATACTGACTGATGGGATTTGGCCACTTTGATTGCTCAAATAAATGTTTTTTTTTAATTCATACCAGGAGGAAGTACTGTTGAATGCTAGTCTCCCACACGCCTAAGACCTATATTATTACAATATCATCAAGTTCACTTATTATTACTCCAACAAAAGGTTTGAATAAAATTTTGAAAGAGAAGAAAAAATAATAAAATAGATAATTAAACAGTGAAAATAGATAATTATACCAGTAAAGCGTAACTCTTATTCAAAATGTTCGTGAACGAAAATAAAATTTAAATTTCACTCGCCTGATGAAGATTAACAGCACTTATAATTTAAATGACCACTTACTGTGATCGCTGCTCTACTTCTGAGCATTAGTTCGAACTGGCTGGAACATATGTCGTTCTAAGCGAATAAGTTATTTATTTTTGATTGAGAGAGAAAGTGGAACTCATTCAGCTTTGAAAATAGCTGGTTACTTTCATTTGGTTTCATACATATGTTGGAAAATATTTAAATATAAATAACTGAGAAAATGGTAATTTATGAATAAAAAGGGAAAACTTTTAATATAAATTATAAATGGTACTAATATAAACAGCATGAAATGCCATGATGAAAGACTTCTTATTGCTGAAGTCCGTCATCATTTATATACACTGATAAACAATAAATAATAATAATAAATAAAGGCTTTGCGAACCCAAAAGCTCGATACCGACACCACCAACGTTCGACCTTCAATCCACACCATTAAAACCCAAATCCTAAAAACCAGCCCTGAGGCAAATCCTCCCATGTACGTCTCGGTTTATATCTATGCCCATTTTAACCTTAGCGCTGCTATTTTCTAAACTATATTTACCAGATAAAGCTTCCGGAATTCCGCATTGTGATTAGAGTCCTCTAAATTCTTCCGTATCTTCGTCCTTTTTGGACTAAATATTCTACGCAGCGCTTTATATTCGAAAGCATTATACACTGATTAGCAAAAATTGCACCGAATTGCTTTTTTCCATTTTCTCAGCTAAATGTTTCATTCTTCTTAGTGGTTTATGTCCGTATATGGTGTAACCAGAATAAATGAAACATATTGGGTATATTAAAAAATTATTTAAATATATAAGCAAGTGTATTTAAAAAAAAATATCAAGGAAACTTGCATTCGGTTGAGTATAGGTCTTATGTAATTTTGTATAAAATTCTTGAGTGGTATGCCCCATCTAAAGCATAATTGTAATAAATAAAATAATTATAAAATTTCGGTATTTTATTTTATTTTTAAAATAGTATTATAATTTTGCTTGCTTTAATTTAATTAATATTTTAAATAATCCCAAAATGTTTTCTTTTTCCTGGTTAAAGAATATGGTGACATAAAATTGTTAAGAAAAATGACACTTTCAGCCAAAAAATTGAAAAAAAAAATTATGGAAAAGCTGTCTATCAGTATATTTTCCTGTACTAAATTGACTTATTTTTTGTATTGTTTATGTTAAAGTTTTTGAACATATCGTTGTAGTTTCTGGTAAGGAATAGAATGGTTAAAATTTCACATAATATGCATATAACATTAAAATCCTGCTTATAAAAATTGATTTAAAATTATGAATTAATTAGTATCATTTTTTTTTTTCTGTAAGGTTGGTATTTCATTGAGAACTCTTTCATTCACAAGTTTATAACACAGAAGCCAGGCTTCGCACAACTTTCACACAACTTGATGTTAATAAGGCGACCGGTCCAGACCACAGTTGCTATTGCTGTCCCCTGGTTTCCAAAGATAGACTCCATTCATTAAGAACTAATTAAGAAATTTTATTTTTATACAACCTACATTTTAATAAATATTACAATATTTTTTTTTTTTAATGTTTGTTATAGACAATAATATTCTCAATATTTATGATATTTTGAAATGCAAAAAGTACATAATTATTTCATTATAATAATTTTTATTTTGCATATTTTTTACATTTAATTTAAAGTTTGGTTTCATCTATTTAACATTTATGCTATGTATATGTGTATGTGATTGATAACAATAATTATATATAAATATATATATATATATATATATATATATATATATATATATATATATATATATATATATATATAAACCACAACTATTTATCTAGCGGATACATTCAATGCTGAATCACTTTCAGTTATTTGCCGTAATAACCAAGACCTTTAAGCTGTTAAGGCTAAACAAGGTTGTAACTTTACAATTTTACTGACAATGAAAAGTCATGGGTTATGACAACAACAGACATATAGAATAAAAACCTTTTGTTTTATTAAAAGTTTTTAATCTTTAATTTTTTTCTGGTTGAGTTTCAAAAACCTAAAATTTTACTTTTTTAAAAAAATAATGCCTAATTTTTAAAAAAATAAATATTTCCTAACGCAACCTAGAATATATATAAACGAATATATATGAGTGATTGAAATTCAATTTAACCATTACAGGAGTGGAGTGCTCCAGAGATCGTTATTGTGGATTCAGAACACAAGTTTGTTTTGAAACAGTTTGACCCAATGTTGGGCGACTTATGAAAGATGTTAAGAAATATCCATTCTTAAATATTGTTTTAAAATTTATTTAGTAAATTTTTAAAACTATTATAATTAATTTGAACTGATTATTGCGAAAAAATTAGAATAAATTTTAATTAAATTACAGTTTAAATAAATACATGTTTATTCATATAAATGTTAGCCAATCATTTTCTCAATAATCAATAACACCTTAAAAATTCTTTCGGAATATTATAATATTTATAATTTTTAACAGTCTTAGAAAAAAAAGTATTATTCTCTGTCATTTGCTTATTTTTCCTTTATTTTTTCAAATATTTTCTTCAATCTTTTTTTTTTAATAATTGAAAATAAAAAAATATAACTCGAAAAACATACTACGTTGTAAGAAGCCTCATAAATTTTTACATTTTACAGTGAGATATTGGCTGAAAGTATTGCGTCAGCATCTATTTTTTGAGACTACACATTATTAAATGTGTAGGAATTAGTATACTCTAGTATACTTTTTTTTTACTCTAGTATTAAACTAGAGGAAAAAAAAGATGTTAAAAAAAAGAATGGCGTGAAATTCCGATGGGACATAACATATCCGAGCGTTAACTTACGTCAATTATCCAATTTACAATTTATTGAATAATAAATATTAAATAACAGAAAAGAAATATTAGATACATACTAAATTTATTTATGCATATATAGTAATTAGTATTTGTCTATTATTAGCAATTTATTTTTAAACTTAGGTATCGCTGCAGAGAATCAAGAATCGATTTTTTGGAATCGTTTCGAATCGTGTATCGGAAAATTTTTGTAGTCGTCGGCCCTGATTGTATTAATATTAATTATAAATGTTTTCTTAAATGGATGAGCCCTGTGTTTGTAATTGATTATTTTTTTAATTGAAAATTAAAGGACCCGAGGAGGCATATGACCTTAGAACCAACAACCTTTGGCTTAAAGGATGGAATCTATGACCTTAATATATCATCCTGCTGGTTTATACTTGGCAGAAAAATCTATTAACAAATAGTAAATCTGTAGACCCATAAATTCATTTGTTTTAATCTAAAAACAAATTTACGGAAGGTTCTTGCGTTAAATCTTATAAAACAAATAATATTCTCTATTAAATTTCTGATGGGGAAACTGTCGTCAAGTTTTCGATCCAAAAAACAGGAAGATTAGACTGTGCTAAAATGAGGGTGAAAAAAGCGTAACACAAAAAAAAAGTGTTGATGAACAAATAAATTAAATAAACCATTAATTAAATTTAGTATACATGTTAGTTAGTTGATTGCATTAAAGATTTTTTATTAATAATATATATTTATTTAAAGAAAGTATTACGATATGCCTCAATGTAAGCAATAAGTAATATGGATGGCTTAATGGATCCATTCACATAATAAGAAAAAAAATATATAATAAAAAGAAAGTGAATATAATACAAAAAGAAAGAATAATAAATACAAATGAAAAAAGTAAAAAAAATCTCATAAATAATCAATAAAATAAAGGAATAATTATGATTGAGGCATAAATATATATAAAGTAAAAAAAACTGAAAAAAAAAAAAAAAATAAAATGTTGTAAATAAATAATGAATAAAAAACTAGGAATACATTTTTTTTTAATGACGTGAGGCACAATAAATAATTGTTTTTTAATTATGTTTTCTTTGACTATGCACCCCAACTATCTACATCATCATATTTTTTTTATTTTTATAATCTTCATACTAGTGGTGATGAGTATATAATTATTTACAGGCTTAACATTTGTACATTGTAAACATCAGTTATAATTTTTTTCTGCTTGTGTTTGATAGTAGACTATTCTGTAAATCAGAATAAAAAATAAATAAAATAAAAAAAGTAATAATAATTTAACTGTTTTGGGGTAAGATGATGAGGAGGAGGAGTTAAGATATATTTTTAATTGTGTTCCTTTACTAAGCCCCATTAATATAAACAATTATAATCTTATTATATAAATGTAAATATATAAAAATGTCGTACACAAAAATAATGAATCTATAATAAACAAATGTATAAATCTATAATACAAAAATCTTTCGTTTAATATCCAACAAATAAACAGTATACTGGTTGGATAGTGGCTGTTGTCCGACTTGGTATTTAGGGTAATAGGGTATTTACTGTTAAAATCCCTCTGATATAATGCTTCTATCCTAGAAAAAAAATATGATTCCCCAACGTCCCGTCTTCATGGAACACAATACACTGGAGACAGGATTGGTAGGAATGTGACGGGGAGTATTAATATTCAATGAAGTATTGAACTAGCCAGGGACGATAGTATGGGCTGGTGACTACCTTCAACAAATGGCAGGCAAGGACACTACTTGTTATTGTCACTCGTCACCTGTAATATTCCATTCATATGTAGTTGACGCTTATCTGATAACGTTTTCGTGAGAGGTCGTTCTATCATTCAATCATGTTTAGTTATCGGCGGCTACTTGAAGGGGATTCGGCCTCTTCTTGGCACCGTATCAGGAGACTTCCTCAAGTACACTTGTGTCTGAAACGTGGAGGGTCAACGTGATGAAGGACCTTCTGAAGACACGTCATATTTAAAATTGTCAATGATGGATGGTCTAACAACATTCAAAACATAAGGAACAAAATGAGATGAGCTTCAATTTTCAGAAATAGATATCTCAGCTAATAAATAAATATTAGATAATATAGCTTTGACATAGAACTACATGCGTGTGTGTCTATATGCGTTTGCACACGTGCGCGTGTACATAAGAAACTTTCCTTATTTTCATCCTGGGTTCACTCATTTTCCTCCGTAGTGACTGGACTGTTGGAGATCGTTGTAGTTCACCATCTATACATTCAATTAGTAGATAGATCTCTGATAATGAAATCTCATTAAATTTACGGCATGTTGGTTTATTTTCTTTACTTTTAGTCGGTAATGGACTTATACTGAGAATGCAAGTGCCACCCCCCTCTCCTCTCTTGACTTATTCAAACCTCACCTTGGCCGTTTTACATAATGCTGTACCATCCTTTAAAAAAAAAAAAAAAATAAAAAAAATATATACGATTTTTTTTCTTAATTCAATATCTTATCATTTCTTCCAAATATTATCACAAAATTTTATTTTTTACTATAATATGGCCTACGACTGTATATTTCGTAATGCTCATTTTATTTATTCCGTATAATAAATGTTTTTTAGTAATTTCAGGCTGCACTGGCTTATATTATATCAGAGTCCCAGAGAGAATAGTGCTTTCTAGAGGGTTTACCTCTTAAAGTGCAGCAGTAATGGTTGAAGTGATCCTTAGCATAATTTTATTTTTTAAAATTAAATTATTAAAAATATTAATTTATTTTGTTTTGTAATATTTTAAATTAAAAACAGTTTAAAATAAATACAACTCAATCAAGCCAAACAACTAATAGAATATTTAAAAAATATATATATTTATTAAAATTTACAACTGTATACAATGAAGATCTAAAACAAAAATACATCATCAATGGTTGAATGCATAAAACAAAACAAATCACTATTTAATTTATTTAATGTAATAATAATAAAAATAATTAAAATACTATTATTCATTCTTTACGGATACAAAACGTGGAAAGAACATCGTTAAAGTTTTGGAAAATTAAGTATTGCATGGAATGTTTGGACCGAAAAAAGATGACCACACTGGGGTATTCAAAAGAATAACAGTGCGATGGTCAAAAGGTTCATATGAAGTCGTAGGATTTAATAATAACTAACTCCTCAAGAAGGCAATCAATGTTGAACCGTTAGGTGAAGTCTGAGGAATGGACCGAAAGCTAGTCAATTGTGTCAGGAATTGAAAAGAGGCGAGATAGAAGGACATACCTCCTTCAGTCAGAGGGTTGTCAGAATTGAGCCTTAGGATTTGCTTAGCCATTATATTTATATATTTATTTTATAATCATAGTAATAATAAAATAAAACCCTATAAAAAAATTAACAATTTTTTACATTAATTAATTAAATAATAATAACAATCGAAAAGAAAATGAAAGGTAATATTAAATGCTTTCAGTTACTTATTTAATATGTTTAAGGAAACTCATCCAAATACGCTTATATTAATAAACTATAATTATAGGTATATATTATCTAGAATTTTCTTTCAACAAACAAGTCAACAAGGATTTAGCCTGCCTAAATATTACAATTTCATACTACATTCAGTGATATGTTAATGAATTTTGAGACTGGAAATGGAATCATAATAGACTAAGATGGGGCATTAAAATGCAGCGTGGGGCACTCACGATGTGAAAGGTATGGATGTTTCCTGTAATCGAATGTGAACGTGTTGCCAGCTCGGCTTACTGATAACTCCCTACCCCTCTGTCAATCGCCACTAACCTCACGGATTATTCCCTTGCGGAATCCTATAAGAACTGTTTTGAGTTCAGGATTTTCATAAAGGTTTATTCCTACTTCAATGGAAAATTTTTTAACAAACAAAAGTGATGTGTTTTTAAAGAATGAAAAATACCATTAACATAAAAAAAAAAATCTTTTCTTAGAAAGTAAAAATGTAAACATTAATTAATATTCTTAAATAAAATCCTGGAGTAAATAATTCATCTAAAATTGTATAAACGTTGACCTCCCTAATAAATAACGATACCTTAAGCCCTTATTAAGCTTTAAATTAAAATTAAATAAACACATAGATCTTCTTATGATTTCTTTACTGCAACAAGATGGGATGTTGCTATGATTTACGGTTTCACACTTGAATTTATTGTTCATATTCACTTACCTCTGCTAATAATTTATGTATTAATGAGAAATTTAAACAACAACGAATATCTTCTTAACGGTTCATGCAGAACCTTGGCCTCTTACACGATTTCGTTCAGTTCGGTCTCTGACCACTCTCCTCCAATTTTTCACACCAAGGGTCGTCAGGTTAATTTGATGGTCTATTTCTTCTTTTTCTCTGCGAGGATGTTATCTCAGACTAATTTTTCCTATCTTCTGAACATGGCCTTTTAACCATTTAATTATTCGTTGCTTGATAGTACCCAATAAATCTGCAGCTTTGTATAGTTCAGTTAACTAATATACTGTTGCTTATAATTCTCTATACATCTTCATCTGTATGTAATTCTCTGTACCTTCATCCTTCGCTGTAAGGGTTATACCTGGTTTTACTTCCATAATTTTAATTTTTTTTTTATAGATGGTTAGAGATGGGTATTGATAATATCAAAGATTAATTTAATTATACAAATTATTAATAAAAGGTTTTACTAATTATGGTAAAACCTATCTATTGGATATTCGTTCGCTCTTTTTATTAAAATGACTAAACTTTTTTATTAAAACTAGCTACACTATGAAGTATGACCTCACTTTTGTTTTATCAAGATCATCATGAAACATGTCTTGTCAATTCTCTAAAAATACCGCTTAAGTTGCAGTTTTGGGACGGTTTGTAAGAATTTCTTTTAAAAACACCTAAAAAACTGCTTTCTGGATACTACAATAAGTTTATGCATCAAATAATCTTATAAGTATTTATAATTTGCCCATAGGAATCTTTTAAATTTAAAACTTTGAAAACAATACTCGTGACGCCGATCATTGTAATATTACAGTTCCACAATCTCAGGAAGCTTTAGTAGAAGTAGTGATTTCAGTGGCGATAAAGATAAGCCATTCTGAGAGATTACCTGGTAAAATCTTTTGTCTGGTTGTTGTTCAAACGTACAAAATTTATTCTAACTTCAAAGCTAATGAACAAATAATTTCTGTTCGTAAGAAAAGGCTGACTTTATTATATGTGTAACGCTGACGACCAAGAAAAACGCATTACAATTATTTGTAAGTAGGTGAATGGACTGTCTTGTATGAAGAAAAGTGTATTAATTGGGAAAGGAGAATTCAACTTATGTGAAATAGATATTTTCAGAGAGAAAATGATAAAGTTTATAATTTAATATATTTATTTACGAAGATCGGACATGGGTGTTAGTTAATGAAGGAATCCGTTTAAGAGGAGCTAACATTGGATCATATCTAATTTGGATTTAGATTTGGCAGAAATATTAATATACGAGCTAGTATACGCTTTGAACTTTAGGGCTATTGGTTATTAAATGACACTTAAAGGATTCTCAATTATATTACTTCCAACTGGTAACAGCTTGTTTCAAATTGAAATAAGAAAATTAGGATTAAATGCTGCATTTAAAATAGAAGCCATTTTTTTTAAAGGAAAAACCAATAGCATCCTATTTCCCAACATGAACTGATAGCTTCCGCTTTTGTCCTCTTTAGATGGCAACTCAATTCATTGACTTACATTTTCAAAATTAAAATATTTTATCTATGTAATGCTGATATTTTGAATCTTTTTATGTTTGTAGAACTGATTATGGACCTTTAACATTGAAAACAAGTCTTTGAACTATAATTAAAAAAATCCAATAGAATTGGCAAATAATTCATTACATACAACAGATTAATTTCACTAATAGTGAGAGTTATTCAATATCTAAAATATCTGTTTATCCAGGAATAGAAAAATGACATGGCGGTTAGTTTATTTAAAAGCTAGTCTCGAATACTACTCTTTCATCATAAGTTCAAGGCTTAAGTCGATAGGAGGACCAAGTAAATCTTGCTTTTGCAGCAATGGCCTGAGATGAATGTATAACATTCGAAACTTTTTTTTTTTTTTTTCAAAACATCATCATAAAAGTGGAAAACCATTTATCAATTCAGAGCAAGATTGATCCTTATATGGTTTTAAAAGATCTCTTGGAACCCTTCCAATTGTTCTTAATAGCGATAGGCAATAAAACTTTAATTGATAAAAACATACTTTCCCTTAAATGATTTAAATTACAATCTATATAAATCTAGGTATTGAAAACCTTTAGAATAAAATACTAATACACATATAAATGTACTAATTTACTTTCTCTATTTCAGGTGGCGAGGGAGTGTATACAAATTAGTATGGAGAGAACTTCTGGTGTACTTAGCAATCTATTTTACAATTAATTTTACATATAGATACGCGTTAACAGATCAACAACAAAGGTAATAATAGTTCATTTTGTTTATTTTTTATATTATTATTAGAAAATATTTATATATTTTTTTAAGTCAGTTTTAAATCAGATCTATGTTCAGAGTTGTATTTCCCTAAAAAAAAGATACAGCACATAATTAATTGCTGTCAAAGAACTTAGGACAAATGTTTTTGAAAATTTTTTTTTTTTATTTCAGTCTTTCATTAGTTCATTAAAGTAATGAGTATGTATACAGGAATGGGATCTGATTTCCTATAAAGGGATATTTTTCATTAAGAAACTATGAGAGCTCAGTTGGTAAGGCACTGATTTCTAAGCTCCGGGGTCCAAGATCGAGTCCGCCTGAAGGCAGAAAAATTAATTTCTGTAATTTCAGGGTCGACTTCATGATCTGAAGACCTCCTGGGGCCACCCAACTTCGAAAGATTGGGTACTCTTAAATTGGAGGAAAACCTTTCGGTCGAACTGTACGGCTGACTACATAAACTTTTTGAATATTTGTTGGTCACCAACCAATATTTCTCTTGCAGTACCTTGCTCAATCCAAATGATTAAAAAAATACTATATCTTAGTTTAAAATAATTATAAAAAATAGAAACCCACTTCTATCCAAGCTCGATCCTCCTCATTATCATATTATCACTCGTCGTATACTTCATACCCAATCTAATTATTCTATTATCCCAATTTATTTCCCACTTGAGTCCTGATAACCCTCCTAGGCATCTGGAAAGTAGATCTTGGGGCCTTCTAATATATAAATAGAACTTAGAAAAGCCCATGGGTATTTGCTATTTGTATTGGGTTCTTATATCCACAAATATGGTTACTGTATTTATTTTGTACAGCCGTAAATATAAAAAAAAAAAAAATTATTTACGTCCAAGGTAGTAATAACTCCATCCTCTGTAATAACACCAATTAGTTCACTATTATAACAGAGACCATAGTTGGTATCTGTGGCGTCCTTGAGAGAAAATGTATCCGATAATTATAATATATATAATATAAAATATACTCATTTTATTACTTATGTGACAAATGGAATATGAAACTAGATATAAGAACATAAAAACCGTTTTCAGAAGAATATCTAATTAAATGCAAACGAATTTCATTGTTGACTAAAGTTAAAAAAAATTATTACAAAATGTAATAATTTTATTTAAAAACAAGATTGAAAGAAAAATGAAATGATTATATAAAGAAACTAGATAATGGGAAGATAATTACATTTTTTTTTTTAATTGAAGCGTGGAATTCCCAAAACCAGCTAAGTCCATTTTAAAAAAAAATCACATCTGCTCGATAAAGGTGACCAGATTCTATTGATATGTTGATTTATTCAGAATAATCTGTTTAGATTTGTCGACTTATTTACGAAAACAGGACGTATAAACTAGTAAACAAAAATAAACTACAAATATTAAAAAGCTATGCAAATATTGTTATCATTAACAATATTATTAAGAAATCAATGGCTACTTTATATTTATAAACTCTTTTGCATGTTATAATTATTATAATAGTAGCAACTGGTAATAAATATTTTAATGATACCTAGAATCACAAAAAATGTTTGTTGACAACCTGTTATTATTGTTGACTTATAAATAAGGAACTTAGCATCAGTATTCCTATTGCTTTAGCTTATTTATTCATAGCTATATAATTATAATTTTAAATTAAAAATTGAAATAATAAACATTAATGAAAGTAGTTCTTGTCTGAATATAGTTTACCTTAATTGAATGTTATTTCAGCTTAGTTACTTATATATAAACATATCTGATCATTTTTCCATTGTGCTGAAGATATATTTAATCCATATATATATATATATATATATATATATATAAAAGATATTATTCGTTTTTGTAATGAGAATATAATGTAGCAATATGTGTAACAAAACTAAACATATATAGTAAACTTAATGCTTGAAACGAAATAAAGAGAAAGTGAAGAATTCGATTGAATAAAAATATTATTTATTAATATAAACACGTAATTGCTAGATTAATATTAATAACTAGCATCTCGAACATTTCATTGATAAGGTTTAACCTTGGTCCGTCTAGTTAATTACTGCTATAAATTAAATGGTCCAATTTTTGTGGGGAGATACTGTCATTTGTTCCGAATCTCTGTAAATAATTTACTGTCTGTGTTCTGCTATAAACGCTGGCAGTTATGTGCCTGATTTATGTCAGTGGATTCATTTACACCATAGATTCATAGAATCTAATTTCAATTATTTACTATTTAAATATCCCATATATATTTTGTATTATCACGATCTAAAAACACTTAAGTTATCAGAAATTTCGAAAACGATGTTCACAGTTGTGGTCCTGACATAAAATTGAAGGATTTTGAGGATGAAGTATATCACATTTTTTAATATTCTTAATTCATTGGAACAAGGATTTATGTGCATATTTATTAGGTGGCAAAATCTTAATATTTCAAAACAACTAGAAGAAGATGAATGTATGATATGAGAGATATGAAAAGATGGATAGGCTAAAGGAAAATGTTTTTTTTTGTTTTTTATTTTTCATTTATTGATATTTACAACTGTACAAAATAATATAAATTAAGTAAATGTGTTGATAGTGATTACAATGGCATGTAAATAACTTGTGAAGTACAACTCACTAGCAGCTCTTCAATAAAATCTACACTAAAAGGTCTCTAGGCCATCTTCTTTTCAGACGCCTCGGAGGATTATCGGGAATGGAGTGGGAAGTAAGTTAAGAGACTAGTGGATTGGAGTGGCTATGGAGCTTACTATGGAAGGATACATATCTGGTTTGGGCTAAATCAGCAACATATGGAACATTAAGATCTTTATGGATAAGTTTTCTGGACATAAAATAAGGAGCATTAAGGATTTTGGATTGTAAGGATTGGAAACGAGATGAACTGTGGTCTTATCACTGTCATGTAAATAAGTCTTTTGTAATTAATTGGAAACTTTGAACGTTTGTCTAGTAAATTGTCGTTTTAGTCTTGTATGTTGATTCCAAGTAAGACGTTTGTCCAAGTCCTAGGTAGAGGATCTGTTCAACAGCGATTAGTGGAATAAGGGAAAATGTAAAAAAAAAAAAAATTAAATATAAATGACTCGAAATTGTGTTTTGTTACTTCACCCACCAAACTCTTCAATTATAAGACGCTGTAAATTTGGCCTTAACCTGATACCTATCATTCAACGACTAGTCTCCTATCTTGCTTCTCACTCGAATCCCAATAACCTTCTGAAACGTCTGAAAAGAAGATGGCCAAGAGACCTTGTTATTGAAAAGTCATTGCAATCATTTTACCGCAAAGTAGCTTATTTTATTTTGTGCAAACAGTTGTCAATATCATAAATATTAATAAAAAAATATATAAAAATTTTGGCGGGCACAAATTATCAAATTTAAGAGCTCTTAAACATATTTGTATAAAAGATAGTTTGATGAGAGCGGATAAGATTTTCAATGCTGATCGTAGGCTAAATGAGTTAATTTTGTAAACTGCACACTCGCTCACGCGTTTACAAATTCAGGGCTGCTTGAGTTTACATAAAATAAAATTAACCATTTGATTACACTGCCTTCTACGTGATACGTCCATCTTCCTGGACACCGATCGAAGGCTCCCAGAGGTCATTGGGTAGAGGCCGCGGACCAAGGCAAGACAAACAGATAGCTCCATGAATAATTCTCGTCATAGCCGACAAGCTCTGCCCGATGTGAGGTAATTATTAATTTATTCAACGAAGAATGGCCGATTGGGGGCGTCTGGAGTCAGGAAGCGGCGGGATGGCCTGATTTTATTTTCCTACCGGTTTATCTTAGAATGGAATGTCAACTGCCTTGTAGACCAAGCTAACCCAGCTTGTTTATTCCCCTGGATGCTCTCCTAGATTTAGAGGTTAGGAAGCATATATTATCATCATAAGCAACTGTCAACAATGATAAATATATATATGTTTTACTATATTTTAGATGGTTATTAATAAAAATGTCATTGTAGAAATGCATATATATATTTTTTTTTTTATAGCTATTTATTGAAATTTACAACTGTACAGAATAAATATAAAATACAAAAAGTAAATGTGATAATTCTAAAAATGACATGCTAATTGTCTGAAAGAAACTACCCATATGTAGGACTTATAAATGTTCTTTATAATTAAGTACTATATTAGCAGGTCAAGAGGCCATCTTATTTTCAGGCGCCTCGGAGGGTTATGAGGAATGGAATGGGAAGCAAGTTGTGATACTAATGGATTAGAATGAAAGGATTATGAAAGGATAGGTATCTGGTATAGGTGTCTCTGGCTAAGTCAGATAAATGTATATTAATGAAACGATTCAATATTAATATTTTCAATATTCTCCAAAAATAGAAAACAAATATTTTAAAATTAAGAAAGATCTTAATGTCCAATATTTTGATGATTTAGCCCAAAACAGATACCTATCCTTTCATAGGAAGCCCCACAACCCCACAAATCCTCTAATTTCTCAACTTGCTTCACTTACCATTCCCGATAATCCTCCGAGGCGTCTGAATAGAACATGGCCCAGAGACCATCTATTGTAGAATTTTTATTGAAGTGCTACTAATGAGTAGTTCTTTTCAAATTTTGGCATGTTATTCTAATAGTTAACAACACATTTACTTGATGTATATATTTTGTACAGTTGTAAATTTCAATAAATTGATATTATATAAAAAAATAAAAATTAAGAAAACATTATTAAGACAAGAGGTTTGGGACGTAATTGACGGATCAACCTCGTTTTACGCGCTCTCTCTCCATGTACCGCAGAGATCAGAAACAAAACTATAACGTTTTAAGATTGAATTTTTAAAACTTTTTTTATTTATTATTGAAGATTTAAAAGGGATAGAGATAGAAGTACATTTTGTTGATGCTACGATTGTCAAACGCGTTGATATATTCCAGCATATTTATTAACCTAATACACTGATGAATAGTTAAACATTCTAAAAAGAACTAATAACGTCATAGAATTCAATTATAATGTTTTTATTTATATAGGTATCCTCTCTTACTATTTATGACAATTCGTATTACTTATTGACCATTGCAATTTTTATTACAAATTAATGGAAATTGTAATGTTAATTAATTAAATCAGTTATTCCAGAAAAATATTCATCATTGATCAGTATATTGCATATGCAGTATATAAAAAACAATACAAATAAATAAAAAGTAGTATATAGCTTCACATGTCATTATTTTTTATTATAAATCATATTTTTAATAATAATTATAATATTTTTAAAAAGTATGTATTTATTTTTATCCTTTATTTTGAGAAAGGGATTTTTTTTTTTTAAAAAGTAGTTCGTTTAAAAAGATGTATGAAGGAATTTCCATACATCAAAACAAAAAGCTGAAAATATGCTAGTATTTTTTTTAAAGATAATTGCTCATAGCTTTTCATGGTTGTAAATTTAAATAGTGTTTAATATTTTATTTATGAGTTATATTTTCATTTTGTGTAAATATTCATATTTTATGTTTATCAACTAAAATACTCTATATACGTATCCATTATATTTTTGAAAACAATAAATAAAATCTGTTATCTTAGATATTAGTTTAAAATTTAAACACCCATCTTCAACAAAGACCTTGGTACAATGTTCAAAAACTATTTAAAAATTAAAATTAGTAAAAAATAAAATAAAATTAGTCCAATTACTAAAACCTAAATTGATTTTAAAATTAATACGCTTACCAACAGGATTTTGCTTTAAATGTTATTATTTTTATTTTAAATAATATTTTTAATAATAATTAGAATATATTAAAAAAAGTATTTATTTATTTTTCTCCTTAATTTTAAAAGGGGAATATTTTTTAAAAAGTAGTTTCGTGTAGCAAGATATTTTATATTTATTTATCGTACCATATTTCATATTTATCTACTAAAATACACTAAATACATGTCCATATTTTGTTGAAAACAATCATTAATAATAATAAATATATACTGTTAAAATTGAACATGATGTTATTTATTTTTTGTTATCTCCTCTATAGTGAAGATTCATTGGCAATTGAGGCAAGGTATAAGCGGTTGTAATTTTTGATCTTCTTAAAGAAACGAGATAATTTTCGATTGTTTTGATCTCATATGTTAGCATTACTTTTATAGAAAGGTGAGGGTTGGGTAAATAAATGTAAATCTTTCATTGGAGTCACCCATATGAAATTTTTTTATTATATTTATATATTCAAATCTTTATACTTGTTTTATTTTTTTCATCGCATAAAGAGAGAAACAACTGAACGTGTGAAAGGGGCGAAGAAACTCTCATATCACATCTCGATTAAGAAATATAACCGAAGTGGAAATTCTGGTGACCTTTCTCAGCGAGAAAAACGTAAAAAGGACGAATGTATGTCAAATATTTGCGTAATTATGAAAATGCGAGTTCATCGGAAACAATTACTGGGCAAACGACTCTGACCTATTTTTTTTCTTGAATGTTTCCAAACAATACCTAAAATAGGAGACAAAGTTGTAAAACGTTAGGGATGTGAAAATTGTCTGTTGTTGAAATAATATATATTATTATATTCAATGTTTTTCCTTGAAAACATTACGATCTAAGTTGTCTGAAGCATACCAATGGAAATGATTACTAGTTATCTATGACAGCTAAGAAATTACAGAGAAAGACAATGGAATGTTTCAATATTTTAAATACTTATTTGGTTCTGGTTCTCATTATGAAAAATAAATTTACCATTATATTGATCAGAATTTATTACCTTATACCTCTCTTGATTTGAACATATTATAAATGATCTGAAAAGGTAATAAAAAACAAACAAATGTCTCTTTGTTTAATTTAAAAAAAAAAAATAAAAAAATAAGCTTCATTTATCTGATCGGAATAAAAACGGTGGAAATAAAAACATTGAGCTAGAAATTTTTATTAAATCAGACAGTGATTGTTTAAAATTCATTCTTTTTATTTATTTTTAATTTAAAAAAGATTTTTTTTAAAAAATGGCTTTTATTGAATACAAATTTTAATGCACCTCACCCTTAGAATATTAGTAATAGGTAATTAATCCATTCATATAAAACCCCGAAACAATCTTTTCCCGTAATATGGGGAGCGAAGCCGTATCCAAAGAGATCCCCGCGCTGTTCTCTCAGCTGCGTCACTGTTGTTAAAATCCAGTGGAGGCTGTGTTAGAGTGCTATATGATCAGACGCTCAGGACTAAAGTGGGAGAACCGTGTCATAAAGATCTCCAACATAAATAAATATACTTATTTACATCTATGCTATTATATAAAAGGACAAGCCATTTTTCGTTTATGATCACTAACCACGAAAACTACTAAACCAATCAATAACAAATTTTAACTACACCATCTTTATAGTTCCAGGAAGGTTCAGCAAAGATAAAATCTTCTGATTTTCTATTAATTTGTTATTAAAAAAGCGATAATATGTTGTTAAGAGTGAGGCTTAAAAATTGAACGATAGCTGGCGAGCGCCATTCTTGATGTGAGGTTACAAGGTACGGCGTTATATAGAGCTTGAAATTGATAATAAAATTTACTTATACTCGATTAAATTATTAAAAAAGATTTAACTGCTACATGTGGGTCCCAGTGAATTTTAAAACTCGACCGAATGTGTACAACACCATTCTACAATAGAGTTTACAACGGTAAAACTACTAAGCCGATCTGTACCAAACTTTAACTTCATACATTATCTTCATTGCTCTAGAAAGGCTTATTAATAATAACATTAATAATAATAAAACATTTAAATATACAATGTTGAGTGGCAGAAACGACGTTTGCTACACTGTCATATACTTTGATGTTTAGAAATTTAAATCCAGCCAGATGAAATCAATAAAATTATTTCTGTCGATCAAAATTATTACCATATCTATATGTCGATCCTTTGCATTTAAATATGATTCATGGGCCTTTAGTTGTAAACAATCATAATGCATAATTATCGGCAAGAGTTATTATCCATCTGGATTACCAGTTTACATTTTATTTATTACATGGGAAACTTCAAAAATTATTAGAGATACCATATGAAGCATTTAAACACAATAAAAGGTTCATATATACAGGTAATGACAGAGACAAGACAAAAAGAAGAAAGAAAAAAAAAAGTATAAATTATACTATATCTAAAAAAAGTATTTATAAATAATTATTTTCTCGACTTAATGAATCAGTCTTAGAGAATATTCTTCATATCCTCCAAAAGCTTTAATTAGTATCATGTAAGCATTAAATTGTACGTAAAGTACGCAAGGGGGTTAAGCCCAAATAAACAAACACTTTGCTGGTAATTGCAATTAAAAAAAAAAAATCTGCTAGAAGATGGGTATACTATAATAGCGCTAAGTGGGGAAAATAAATTAACGATGTATAGAAAAATAAAGACAAGGGTCGGGCGAGGGCACTATCGTGCGGCTGTTTATGGCTACAGGTCTGGGATCACTACCACCGCAAACGTTGTTCCCTGCTCCTTTAATATTTATGGACTATTTGCATTAACACCCACACATTAATGGGAGGATAACTCACACTGTCCAGCGGAGTTTATGTTTTTGGATAGTGTTCGAGAAGTACTTTTTATCAATTCAACAACCCTTCAAGGAATTGATACTGGACAATATACAAGGTACTAAGATTAAAATTTATAAAATTTCCAAATGTGAACTACAAAAGCAAGAATATATGTATATTAAGTTGTTTTTTTCTTATATATGTTCAAATTTATATAGATTAAATTACTTGTAAGCTAGAAGACCTTGTACTGTAGTTTTGTTCATTTTAATAACTTCTGAAGAAGGTTATTTTGAAAATAAGTCCATTTTTCGTTACAGAGATATATTTAAAGGTTTGCATTTTAATAAATTTAAAAATATTGGTAAGTATTAATACATATTTTTTTTAATAATTTGTGGTACCGGATTACAGGTAATGTAATTTTATAATCCAATAGTGTTTACTCTCATGACTTAAAAAAGTTTCATTATAACTAATTGGACTTGACTCACTTTCAAAATTAATGAATTTTTGTAATCGCTCAGTTAATAGGGAATTGTTCCAGTTGTATCAGCCTTTTACTTTTAATAATAAAAACAAAATACTATTATTTTTAAAAAAAATATTTATTTGATCAAAAGTGAAAAAAAACAAAAAAAACAATGAATATTATAGTACAAAATATAACATAACACTATCTCTCTCATTTCATAGCGTAATAATGGCTAATGCAAGTAATTCTAAAAATTTATAACATATATAAAATATAAAGAAACAAGCGTATAGTAAATTCCATATAATTGTGCTATGATTTGCTATTCTCAGTTAATGGTATGTTGGTTTTACTAGATGCTGTGATATTTACTAAATAACTAAATATTAAATGTCAGTCCCAAAAAAATATTAATTGGTAAAGTCGGAATGACTTTTTTTTGTTGACAAAACTAGAACTTTTTTTTAAAAATGGTGATCTATATAAGCATACCCAGCTTATATAGATCTCCCCCCCCAATGGGGATTCCCCTAGTGCTTTCGTTGCATGAATTCTAGGAGCTCCATCTGCTTTTATTTATTTTTTTAAAATTCGATTTCAACCTTTCTCAGCTCGATAGCCATCTAGTCAAACTTGTTTCTACGTCTACTCGGAAATATCTTCGACTATTTAAAAAAATTAATAAATAAATAAAAATTAACTTAAATTTTAAGTCCTTTGCTGAATGCTGAGTTTCTATACCTTAACTGAAGAACAGTTACTTAAGTGGCCCTTCGAAACCAGTTTTAATCACAGTCACATAATCAATAGAAAGGAAATCAATTTCGATCATTTAAAATTATCTATAAGTATATAAGTGAAAGCAGATAACTATTTATTCTGTTGTACTAGCCGAGGATCGGTCCTGTGTTCAGGAGATCCTCTAGGGGCTAACGCAACCTCTATAAAATTTCTATCCTCAATAAGGGAAAAATCTGGCGGTTCGGTGAGATTCCGACCATATCTCCTTCTTACAGCGCCGTTGGCAAACTAAACGGGCAGTACAACAGTATCAAGTACCGTTCCCAAGACCCATCATAGGTTGTAGTAGTGCCGGTTTTAATTTGTTTTTAAGTGTAACTTGTCTTACCCGTGACATGATTGGTCAAAAGTGCTTTGTTTTTGGGGAACGCAAGGGTGTTTAGTTTGAAACGCTCAATTTGACGACAGTTTTCTGATCATAAATTTAATGGAGTTTTGTTTTATAACATTTGTTGCTAAGACCTACCGCTTAGGAACTATATTAGTTTGAATGAAAAAAGTCACGTTTTAAACCCTTAATTTTTCTATTTTTCTCAACATTTTTTATTCAGAATAACTAGTAATTGTTAATTCAATTTAAATAATTTAAAATCATACAGGTGATAAAAACAAAAAATGAACAAAAGGACATAGTCGTTCCGCTGGATTAAGCTATTTAATTTGAAAATTTATCACCTACAGAGAAATGAATCACTGATAATATGAAAAAAATACAAAAAATAAATGAGTATCGTCGGTCAAGGGTGCAACTCCTAAAACATGTTCCATTTTATTCTTTATTTACCCGACAGGGTTAAGAGTGCCTTTATTTTTATAAATTATATATATCTAGATTTTTTATTTTATTGATACTTTTTTAATTTGTCTTTGTTTTCTGTTTCTTAGTTTGTTGGTAAATAAGGGATAAATATAGAGTTAATTGTGCTATTTCTTATTTCCCTTCAATGTGCAGTCATATCGGTCAAAATAAAAAAAAACGATTTAACAATATTCCTTACTATTTTTTATCTTCACAGTTAGCAATATTTCTAGGATTTATGAGATTTTCTCAGTTAATTACATTTCTAAAATAACGTGAATTTCACAAAAGATCTTAGTGTCTGACATAAGCTAGTCCATTGTTCTGTTTCAGAACGAGATAATAAATATAAAAAAATATATCCGTTTCAGTAATATTTAATTAGATCCGAGCAATATGGCACAATGGGGAATGATGATCTCTTCAAAGAAACTATGCACTCTTTCTAGCCAAGGCCAGAGATTGTGAGTTGTGCCATCCTTAATGTCACTGCTTTCCCGTCAGCAGTTCAGTGCAACGTTTCAAAACTCTTCAGTAGGAATCGAATGTTTAATATTTAGAAGATCAATATTTATGTACAGCGCGTCTAATATTTTTTATGTATTTTTTTTGTTTTAACAAAGGCAGTCTATAAAAATATATATATATTATTCTAAATAGAAATTGTCACAGCAATGAATAATCTATATGTGACGTAAAAAAACAATAGTTATTTAGGTAATAAATTAGTAAACAGCAAATTGCAAGTATTATCTACAATAAATAATATATAAGTTACAGTTAAGATAATATGCCAAAACGTTTGCCCAAAAATCCCAGTGAGCTCCATCACCAGATAGTGGTTTGGTTTACAAGAGAAACATAATGCTATGTTTCTCCAAACCACTGCTCTCTTCAGAACCCTCTTAAAATGCACCTTGGTGCAGTAAACGAGGTAGAATCATTATTATCAAGAATGAATCAAAACTTTTGGTTAGCCATAGGGGCTTAGAAAAAAAAATGAATATATACCAAAAAAAAAAAAAAAAAAATCTACTGGGGTAACAAAGAGCCCCTTAAAAATAACAATAAAGTATTATAAAATGATGATAATATCTCCCTGTATTTAAGATTAAATTCTCTCATGGAAAATGTAATTTTTTTTTTTTTTTTTTTTTTTTTTTTTTTGTCATTATGGAGAGGAATAATACATTATACAGTTCGGTATCACAAAACCATCACTAAAGTAAGCGATATCGATCGGTTCAAGGAATCGACTTTGAATTATCTAGTATAACTTAAATTAAATTTCAAAATTTGAAGGTCTCTCGGCCATCTTATTTACAGACGCCTCGGAGGATTATCGGGAATTGAGTGCGAATCCGAGAGACTAATGGATCCGAGTGGGTATGGAGCTTACATTGAAAGGATAGCTATCTAGTTTGATTCAAATCAACAATATATGGAACATAAAGATCTTTATGGATAAGTTTATTTGTTACATAATAAGGAACATTGAGGATTTTAAGAAGGATTTCGGATTGCTACGGTTAGATACTAGAAGAATTGAAAGGTTTAGTGGAGAACAAAATTTTCAAATCCGTATGCCCAAATAGGTCCTATTTGGATAAATATATGTATAAATTTTATACATTAAAACAAAATTTAGTTAACAATTTTTCAGTGGCATCATTTGTATATTTACAAGTAATTAGGTACTGATATTTTTATGATGCATCTTAAAATAAATAAAATAGTAATACAATTTGTTAATAAATATACATGTACAATACTTCAAATATTATTTAAATTAACTAAAATTTGTTTTAAAGAATTTCTACAAATGAAAAAGTAGCAGAACTTCATTATAAAATACTGATTTTATTTAATTTTACTTAAGGAATAATATTAATTAGTATTTACATATAATAAATACATGATGCAAGTCAGTGAACGTCATAAGAATTAATATGCAAATGACGTGAGGTGGGAAAGCTGTACTAGACAAGCAAGCTCTCCTTTTCAACGATCACGACATGTGCATCTGCATATTGGGGATAGATAAATCTAATACGAGCTTAGTCGCAATCGATGAACTAACAATCGATCACAGCCATAATATCGATTAACCATTATATTTTAGTAAAGACGAAAGGTATGAAATGATTCAGGAACATATGGATGATTCGGAAATAACAGTTAAATCGTTCAGAGATGTATCCATGGTCGTTTATGGTTCGGCCTTCTGTAATGTAAAAAGGTAAGCTTAACCTGCAAGGTTGTGGTGTAAATTCAATTATCGATTTTTGGTTGATTCACCTACAGAAAATTTTGAAGGTAAAATAGTCATTGTCAATAGGTTATTGAAAGTATTCAAGATCGTGCCATGAAATTCAAGGAGAAAAGGTTGGATTCCAGAAGGCACTGATTCTTATGCTTGGACGATATTTTTAACTATATTATTCATTATATTACAAATAATATACATAATTAAACTATTAATAATCAATTCTTGTCTAATAGTTTATTCATTTGTTTTTTTAAATATCATAATACTAATACTTGATATGC
Organism: Euschistus heros; assembly: GCA_003667255.2. Classification (NCBI taxonomy): domain Eukaryota; kingdom Metazoa; phylum Arthropoda; class Insecta; order Hemiptera; family Pentatomidae; genus Euschistus; species Euschistus heros. Next base: position 1,291,698 of record RCWM02000121.1, read on the forward strand.
GATATACATTTTCTTGATGTATTAAGAAACTTTTTTGGTTGCAGCCCCGCAACCAAAATTTCCAGACAATAATAAACATTGTAACAACGATCCTAATATGAAAATTTGTAAAACATAAATATGAAAAACATAATCATTGTTTGGTTTAGGATATTTTAAGTCATTACGTAACATATACCTAGATATATAAAACTGAACATTAAAGATACAACTTAAAAACTTTAGCTGGAAACCTTTTTTTTTAATTTTATTTTTACCTTCCTTTCCTTACCGTCTCGGCTTCAAAGGGTTTTCTTGCTGGGAGGTTGGAAGCGGGGAATTTGTCTGGAAACATTGAATTTTCAGATTTTTGACCTTTTGGAACCATCCTTTCTTTAATTGAAACAATTTATGTTTAACAAGATGAGAACATATTTCTCTTTTATTTATTTAAATTTTAGTACAGTAATCCTAAACCAAATATAAAGTAAAAAGTATAAACCAAATATAAAGCAAATATAAGTAAAAATATAAAGCTTATAAATTTTTAAGTGCCATAAAATACTTTATATTGGATCGAGTAGTTTATTAACTAAGTAGTAGTACTTAAATTCTATTTTTCCAGCTTGAACAAAGGTCTACTGAATCCGCAATAAAATTCGCTTAAAATTCTTATTATCTTCACTAAATGTATACGTATATTTTGAATTTATAAAAAAACTGAATGAAGATTCAAAGCAGATTACTGCTGATAACTAGTTTCGGTTAGTAGATGGAATTATTCTCACAGCTACTCATAATTGACGCTAAGGGCCAAACAGTGACAAATGCCATTTTAACAAATCGTTAACTTGCCTTTTAGAAAAATAATTTAAGAATGTAAGTTAGTAGTAAATTACCTTTTAAATTATAAGTACATAATGTAGTATATATAAAGTAGTATCCAGAAAGAAACGAACTAGCGGAAAGATTCCTAGTGGCTACAGAAACAATGATTGAGATTGGGGAAATGTATTAGATTAATACAAAACTTTTTATATTACACACTGATAGACAAAAACTCAAATATTTTGTTCTTTATCGAGTTGTAATTAGTTTAGTAGTTATTACTTATTTATTTAAAGAGATAGACTGAGTTTGTAGGTAAAAATAATAAATATGATCATAAAATATGTGTAGTATAGTTTTATCTTTTTTTCTTTTTTTCCCACGATTGTGGCTTTGGCCCTATCTTTGACGGTTTTAAAACGGTTCTTAAACAAACTGCGATAAATATGTTCAATTTTATAATCACTTTTTGTTGGAATCTAGTGGTTTTTGAATCAGAGCTTTTAAGGTGGATCAAGGTGCTTTTAAACTTGATTAAAACACACACCCACATACACACACTTATATTTCGTAAAAAGCGGACTTATCGAGTTTTGATCCTGAACGACTTTTATCTTGGTTAACCACTGCTCAGTCTTCTCTCATTTCCTCGATTAAGCCAAATAGTACTGAAAATTATATATATTATAAAAGGTTTCTTATTCACAAGAAACTACTGTACGCCTGCAAACCAGGTCTAGGAAGAACAGACGCCCGAAGGCTAGAACTACTCCGAGGATCTGACAGGAAGATGAAGGGGCCCTAGCATGCTATCCTGCATAGTAATTACCTAGGACCTGAGCTAGGGTTATTATTATCATAGATACCAGAGCCTGCTAACCACCTGCATAACTTTATATCGCCCCGCCCCCAACGGGGAGATATAATCCCATGGGATGAAGGGTCTTCAAAGGAGTCGAGATTCCAACCAGATGCAGAGGCCTGTTTCCGCGTCCGGTTTTTCTCCTGCAACCGGTTGCAGACAACTATTTATAGTATCCTGAACTTATTATGTCCGCTGAAGGAATCCGCATTGCCATCGCCGACAGTACCGCTAGTCACCTTAATAAACGGTTATTTTTAGACATGTTCTCTACCAACGGGTCCATTTCTAGACGTCTTCAAGATTATTATCCTTTACTAGGACGAGATTGATGACTTTTATTTCTTTTCTTTTTATCATTTCTATCCTGCACGGGTCGTTTTTCCAGGAAGCGATTGAACCAGGACTTATTTGAACAACAATGGAAAAAAAAGAAAAAGATTTACATGAAAGAATCAGCAACCGATGTTATAAAGGAATACTATCCTAGTAATTTATATTTCTCTAATCTGGCTATCAACAATCGATGTCAAGCTCAAATCATGTTTAACTAATATGATATTTATTTATATTTTTATATTAAAGATTTATAAATTTATTCAATATTTGACATTTTTCTCAATATTACTTATTTATTGAATCATTAATCCAACGTGGTTTGGAAAAATATATTTCGGTAATATGTCCGTACCAAAATTTTCTATTTCGATACCAATAAATCGATTCTCGATTCTCGATACCACAGTTTAAAAATAAATTACCATTTTAAAACATAATCGAAAATTAATCTAAAAAGGCTAAACAAACCGATTTAAAAACGATAATAATTCAAGGAATAAATCAGTAAACCACTATTAGCATTTTTTACCTATAGCATATAAAGCATGTTATTAATTCATAATTCAGACAATGTACCATGACATGATTCAATTCAAAATTTTCTATTTACGAAGATTAACATTCCAAGGTTTCAATTATTAACTAAGGGATTGAAAATGTTTCGATTTGTGACCTATGATATATGATAATCATCATCACAGTCATCATCATACTAAGCTCTACAAATCATAAATGGACCATGGCTGGTCCAAAATTCTCTGCCTTGAACTGTCGTCTACCAGTTCCTGATTCTTAGAGTTCGGATCTCAACTCAATCCCAATTTCGGTTCTTTAAAGTTCAGGTCTCTTTCCAACAGAATAACATGATCCACCCATCTAGTCCTAGCTATTCGAATATGGTTAACCACAACCGGATCTTCGTATAAGTTGGCTAGTTATGCTTTATTTTACATTCATTATTTCCCTTCACTGGGTGAAATATCTTTTCCTGATATCTTCCTTTCAAAAACCAGTAGTTTTCTCTCGCTGGCCTTTATCCGTTTTACATATGTGATATCGTCAATCACTGACCCCAGAGTTCGTCACAATGTAACCATAGCTATTTGACGACTAATTTCATGGGATCAATTACCTAATTTAATAATGATAAAATCCCAGCCAAATAAGCATTAGGTCACTAAACAATTACTGAAGAATTAATCATTATCAAATTAGCTGATTGATTCCAGGAAATTATTTGTCAAATAGTTATGTTTAAATTTTAGCTATGATTACATTTTGCCTTTTTTTAGTACTTTACGTAGAAGCTTCTTTGTTGAACGAGACAACGAATGGCTTTTCATATGTTTCACGAGACCACAACATTTGAGGCGACCAAATTACTATAAAATGCGAATTTATCATAAATTATGGGACACGTGATATAAAAGTTTTAGAATATTTCATTTTTACAAGTGGAATCATGAAATGAAATGCTCTCATTCTTACTATAATCGGCCGCGCCTGCTCAGAGGCGATACCAGCCCTTTGCGTAGTTAATGGTTCAATATCGTTTAAGGGAAATTCAATTTTGAACATAGCTCTATATTTATTTTTATGAATATTTTTTTTTTTTATATTGAATAATTTTTATTATTTTTGTTTACAGAACGTTCGAAACTGTACGACAATACTTTTATAAACATAGTGAAAATATCCCTATGGCATTCGTGCTTGGGTTCTATGTAACGCTGGTAGTGAAGAGGTGGTGGGAGCAGTACAGGCTTCTACCATGGCCCGATACACTGGCGCTTTTCGTTTCAGCAGCCATCCCCGGAGTGGTAATTATATATTTTTTTATTTCTAACATTTTTAATTCTATTAGTAAAGGCATATATAAATATATATATTTATAATAGAGCAGACCAACACAGTTAGGGGTTTTCTAAGTAGTAAGTTAACTCAATAGACAATATAATAATGAATTTATAAGTTAAATCTCGAGTAACTGGTATTTTTAATGTTCTATCTGTTGGTGTCAGGATAAATCAACACACGGAATTCTTATATTATCTTAAGTAGATTTTTTAAGTTATAAAAGGAAATACACTGTAAAGCTTCCTTTTTTAAAATATAAAATTTGAATTAATTAAATTAAAAAGCAAAATTGGGAAAGTGAAAATATAAAACAAACAATATAATGAATATAAAAAATATGATGAATTAAAATAAAAAAATAAAAAGTTATGCTACCCATGACGTTCACACCTTCTTACAGAAATTTAACGAATTTATTTGTTTGAAATTTAGCAAATTAGTTTGTTGATAAAATGACAAATTTTCAATTTTTATCCGTTCACCAAGACATTAGTAAAAAAAAACAGTTATTTAAAGAATAGCAAAAAATAAAAGTTAATAAAATCCACTAGTCGAGTAACTGGTATTTTTAATGTTCTTTGAACAATTAGATTTAATTACACTGTATAGTAAGGTATTTATAAATAAATACAACAGATTTAAAAGTTAAAGATATATTTTTAAAAATCAGTTACTTTCATTTGTTGTTAGTTCCATAACTTTCCTTGTTCAATAATTTCATTGTTATACTTTCTCCATGGTAGATTTCCCCCGCTTTTTTTTTAACAATTATTGTTTTTAATAGGGCATTTAAGCTAGTTTACTCGCGTTTAGATTCTTCACTTTTCCTAGAAGTTTATTAACAGCTAGTCATTATGGCATCTCTCAGTACTCATTTAAAATAAAATGTAAATAATTTCATGTTCTGGGTATGAAAATAATCAATGACTCCATTGAATAGCTTCATAAATAATATACTATATGAAAGTAACTGATACACCTAGTTAAATAGCAATAATATTTATGAGAAAAATAATCAGTAGTATCATAAATATATAGATTGAGCCTATAATCTTATGACGAACTAAAATATTTTGGGTAGAGCCTCATTTATTCAGGTTGTGCGATATATTCTACCCCAATTTTCTATCACATTTACCAAAAAAATCAAGGCGAATCGTAATACAAATGATGAACATGACATTTATGATCGTTGTATTCTTATGAAAGTAGCACTACAAAACTTCAGACTATGACTTCCGCAAATATTAAAAATATTTAAATTGTTTCAAACAACATTGTTTTTTTAAAGAAATATTCATCAGAATTTAGCCATAAGATGATAAAAAATATTTTAACTGTTGATATAGTTCATTAAAAATACCATAATAAAATTTAATAAATATTTCATCGTATACAATTCCTTCAATAATAAACCTACAAACGTTCGTAGTTTCCTATTGATTATAAAAGACTTATTAACAAGACAATAATTAGCACTATTTGCTATTTGAGCTCCAGGGCTCGACTCAACAAACCAGCTGTTGTATTCAATCCTTATAATCCGAAATCCTTGGTAAAATCCAAAATGATCCTTAATATGTCATGAATAACCTTTTTCATGATGGTTATTATGTTGCTGGTTTTATTGGGTTGTCCGGAAGTTAATGCAGGATTTCATGTTTAAACCGAAACCTGATATTATTATTAAAGATATTATTTATCTCTTTACCACAATACAAACCTGATACATTACTTTTACGTCGTAGTTTCGGCCCAAAAGGGTTATTAAATAAGATCACATACCCAAGTTCGATACAATTTGATTTATTTCATTTTACAAGGAGACGTTTTGACTAGTAGCCCACAGATTTGAATGCCGATTTTTGTGTGGTAGTAGGGACCTATATTAGTGAGAAACTAGAGTTATAACCACCAATGAACATTGGAAACCGAGAAAAAAAAAATAAAAACCTACATGAAAATCACGTTTTATTTTTTTTTTCTTAGCTCTCAGTCAAGATAGAGAAATAATGTTTTCGCGTAAAATCTTTTAACCACATTCAAAACCTGATAAATAATATCTTTAATAATAATAATATCAGGCTTAGGTTTAAACATGAAATCCTGCATTTAAAACTAGATGATTTTCATTTTTTTTTTCTTGGCTCCCAATTCTCATTGGCGGCTATAACTCTAGTTTTGCACTATTATAGGCCCCTACTAGCCACACAAAAATCGGCATTCAAATCTGTGAATTGCAAGTCAAAACGTCTCCCTGTAAGATGAAACCAAGATATCACACTGTAAGGCTAAGCAGGGAGCAGAGTCAGACCAGCCTATCGTGCCACTCACTTTAAAACGAGTCAGAAACCTGATAGACGCCACGGTCAGTAGCGTAACTAAAATGACCCTGATGACATCAAGCACTGGCAAAAAATGGGAGGAACTTGCCACGGTAGGGCCGATCCCAAGAAACATCGAGAGAGCTGAAGCCGTTGCGCGATTTCGACAAATCACAGGACACGACTACTTGCAAGCCCACTTGCACCGCATTGGTCTTGCTGACAATGACTTTTGCCCGTTATGCAGCCTCGGATGCACGGACGGAGATCATCTGAGGGTTTGCACTGCTCTCATCTACCCAGAAGAAGACATTATAAATCGATATTGGGAGGCTCGTCTTCAGATGGCTAAACTGCCACAGACGTGCGTTGGATAAATAAAATAAAATAATATCACACTGTATCAGATCTGGGTAATAGAATCTTATTTAATAGGACTTCTGGACCGAAACTACGACGTAGAGTAAAAGTAATGTATTAGGTTTTGGTTGTGGTCAAGAGATAAATAATCTCTTTAATAATAATATCAGGTTTTGGTTTAAACATGAAATCCTGCATTAATTTCCGGACAACCCAAAATATTTTAATTATTAGTTTATCATCGATTTCAATAACATAAATTTTGTCATTAATTATTTTATTATAGATTCTTGATAAGATGTGTTATAGTTTATTAAGCAATAAAGCAAAATGAAAGAACTATTTTTAATGTAGTGTATAGTGTACAGTAACTTGGTTATTTGATGGACGTCACATTGTTTGTACAGCTTAGGTCTTGTAATAAAATTGACAATTAACGGTTCTCCTTGATATATGAGAAAAAAATTATAAATCTTAAAACGAAAATTAAAAATGATTTCAACTTTGTTCTGTAACATATTTCATTTTATTTTTATAGCTCAAATCAAATCTGCTATTTAATGGAAGAAAATTGGGTTTTACCTCGAGCTCTAGACAACTTTACGAGGGGTATCGTTGTTATGAATAGTCATTGATGTAAAAACATCAAAAGTCTAAAAAATACTATCGTAACGATTCACAAAACAAAATCACGCCCACTTTACATTTTTTTTGTATTTAATTAATATTCTATAAAGTAATTCAAAGTATTATTTATTTCGTATTGTCTCATGACCATATTTTATTTTTAGGATGAGCGAGGCAGATTGATGCGTAGGTCAATCGTGAGATACGCTATCCTAGCGTACGTCATTACGCTAAAACATGTAAGTGTGAGGGTGAAGAAGCGGTTCCCGACTCTACAGCATATTGTCGACGCTGGTAAGTAATTTTGTAATCAACCCATAAAAGCAATATCACTGGTATTCAACAGTATGAAACTGTTCCGTATTTTTTATGTCTTATTATTAATGTTTCGTAACTATTATGCATACATTGAATATGCATGTCATATGTTTTTTTTAGATTTTTTAGTAAAAACGGAAAGATGGAAATAGTTCATAGAATTCTCGGAATGCCAATTATATAACTTACATAAGAAACTAACAATATGAACTTTGTAATGAATCTCAGAAGATGATAAAAGAATCAAATAAATAAAATAAGTACAAATGAGATAAACCCTCCGAATTGACAAGATCAGAGTGAGACAGAAAAAGAAAAGAGATTTCATATGATCGCATGGTGAGCAGGCCGCATAGTTGATATTTAAAACATAATTTTTTCCTTAGGTATTATTAAAAAAAGTTAATCTAAATTAATTTATTTATAAATTTTATTCCTTTTCAATCATTCGAAATAACTATTTTCAAATCACTTACTTCGCGCAAAGGACCAGCAACTCTCAAACACCAGTCTCTCGGAGTATCGCCATGGTTGTGTCACCTGACCACATTAAACATATCAAGTTATCTACAAAAATACAGCAGTTTTAAGAACATTTTAGGAGAGCTAACTGCAGAAGGAGAGACTTAGACTAAGGAATAAAAACAAAGAAAAAGCAATTGGATATGTAAGAAAATACCCAAAGGAAAATTATTTTTGTTCTAAAAGAGTCGCACTTGATGAAATAATTGTAACACAAGCTACAGTACCTTTGCTACATATCCACAAAATGAATCCATGAAATATAGTGAGTGATAATATTAAATACATTAATAAGTTACAGATACTGGCTTGAATAATTTCTTTATATTGAAAATACAGTTTTGGTGAATACAGTGGTATCTTGCGAATTAATTTTATATTGCTGAAATGAATAATAATAAACAATATTGTTTATTGTTTACACAAAAGTCAGTGTTAAAGAAATGTAGAATGCCCTACTGATTATTGCAACTATGTAACCTTTTTTAATTATCTATTCATCGTCGTACAAGCTATTAACTTTCAGATACGTTTTATATCAAATAATTTAGGCAAAGATTGGATTGAGTGATAAGTGACGGATATTAATTCGATGATTGAAATTACATTTTGAGAAAAAAATTATTTACTTGCAAATTTGTTGAATGTCATCATTCAATGATGATCCACAAAACTGCTGTTAAATAAAATCATAATTATTAAGAACAATCTTTCCTGATGAAAGGATCTTATCAGCGTTTTAATCATTTATTATTCATAAATTATTATCTCATAGATAAATTTTCATTTTGATTTATGATCTATGAATCACTTAAATTTAATTTTATTTATTATAACAATTTCGGTAAATTATTTATTCTTTTATTTTAACCTGGAACATGTTTTACCCATGGACTCAAAATTGATACGTTTTGGGGGAACTCTACGCGTAGTTTGGCACATTCTGGCTCATTTGGTGTTATTATGATCGAAACTTTGACCAGAGTTTGCTAATTAGAAATTATATTGAAAATATTTTTTGTTTAGTAACATTTGTCGCTAGGACAACTGTTTAGGAACTATTTTGGTTTGAATGAAGAAAGTCACGTTTTGCCTACATCATTTAAGTGTAGGGACCTGGCTCTGTTATTATTGCTCGGATGAAAAGTTGGAATTAGTTGGCTTATCAAAAACTAAATGGAAAATATTTTTTGTTATGTAAAATTTGTCGCTTAGACCTGCCGTATAGAAGCTGTATTAGTTTGAATGAAAAAAGTCAAATTTGAAACCCCTATTTTTAAATACGTATATGTCAAGGGGGCAACCCCTAAAGCATGTTCCATCTTCATCTTTCTTTAGCCGAGATTTTGCGGATGATAAATGAGTTTTATTTCCTAAAGTGGTGGAACAAGTATTCCAATCGTAGATAACACGTTGACTGTAAACTCCGAAATAAATCGTAGATTGTTATTTTCTAGGACAACAACTACGAATTATCTAGTCCTGTGTTTTTGTTCAGCTACGATTCTGGGAAAAGAGCAATAAATCAATGCTGGCTTGCTCAGAAACCTTATTAAATATCGAACAAAAAATATAATTATAAAAATTCGTAAGACCTTTTTAAAAAAAAAAACAACACATTTTTTATGCTTTTTGATGAAACCTATGCACAAAAATTAGAGTTTTTGTGTATTATGGTTAACATAGTAGAAATTTATTTTAATTTATTAATAAAAAAATATAATGTAACTATATAATCAATTCAGTGATATTGCTTTAATTAATTGTAATACTTCTTTAATAATAATTAGTATACTAAGGATGTTTGAAATATTTTTGGGGTTTGTAAATAAAATGCATAATTCTATTATTGGGGATGTTTATTTCAAATTAAGGAGGGTTATTATAGTGCATTATCTATGTTAAAATATCTTTCTTGAATAGTAGATTGTAAAAAAAATTATGAATGCACTATTTTTTTTTTTTTACTGTTCGATTTGAAAGAATAATTAAATTGAGGAATAAATTATTTGCATGAGATGTTCACATGAGGTCGAACTATTAAATGAATGCCAAACTATTTCCTGTCCTTGATTTGGTTATTAAGAAGGGAGTGATGATAAGGTATAATGATGGAGAGCGAAAAGAAGATAGTGGAGTTGATGGACGAAAAGTCAGCGATATTGAAGTACTGGATGCCATTGGTCTGGGCGACCAACATCATCAACAGGGCGAGGAAGGAGACGCTCATCTCTTCGGATCATGTCGTCCAGGTCCTCCTCATGGAGCTGGCGGAACACAGGAGGAGGCTTGGATCAATCATCACCTACGACACTGTCTGCATACCCCTCGTCTACACCCAGGTCCTTATCCCCTGCTCTAATTAGTGCATGTTGTACGCATCCTTGCTAACCATCTTTCATTAATACTGATGTAAAGTGTCATTTTACTGTCATTTCCATTATTAACATCATCTAACAAGGTCAGACGTATTTCTGGCATATCGTTGAAGCACTTGAAGCTAGATTCATTTTGACATGGCTTTGGACTACGTTTGGTAGACCTCCTTCGTTCCTCTACCAATAAAGGGCTAATTCATAATTTGAATTAAGTGACTAATAATCAATTATTATTTGGTGGCCAATCCAATTTCATAAACAATTTTTCTTTCTGAGTTGATAAAAAAAAGTGTTCATTCTTTTTTTTATAATTTTATTGAGATTTCAGAATTGAATTGATGGGTTTGGTTAGTGAAGGGATGGCGTAGCAAAACAAAATTTTGAGATATGTTTAATTTTATTTTTTTACATATTCCTTTAGCAGTAAAATCTTACATGTATCCTTCTTCATACCTATTTTTCCAATTGTTTTGAAATATTCAGATTTTGCTATCTAACACTTCTTCACATAAATTCTTTATCCAATGAACTATGTTGTAATTATAAAAAAATTTACATAATTCATCCACCAAACCCTTTAATTATCGTAAAAGTAAATTTAACGTAACTATTTCTTATGAGTTTCCTTTATTAAAAAATAAAACGTTTCGGATTCTGGTGCAGTTTTTCATTGGGATATTTTGTACAGTCTACTTAGAGTGAGAAGGGTGATCGATTTAAATGCATTTTTTTTTTTTTTTTTTTTTTTTTAATTACAGCATTGGCAAAGCATACTTACTTAATAGAATATCAATGTACACACAATTTTCTGTAAAAAGGGGTTTTATTTATTTATTTTTTTAAAGTCAGAAAGTACCGAAACGTTCGTATAAAACTAAAATATTACAAATCATAATAATGGGGTTTTAAATATTTTTTAAGAAGAATGAGATTGGTAGTCGAAAGCCGATGAAGAAAGTCATTATTATTATTATTATTTTTACTGTCAATTACAGACGTACTTAATTTATTAGCTTGAGACCTAGTTTATGATAGCCAGTAAAATTGACACCTTATGTTCTTCTTGCTAACGTTTACTTGATGAATGCTTGATACTAACACTAACATAACAGCATGTAAAAATAAGAGGCGAGGGAGACCACCCATAGAACACGGGTACCCTCAGGTAAATACCAGAAGCAAAGCAAACACCCTGGGCTAATACCCATCTTACCGCCAAGACAGAGTAAGATACAAAAAAAAAGGTAATACATAAAGCTTAAGTAGATAGATATGGAGCGATGATCAAAGCAGAGAGACCTGCCATCATCGGGCACCAACTTTCTCCGTGTCTCTGTTCCTAGCAAGTTGTAGTTGTCCGCTTTGTCTATTGCTCAATCATCAATCATGCAACTGTGAAACGATCACGGCGCGGTTTCATATTATATACAGACTTATAAAACAAAATAAAACTGACAGTTTTAAATTGAGATTTCGACTATTACGAAATGAGAAATTTTTATGTTTACTACATTGAGAACACATGTTTACAGGACTTTTTTTGAGTGGTTTTTCATTTTGGTACAATACGATGCATCATACATAGGTACATCGATATTAAGCCGACCGTACTTATCTTTAACGTGTTCTGATCAAAATTACAGAGTTCTGAAACCCAGTAGCCCCCTAATAAATTGTTTTAACTGTTTATTAACCTCTCCAATAATACAATGGAATTTAACCCATTCGAAATCTGAAAAGAAAATAGTCACGATTATCATCAACAGGTGTGATCAGGACATTACAAAAAAAATAAAATAAAAATAGAATAATAAATAAATAAACCTGTAACACAACAATCCATGAAGGTCTTGGGTTCAGTTCTTTAGTAAGGTTGTACTGGTACTGGGCCAACGGTTGTGAAAGGAGCAGGATCAACCCAAAATTCACGCTCAACTTCCATATTTTCCCTAATTAAGGGTACCCACTTTTTTGAGACTGGTTGTGGCTCTAGAGAGTCAATCCACGGCTGAAATGACAGAATATAAACTTCCTGCCTCCAATCGGATTTGAACTCGTGCCCGGGAACTTGGTAGTCGAGCGCCTTACCCACTGAGCTACCGCGCCTCTGTTCAGGGCATACCTGTTGATATTTTTCCATTACATAAAATTATTCCAAGTGAATTCGAAAGTGATAAATATTAAATCTAAATCCTGAAAATTAAATGAAAGTCGATCGTTTCGTCAATATTTCTAAATTCTAAATTCTAATGGGTATTGTACATAAAGAGTTTTAAAGTTTCAATATATTGAAGTAATGCCTATCTCTTATCAGTAAAAATAAATTACGAGAAATGATGTTTCGATAGTATACAATCCGCCCCCCCCCCCCCCCACTTCACCTGAATATTTTATTATCAATGATAATCCAAAAAATGAATCTCTGAGTTAATTCATCATACTTATTTAATAAAGAATGGAAATTTAATTGCAGGCCTTGTAATATGAAATGTAATATGGGTTGGTTCTGAAATTCGAATTCGCATTGTTTTGAACTAAGAATGACAGCTTGGCTTGTTTGTAGTAAAAAACAAGAGACTAATCTCATAACCCTAATTTTTAATGCGATAGTTTTTACTCTTAAGCTTATCGTAAAAAAATGTCTATTATTTGTTAAGTGGGATATCAGTGCAACCTTCTAAACAGGCCAGGCTTTAGATAAAAATGTTATTATTATAAAAAAATGAAATATTTCAACTCAGTATTAATCTGTTTAGATAAACTTTAGTTTTTTAAAACAAATTTTCATGAATCGAAAAATGCCACTAAGACTAGTACACTAAATGGAATTAAAACATATTTAAATTAAATCAATTATAAACCAGTTTTAATAAAATTTATTTGCATATTAACTTAGTCGTAGTTAACAGCTAGAAAAATGTAGTTCATCAAAAGTTTTCTTTTTTCTTTATGGCTGACTGTCTCAATTATTAGAAAAACTAGCCAAAAAAAAAAAAAAAAAATAATAAATGTATAAATAATATAACTTATAACTATAAAAAAACTGTTTCTTTAATTCAGAAATTAGTTTTCAAATCCTAGACCTACCTTCATTTTTTTTAGGACAGTTTGTATATTACTATTCCATTTTAGAAAAAAAAATGTCAGAAACCTTGTGAGTCCCATCACTTGATAGTGAATTATTGATGATTTTTTTCTTCATCAAATCACTGCTCTCCTTAGAACCCTCATAAAATGCACTTCGTTGCAGTAAAACATGTAGAATCCATATAAGAAAGATTTTTTTTTTTTTTTGGGAGCGGTTAGAAAAGAAGAATTCACAAAGGAAAATCATGGTCTTGGTGATTCTAGTGGTAAACTTAAACGTTTTGTGATTCATATATTTCCAATGGAAGTAATCCATTTTTTAAAGCCAACCCCTTAAATATACAAATTACTAATAATCAGTAGATGCCATATAAGAATTAGGAGGCAGATTAAAAATGTCAATACATATAATCATAACATCACATTCACGTATCGCATGTGGTGGAAATGCGCTCCTAAAGTATTTCTTTCTCTTTTTTTTTTTTTTTTTTTTTTAACTAAAATTTGCGGTGGCTAAGAATATTCTCCAACATGAGAGCGGTGGCAAAAGTCACGTTTGCAATTACCTGTGGTTCGGTAGATCGTCCAATGATTCGAGTACCATCTCCTGTGGAAATTGGGGGTTGCCCAAGGTTGATTGGGTATCGCGAATTCCGGAAAGATGGTTTAAAAGCCTATACAATATTTAAACAAACAAAAAATAATGTAACTACTCCAGTCCTATGACTAACAGACGTTTTATATTTTTATAATTTATGACGATGGAAAGGAAAAAAATAAAAATACATAAAATCAGAAAAGCTATTGACTCTAGGGCCAAAACATTGTTAGGAATCAACAGTTTCACAGTTGCATTACATGTGGGTAATTGTAGTGGTTCTGGGGTAGAGTTTATGAGTACGTCGAACATATAACGACCAGAATACTCACTGGTGCACTCATAAACAACTAAATTCGACTATATTTCTATTTCTGCAGTTATAAATTATTGTTGTAATATCGCGTGAGGAGGTGCCCATGGTTTAGAGACGCTCCAGTGATCACGACTGACGTGCGCAGCTCTGAAATTATCTCAACCGGGGAGAATCTTATTATCTCATCCGTTGTTTTTTTTATTTTCTAGCAATTTCCTTGAGTGGACGGTACAAACAATACATAATTTTCAGAAATTAAATTTAATATTCGTGATTATACATTATGGAATCATAAAATGTGTATTCCATCATTATTATTCTTATTTTATTTGTTTGTGCTATATTTATTTATACTATTACCACAATTTATATTGCGGTGATACAGTGATTGACAGCAGATTCATTGAATATTTCAATAATATTCATATTATTATAATATGTATAATAATTTACTTTTCAAGTCATCTTTATTAAATTATTAGTATCAAATGTTACGCGTAGGAATTACTCAGAAGGCTTTATATATATATATATATATATATATATAGAGAGAGAGAGAAAAATAATGGGCTACAAAATAGCAGTTATTCCACTAAATCGATAAAAAAACACAAGGGAAAAATTAACAGTGATTTATAGACAATGTTAACGTCAAGTGAATTATCCGTGATGCGTCATATATACAAATATTTAAAGAACTATAGAAATAAATTGGAAAATTATATATATATATTGGTTCATTTCAAATTTTATTTAAAAAGCTATTTAAACGGAAAATAAAATAAAAATTGAATTTAAAAACTATACCGTAACAAATATAAATAGAAGAGTATATAGGCACCTACATAACGAAGTATTAAAAATGTTTTATAATTTTACTTTATAATTAATTATTTAGTATTATTGTTAAACGAATTATTAAAATAAACATTGATTACTCCGTTGTGTAGTAGGTTAAAAATACATTCATCACGCCAACAAATTTTGAAGAAGTCTTGTTAAAAAATAAAAATAAAAAATCCTATTTTTTAAAAGTAGAATAAAAATAATTTAATTTTTCTTAAAATTCTTAATTTCAATTTCCAAAACTTTTTTATGCAATCAGTTACTCCTAAGTTAAACTCAAGTTTAACGATTTGCCTAATCAACGTAAAACTGATTCAAACCTACATTTGGTATTTACGCCGTATTGCTCATACATTTTCTAGATTGTTTTACTTCGAAAATACCTATGCATCGCCAAACAAAAATATAAAGTATTAAACATATATATAAAAAAAAATAATTGTAATGGCTGACTAATCTTTTTTGCTTATTCAAAAACATGTAAAATATGTGATAACAATAATTAACAATTAAATAAATAGCGCATAGGATTTTAGGAGCTTAGTAATATAAGATCAACCACTCACATCAAGTGCACTTTGTTGATTGATTGTTAATTATACTTGTGCAGCAGCAGTATAAGCACTTCTGTAGAATATCACATGTCTCATTTTGAGAGGCTGTTAGACGTTTAAAGAGTACTTGAGTGTACAGTTGACATTTGCAGTTTTCCGTTTATTCGAAATAAAATTCGTAGTACTTTAGAAATTAACGTATCGATTTCAGAACTTAAATAATAGAATCAAAACATAATTAAAATAAAAATAACTATTATGTAAATTTATTAAAATAAATACTCAAATTGTTTATTTCAAATAGTTACTTATCTTATTAAAAAATAATAGTTACATCATTATTAGAAAATGTAATAAAATATTTGTAGTTGAACATTACATATCGTAAAAATTAACAATAAAGTATTATTTCACAGTGATAGGATTATTTTTAGTTCAGTGAATATTTTTATGGTCTTCAACACTGTAAGGATCATTATTAATTCAAGATCGTTTTGATAAATACTTAAAATTTCCTTGAGCTAAGTACATTTAAAAATGATACCATTTAAAATCGAAAATAAAATGTTTCAGTACTTTTATATATTAAACTATTACGAACCATAGCAATAATGGCATCAGTGGCTTGCACTAAATAGTATGATACCGTTTGTCTTGCACCAAACTGCAGAAATAGAAATATAGTTCTAATAGTAGATTATTTCTAATAAAATTGTAGCTTCTTCCTTGGTAAAATCCTTTTAACATTGCAGACGATTTGGGAATAATTTCAGTGCTGTGTCTAATGCAATGTTCAGTTGCGTCTGTGTTTTGTCTTTGGCTTCGTTTGTGTTTGTGATTAATTGTAATGGTCTTGAAAAAATATGCAGATCAACCTTTGCCAACTTTTCAAGATTTTGGAGACAGAAGCAAGCTTGAAGCATTTGTTGTTAATTTTTTTTTTCTGCTCAGTAACATCTTCAACATTTTACTGAAACAAAAAAGTAAAAAAAAATAACTTTAAAATACTTACTTAGCTTGAACAAGTTTATCAGTTTTTATTGAATTACGAGATGATGACTGATTACAAATGGAAATGAGCTTTACAATACGGGCATGACTAAAAATTTTTAATTGAAGCATAAACCGCATATTCAGATAAATATAAAATTATATGAGAAGCATGCCATTGAACGTTAAAAAGGAATTGGTCTTCTTATCCTAATCTCCATATAAAATTGAATATGCATTAAGTTATAATGCATTAGTTGAATACGCAGTAAGTTATACCAAAAATATCAGACTGGGTCCTAAAATATAGTTTGATCATATTTATATTGGAAATATAACATGAAACAGTAAGTTCGATAAAACTTCAGAACTTAACAGTTTCGTAAGAGATATAATTCACTACAAGAATGCTAAAGGAGAGAATGAATATGAATTAAAAAATAAATAAATAACTAATATGGCTCTTTAAGTTTATGTGATTTTTCTTCTCTGGTAGATCATTACTTAAATTTCTCTTTCTTCAGCTTCAAGTACACCGAACATACTATATAATAGAATAAAAAAATGTCTTCCTTTGCTTTAGTCTAACGAAAATTATTAATATTTTAATCGAAATACACAATCAAAAGCTTTTACTTCTGTAGATCATGATTTTCGTTAACTTACTTTGTATTAAAGAGATATATGATCACTATGAAAAGGACATCTTGAAAACATAAACTATGGTATTATTAAAATTTATTTATTTTAAATTAATTATGATAATTTTTTATACTGAGCAGAAAAAAAGATGTGTGTTGTTTTCTTGTAGTTGGGGATGCAATTATGATTCTTGCAAACCTGTTCATCAGGCTAGAAGGAAGAGTAGTTTAACAGAGTAGCACCTAGTTGTGACAGTTGGTTCTCATGTTTCTTACATTTTCAATTCATGCATTTATTCTTCCTTGAGTAGGTCAAAGAGCATTTTCCACCAAAGCGCTCTTATTTATGAATTCATTTTCACAATCCAATCTTGGTAAAGAGCTATTGTAAAGGCAAATTAATTGCGAAATTGAATCACATTTTTGATAAATCAAAGATTTACAAAGCCACATTGAAAATTAGGAAATGCATGACCTCAGGGGGGACTTAGTATAATGGCTGACGAATAGGCTGGGATGATCAGGTCTCATGATGGAGAGCGAGAAGAAGATCTTCGAAATGCTGGACGAGCGGCACCCGATGGCGAAGTACTGGCTCCCGCTAACCTGGGCCACCAACATCATCAACAGGGCAAGGAAGGATTCTTTGATATCGTCCGACCATCTCGTACAAACCATCCTCATGGAAATGTCGGATATCAGGTGGAGGTTGGGCAGTCTCATCGGCTATGATAACGTCACAGTTCCTCTGGTCTACACCCAGGTAAGTGCTCACTCAACTCTTCTTCACTTTTGAGATATTTCAGATGCCGACGTCCACAGGTAAACAGAATGATGATTGCGTTATTTATTGTTATGCTATGCAAGATCATGTGCATGTACATAATACTGAGGTGCAAGTACGTGTGCATAACTTTTTCTTAAAATGAACTTTAACTTAAATTTTCCGTTTCACTTTGGTAACATATCATTAAGGCACACATGGAATAGACATAAATATTTTATAATAAAATTAATACAAATTTCAATAATAGTTTTTATATAATATTAAGTATTTTAGCTCAGAAAGCAATGATCATCACCAAACCTCCTATTTAAAATTATTGAGTATTGCATCTGAAACAGAGTAATGCTGTAACTATGCTTACAAATACAGAACTAAAGTAGAAAGCCCGCTTAGAACTCCTATATGTATAAACGTAAAATAGTTATAGAGAGATGCTTGAATAAAATTTTAAGTAGTTCTGAAAGCATGAAATAAATTAATTAATGTAATAAATGTGATCAATATATCGTATGCTTGAAGGTAAAAATCACTAAGTGCAATTTTTTTTCAAATTCGCCAAAAGTCATTGTGTGTTGATATTATCATTTCCCATAAGTATAACAAGTCACTAAGTGAATATAACAATGCACATAAAGAGAATGAAAAAAATCACTATATAACTATCTGAGAAATTTGTAATGAGCATATTACCGTTTGAATATTGCGAATATTGAAACGGAAAAAAAATGATTTTGTTACTTAATGACTTTTACCTCCAAGCAGACGATATATATTTATGATTATTGCTAATAATTTCTTTCAGCTTGTTGAAGTAGATGTATTTGCTGATATCGTTGTACTTTAGTTATTTTAATACTCTATAAAAGCCACACATTCCAGTAAAATTTAAATGGATATACAGCAAGTGAAACAGACAGTACAGTTGAAATCATAGATCATAACTTTTACGACCCGTTAAATGATGAATAGTACACTGATTAAGACTATTTCAACCCAAGATATTTTTTTTCCCTTCTAAAACCTCTCTATATAATCAATCAAAATCATGGTTATTTACATCTTTATTTTAATAAACCTTGAGGATTACTGTTAGTCACTCTTACAGTTGAAAAAAGGATTAATCAGAAAATCGTACTTGGAACCAACACCATCAGATATAAGAACTTTCCAATTCAGTAAACCTAAAAAATGATGAAGGGGAATCCCATCTCTTAATAGGTGGAGCTGGAGCACGTTTTTCCTGGCGCCATTGGCGTATTGGATTTTCTAAACCTCCAATCAGATGCTAAGATGCTGGTATTTTCTCTTTTCAGATTTTACTAAAGAAGAAAAAAATACATATCTTCTATATTTACCATTAACACTAGATGTGCTTGTTTTAAGGATGGGAAAGTACTTGAAAATACAAAGTATTATTATTGAGTATTTGTATCCCATTGTGAATTATGAGAAAACATCCGAGTACATTCCGACAACCTTGTAGCATTGATGGACCATCGTCTTGTAATGAGGACTGAAGGGGCTATCTCAGTTCCGGTGCTTAAGAGTCGGCAGGGGACTCTTGACCTTGACTGAAGCAGAAACCAACACAAATGGTCCATCCACTTGTTCATCTTCTCTCGAAGTTCACACCTTTGTTTCTTTTCATTGTAGAACGGGTGGTTGAACAGACATGATGTTATGGCTATGGAATCTTAATTTATCTGTTTTTTTTATTATTGAATTAAACTGAATCATGTACATGCAGGACAAACCAATTGTTCAGATACATTTAACTTACCCCCATAATTTAATTCTTTGTAATATATTAAACTTTCTTTTAAGAGTAATTAGATTTTAAAGTCCAATGAAACTTAGGTATGATTGCACAGCCAAAGCCGATATTGAAAAAAAAAAAAAAAAAAATCATTTTGTTGAATCCACAAAAAAAAAATAAAAAAAAAATAAAAAAAAAAATGGATTTTACTTTTTTTTTATTTCATCGAATGAACCCTAGAAGTTTAGAAAAAAAAAATAGTTAAACTATTTTTCAACACATCGTATATCTTGAGTTTAAAAATGATCGCCTCGTTGTTCTTTTAATATAATATTTCTATTTTAGTGTAAATTAAGTAAAAAAATGCATAATGTTTTTTAGTAAAGCAATCATCAGAAATGCCATTCAGTGGACATGTCTTATTTCTTTTCACCCAGGAAAACATGCCAGATTTTTATTAAAAAAAAAAAAAAAAAAACTTTTGAAGATTTGAATTTTAGGACATGAATTTGCGTTTCATTTCGAAGTTCTGTATCTCGACATCAGTCTACCCAGTAAAAATAAGATCAGTTTCCAGACAGGTTTTAAAAAGGGGATCTATCTTTATTCATTCATATAATCATAGCGTTACCATAAAAATTCTACATCAAAGAGATTAAAAAATTAAAAAAATAATAATAAAAATCGGGTATTTTTTTTTTACTAATAATTAAAGTTCTTACACACGTCCGACCTTTCTAGTTAAAGTAAATGGCATATATTATTAGGAAGTAATACCCACCATATAATTTTTTTAGGATATGTTAACAGGTTATGGAGGAATGAACGATTCTTTTAATCCATGGGACTACGAAATAATCCGTTTGATTTATTTAAAATGTAAAAGTTACAAAAAAAAATAGATTAAACTTAGTGACGGACAATAGCACGTTCTTTCGATAGTTTATATAATTTTATTTGGTTACAAAAATAATAATCATCTATCGTGCCTTCCAAGCTACATTTTATTGACAATTTTAGATGCCAGCATCTGCTTGCAGTCCTAAAAGAAACAGGTGTAAATTAAATGATAACAGCTCAAGGAAAACATGGTGCAGGTGGAAAAATAAGGAAAATAAAGAATTGATTAACTGAGACATAAATTAAGCTAATAAATTCATTATTACGTTGTTAAATATCGAGAGAGGTTTAGAGCGAGAGCGGTGACCTTGGGTCAAGGTCGACACGTGGCCACCCTCTTCTCAGGAGGACGAGGGCTTTACATAATTCGGAATGCTGTTCTATCTTCGCAGATGAGTTAGTTCTCATCTGTTATTTTACGATATAGAAACCGCTGGAAGTTCAATCTTTTCTTGGTTAGTTTCACCTAATGCGATTTTGTGGTTTTCAGTCCTAATGATGCTGGAATCAGCCAGTTACTTAATAAGTGCCATTAGCAAGAACTAAGATTCTGTTTGGAATATTCCGATAGCCGTATAATTATTTTTTATTTGTGAGTGAATTTTTCTCTTATACCTTATATTACCCACCAACTAGTTCTTAAATCCGAATTATTAACAGTTTATTAAAAATTCCGCTCGTATACTAACAGTATAGTTAGTCGGGAATATTAAAAAAAAAATTACAACGTGTAATGAAGCCTGAAGAATTCCGTTTCCTAGTAATTAATAACTTAAAAAATATTGAAATTCTTAATACACAAAAATTACTTGAGTTTTCATCCAAACCGGTGATTTACCATATATCAGTGGCACTTGTGAATCGTAGGTTAATTGTATTTTGTGTGATGATGTGTTTGCGAATTGAGTGTTATTTGTATCACCAGAAAAATCTATTGTATAGATGAGTACTGATTTGTTAGCTGGGAACTTACGAAGGAAACTGAAAGATTGCTGTAGGTAAGAATCGGAAAGTACTCAGACCGGACTGTGAAGCTGGTCAGAAAATAATATAAATTGAAGAAATTCGACGCATGTTCCCAACATTTCGGAAGGATGGTAGATGGTAGATTTAAAAGCTTGGTGGATTGACGGCATTGAGAGTATAATGAAATCTTTGGAAGCAAGAAGGGGGAGGAGACAAGCCCCTTGACAGTGTCGATGGCAGGAAGTTATAAAATTATTTGCAAAGGAGGCCCTGGTTCTTGAGGGACTGTAGAACCAAGGAGTGAGTGAGTGAGTGGGACGCATTGTCCTCTGAATATTACAAGAAATCAAAATGAAATGGAACTATTGTCTGGCTGCTCTAATTTTAGACTAAACATCAGTTTATAAAGGAAAAGGGATTAAAATGTTAATTATATAAGTACATTAAAATTAAAAACAGATCTCACAGAATATATGCAAACACACTTTATACTAAATAGGTATTGTTACTATTTTCATGTATATACTGAGGTGGTTGAGAATGGTGTTTGAATGGAGTGATTTAGAAAGGATTCACTAAAGGAGACAAGTAGAAAAAAAAAATGAATATATCAATGAATAGGTTGAACTGTGGTATTCGAGTGGTGGATGTAGAAATGCAGGATATCAACAGTATCACGATTTTGTTTTTTTTTAATCCATTGATTTTGAACAGCCTGATGTTAAAATAAACTAAAGATTCCAATATTTTATTTAATTTCCTTGTTCAATATAATTTAATAGTTATTCAGTTAAACAACCTATTAAATTTTGAAAAATAATCTATTCTTCTACAAGATAACTGTTTCACAATAGTTCCTTATTAAATTTTATAGATCTCTGTCCTGCTCATTATATTTAATGTCACATAGGCTTCGAGGCGGCTTACTTTCATGGAGTCGCAAGGACACTATTCAATATGCAACATCTCACCCAACTCAGAGAATTCGATGACCAGTTTGTTCAACCCGTATAATATACTAAACATGTCCTCGAAATCCTATCGATTCGTAATTATTTTAATGAAAGTTTTAGATTTGAGCTTAAAACTGCAGCTATATCTCGGAAATAATTCAATCAACCATGATAATGCTCCTGATGAACACAAATCCTCAAAAAAATTAAATAAATAAAAACGAAATAATATGAAAAAGTAAATAATTAACAATTGTTAATTAAATTAAATTAAATAAAGTAAATTAAATTAACAATTGTTGTGAAATTGATTTTATGTTTATATATTTATTGTTGCTTTTTAGTTTAATTGTTTTAGAAGTTAATCCTAAAGATTAATGTACGATAAACATGTAGAATAATGCTCCATGTATTATATATAATAAAAATACAAGACCTAAATAAATCATAAGCAATTAGACCTCCTTCAACATAATTGCATTTTAAATTTTTTTTTAATAATAAATAAAACGGTAAATGAATAAAATACATTTATTTTTTCCTATTGTTGCATGTTTAACCGGTTCGGAACCTTATAGCCTCACAGGACACACTAATACCCACTTTTACTACAATTTAAATTCAGAAGGAAAGTGAATTTAATTAACATTCAGGGCTATAATTTATTATCGTTTTTACTTAAATATGATGAACAAAGTCAATTGCCAGTTTAAATATAACTGATCTATTTGTAAAGAAGTGAAAACAGGAATTTCTATTAAGGGTAATATAAATTTTTTTAAAGCGCACGTCAATAAAACTTTCTTTCACTGACCTTTCATGCTCCTGAAGGATTTATATGAAACATTTGAATTAAAATAAAAGCTAAATGCCTGTGAAAGTAAGATACGGTGTTCGGGAAGTAATGCTATCCAATTTTTTTATTTCAAGAATAGTACTTAAATATATTGTTCCCATAGCAATAGATTATTCTTTGCAGTCAATAAAAAAATACACTTCATCTAGCAACTTTACAGGTAACACGTGTCACTTGGTGTTTGGGTAAGGGATGTGCAAGTACTTATCGAATTTTATGCCCAAATTATGAAGATTCGTTTGTATATGTTCGTTCAGGGTTTGAGTAGATCAGAATGTTATTGAGGTATCTCGAAATAGTATCTAGTACTGTCTCCTAAATTTGAGGAGCGTGTTATTAAATAAATAAAAACTCCTCTTAAATATATTTTTAAAAGTCCTTTAAGACCTAGTACAGACTATGGTATTTTAGAGAGAGACGATAGTTTTTGTGTAACTAAAAAAGGTACTAATATTTTTTGGAATTTGGAGCATTAATATGAATCCCAAGTAATCTCAAAAAATAATACTTATCTTGCATAGGAAACATACCACTTCTTTTCTTTCCTTTGATGAGGCACCGCTAAATACTGTTTAGATACGTTATTTGGCATTTCTATCTCGACTGGAATCTCTCATGGAAACCTTAAACGAGATTAAGAACAAAAAGAAGCTGAACATCGATTTCGTGTACTGACGTCCTTTCTAATTTTCCAGTTAGAATACAAAAGACAAACCAATATGACCATTGAAAGAACTATAGAATTTCATCAAACCATCGATTTTTTCGAGCATTCATTCTTTCCAGTCTAAAATCCTTAATGCTCAGTACTATGTCACAAATGAACTAATTCACAACGACTTTGATATCTCACAAGATACTGATTTGGCGCAGACAAGATATCTATAATTTCAAAATAACCTTTATCCCTACCTAAATTAATTTCTCAGTCAATTTAAGTTATTGCTTCAAAGCGTCTGAAAAGAAAATGATCAAGGGATCTGCTAACATAGAACTTTCATTGAAGTGCTACTGACTGGTAGTTAAAAGGGTTTCAAAAGTGTTTTTGGGGCCATAATGTTCTCACCCACGAAGACCGTATTTCATTAGGATTTGAATTTTATTCTCTAATGGAAATCATTTAATTTATATATTTTTAAAATAATTTTATTATATTTGCTTATATTTTATTTAAGTTTATATACTTACGAATTCTATACTGTTTTTATTCAGTAACTAATTCACTATCTCTAATCTTTTACTGAGCATTACCGACACGGAAGCGGTTTGCTACTAAACATCCGATAAGAGACATTTTAACGAATTTGCGTAGGCCTCTTTAAGTCAAGATTGACAGCTTGAAGGACTGAGAGTTGAAACACTACCATGATTAATCATCTGTTAAACTCCTTTTCTGATCTTTATCATATTATTTCAAGATTGCCTCTCCTATTTTCGGGTGACTTCAACGCGCACTTAAGGAGACTTTAACGTCTTCAGTCAGCAAGAGGTGTATTATAATATAATATAATTTAGTGATAAAATTCAATCATAAATATCCATAAAGAAATAATAACAGGTTAATTTGGAGGGAAACAAAAGTATTCCCGTCTTTGTAATCAGTATTCATCATTTGTTAATGAGCAGAACATATGATAACAATGAAAATTGCAGATGTTTGTGAAGTATAAACAGTATAATATAAGTTGTTGTATTAGCTGGGTTTAATGAAACTGGATTAATACGAATTGCTGAAACCAACCAAAAAGTTTTTTAAAAACTGTAGACAACTAATCGAAAATTAAATCTTAAGGAAAACAGCAAAAAAAAAAAAAAAAAAAAATTAAATTAAAAAAAAATATATTAATAACCAATTACAGACTCTTCAGTTACATAAACGTTTCTTGAATGATGGTTGCAAAATTGGAGAGTTGAGATCATATAACCTCAACCAATAACCTTTACCTTGCGTCGAAAACTCCTTGTCCTTCCTTATCCTTCAATGGAGTTACGCTAAATATTGTTTAATTGATCAGTTATCTGCCATTTTATCTCGGCTGAAAAGTCTCATGGAAATTGTAAAAGAGATTGAGATTTTCCAATACAATAACATACTAACAAATATGAACTTTAAAAGACTATTTGGACTTGCGGTATAGAATAATCGGGTTCCACAAAAAAATCAAAATCTTCCCGCATACCTTCTTCCCACTCTAAAATCCTTAGTGCTCAATACTATGGCAGAAACGAATTACTCTGCAATGGCCTTCATTTCCCATAAGTTACTGCTTTGGCATCAAAAGGATATTTATACTTTTATAATAATCTATATTCACTCTCAAATCAACACGCGTTCCATTTATTTTAAGATAATTCAAAGTGTATGAAAAAAAGATGGCCGAGAAATCTTCTAATATAGAACTTTCATTGGAGTGTTACCAATGGGTAATGTACTACAGACTTTTGTCTTGTAATTTCTTTAAATTTAATATTATATTGGTGATTTATAGCTCTGTGAGTTTTAAAAATATTTTTAGGATAAAGGATAAGATCGAAAAGTAAAGTAGTTAAACTTTATGCAATGTAGGAGGCTTTCAAGAAATGACGTGTTCAACTCATAATATTGGCGTATTCCTCCCACTCTCCATTGTTCTTCGAGTGTTAATACAAAAGTTTAAGAGCACGTGTTGTTTTTTATGTAAGTCATTCCCAGAAATAAACATTATCTCATTGTAAAACTAGTTTATTAATAATCTCCTTTTTCGAATAGAAAGTATTACCATGTTGCGATGCTATAAATAATTTTCGCCGAATCGGACATGGCGAAAAAGGTCAACTTTCTCAAGAATGACCCCAGTGTCATTTACTCTCCTCCGTAAGCAACACCGAGGTGCTCACGAATTAAGTATGTATTACGAATAGCCGAAATGCTAAATCAGATTGACAACAAGATGTCCATCAGAATTAGTTTTGAAACCATAACCAGGAAGATATCCTGTTGGTTACGCATTCATGGTACCTTATAAATCAGAAACATAATGAAATCAATGTCGTCACAGAGACGAGGTTACTGGACATGAATATTAAATGTTTCTAAACCATTTAAATTAGAAAGTTTGGTTCACTTGGTCATTTGCCCATTATTTCTTATTAGCTATAATTTAATAACAATTAATTTAATGAGATTAAAACCTCATCGCTTCAGGATTTCGAGTCTCTGTACACTTAATAATGATCCTTGAATGACATATTTGTTAAATTTGATGACAAATTTATTTAATTTTATCTTGGCTTTAAATGATTATTAAATGGCAATATCTTTATAAATTATATAGATGAGAGACATATATTATTACATATTTATGTAACGATAGCTTTAAAAACAAAACTGACAATAATTAATTAATTATAACTATATTATAAGTGATAATATAAAATTCACTTTATAATTTTACTAAAACCTATAAATTCACAGTGTCACTAACACATTAACAGTTATCCCATACAAATCAAAAAGGACAATTTTAGCTCCTTGGTTACCTCTGTACAAACCTGTAAATAGGCATAAACAATCAAACAGTTAACGGTTACTCAGGAAGATACTTCAAAGGATTTCATGAAGAACTGAAGGTTCCTCCAGATAACGGTTATCTAAGAACGTTTCTCTAAAGATAGATGACGCATAATATTACAATAAACTTGTAAAAAATAAATAAAAACATCGTTCTCGATATTTCTAATAATTCACAGCACAGAGTTTCTTCTATCCACAGTTTCCTTAAGCCTACATGCTAAGTTATGAAAATCGCTAATTTTTATAAAGTTAGTGTATTGTTCGATAGATGTATTGTAAATGTTATTACATATATATACCTATATATATTATATGTAATGTTCAATGTTCCAGTCAGAATCTTATTTTTTTTTTCCTAGTACCCTTTTGTTTTATGGATTTAAGATACAAATACAAATACGAGTCCATCCCTTTTTCTGCACTTTTTTTTTAACATAATAATTTTATTCAAAACTGTACACATTTGACAACCAGCGAATGTGAAGTTACATTAAAACAACATACTTGGTAAGGCATGAGGGAGTCAGCATCCAGTGGTACAATCTCCACGCGTGATTAGGGATTAGAAAAGGAGATCCCTTCTCCACCTCATTTTCAGCATCCATTGAGTTATGTCAGGAATTTGTATTGCTGCCATATTCTGTGCTTGTATGTTAGAGTATCTACGTAGTTTTTCATGAAAATGTCGATAAATTTTATGTATATGGGTCTTAACTGTCAAAATACAACGTACATATAAGTCTGTATGTAGCGTATCGTTTGAAATAAGAAGGGGAGTCTGTTATCAGTCTTAGGAATTTGGATTGGAATGTTTGTATTTTTTGAATATGCGTTCTTTCGGCCGGTCCCTAAATTTGGAATGCTTACGTCCAGTTTTTTTCTGGACTTGGTGCATTTTAAGGGGGCTCTGTAAAAAGTAACAATTTGTAATAGGATTTTTATATAAAATATTCATAGAAACTTAAATTTTTTTTGATGAGATTATGGAGAATTGATTAAGGTCCAAACAAATGAGCTTAGACTTAAAATGGGTTGGTTCTGGTTCGATGATTCTAGTTTCAATAAAAACAGCATCAGATATTTTCACTAATTATTAGTATTCAATAAAACTAAATACAGGTGTAGTAGAAATTATCAGTTGTTTTTGGTTAATTTACTAACCCAAAGTAATCTACAAGTGATTGAAAAATAACTGCATGGCACTTATTTGATCTGATTACCTCAGAACTTGTCAGCAGAAAGTTAAGTACAGCTATCAGGGAGGAAAACTCTCCATGAAGCCAGTTCTTAATTTACTACAGCGGCTATTAAAAGTCGTTAAGGCTTAGATTTAGGGAGGAGGGAATCAGAGAAAACCAGATTGAAATTTTTATTTTAGAAACCCTAAAAGTCATTTAAAGCCCGGCATAGCTGAGGTTAAACACCGCGTATTACCTCTGCCTGCTATAATTAGGGGTGAAAGTACCTCAGTTTTCTAGCCATTGCGTCACATGATCTCCTAACACAAATTCACAAGCACCTCATCGGCTTAGAGACGTTAAACCAAAAGAAATTATTTATGACAAATACTAATAATTTGTAGATTAGTTCATTATTAGAAGTTTAATAGTAACATAAGTGATTGACTATGAGTTATTAATAGGCTTTTATTAACTTTACCTCTATGTAACGGAATCTTGCATCGTAATTTTCACCAATTTCCAGCTATCTGATTATCTTGAAAATTTGCGCACGTGTCAAGGGCCAATGACAATTCAATAATTGCACAACTTAGTTTTAATAATCTTACTTAGTCCAGTCGAAATACCCCCAAAAAGGGGGTCTGCCTTGCAAAACGTGGAGTGGCAGGTTTTATGATTCCGTATGGTCCAGATGGGTCCTGAGAATAAAATATCAAAAATGTGACTACATTTGATAAGGGAAATATTTTAAGGGGGCAAAAAACCCAACTATTTTGAACTTTTTCAGATTTTTGCAAAAAAACATATACAAAAATTTAAATCGAAAAATGTGTTAACAAAATTAAAGTGTATTAAATTGTGGGTCTAAAGACATATTTTAAGCCGAATTTGATTAAGGCGTTTAGCCAATCGATTGTTAAAAATCGACGAATTTTGCCAACTTAAAAAGTTAGTGTTGATCATGTTTAAGAGTCTATAACACAAATATGGCTAATCCATAAAAAAAATGTTATATACTAATAGTTATAGATCATTAGATTTTGTCTAAGATAGGCTTATTTCGGTTTGCTATTAAAACGTGTTTTTTTAGTTTTTTAAACTATAATTTTTATTTTAAATTTTAAATTTATAGTGAAGATGAATAGGATTGAGATTAGATATAATAATAAATTTTTTAAATAATTTAATATAAATAATATTTATATATACATACATATGTATATTAGCATTCCCCGGCACGGCTTCGCCCGCTCTCATAAGAACATAGATAATGTATACTAATAATTAAAGTTTTATATGTTTATCGATACAAATATTGTATTTAAGTATGAAATAGAGCATTATTTTGTACTGTAATCTACTCACACATATTACTGTAATATTTTCACACATAGCAGTAATTTTTGATCTGGTTAAAGTTGCACTGATTAGGTGTTCGAAGATTACATAGAGCGTGATTTGAAATCCAATTTTTAATTTTAATTTATGTGTTCGTAATCCAGATGAACAGAGACTAATGAGAAAGTTGCATTTAAAGTGTAATGCATTTTCAGTCCATGGATATTTTTTTTACAAACAGTATCATAAAGCAGATAATCGACATTTTGATTTGATGATAATGTTTATTCGGCAGAAATAATTTCATTGATTTTATCTGGTTGGATTTTAATTTCTAGCTATAAATGTAAATGACAGTTTGGCAAACCTCGTTTCTGCTACTCAACATTGTACATTTATAATTTTATTATTACTAAATCTTCCTTGAACTATGAAGATGGTGTAATTAAAAGATGGTTTCAGGAGGAAGATTACAATCATAACATCTTGCAAGACAATAATTATTTCAGTTACATATTTTTACTGCTTTCTTCTTTCATACTCTGTTGAAGGGTTAACAGAAATCAAATGGGAAGCTAATTAGGAGAATAGTGGATTTCAGCGGGTATGAATGTTTTGGTGGATTCTAAACCAAATTAGCAACATTTGGGACATAAAGATCTTTATGTATATGTTTATTTATCACATAATAAAGACAAGGTTGATTTCGGATATTAAGGATTGTGCATTAGATAAATTGGATGGTTTAGTGGGACCCCAAATGTCACTTATTTAATTTATTTCAAGAAATGTATTTCGATATTTTTGTGTTAATTCCAAAGTTTAAAATTAAAAAAAAAAAAAAGAGTAATCAAATGTTAATCTCAATTATCTATTTCATGATCTCCCTGATCAAGCCTGCATGAAATAGCAATTTAGTACGACCTTGGTGGGAATGGATGGTACCGTAATTGATGCTATACCGTCTCCACAACGGCGGAATATTCACCAATTATTTCAACCGATGACCTTCAATGTTAAAAGAAAATTACAGAATAGTCAAATTAGTTTACTCAATTGTTGCATGATTGAATTATACAATTCTAGAAGAAGAGGGTTTCATTGTGCTCAATGAAAACAATTTAATAGCTCTGTCTTAAGAAATTATCACCTATAAATGTGATTGGATTTATCTTCAACTTAAAATGCAAAAGAAGTTTCACCAAATGTTCGTTTTGTTTGAAGAGTCAGGTGAAAGCAAAAATGTACTTTTTGAAACATTTAGTTTTTAAATTAATTATTACTACCAAAAAAAAATAAAAAAAAAAAAAATAATAAAAAAAATACGTGAGCTGAACTAGAAATCTGATGGCATGTAGTAACTCGTAAATAAACTTAAAAAAAGTAAAACTTCTACGAAAGTTCAATATTATAAGGTTCTGAGGCCATTCTTCTTTTCAGTCACCTCGGAGGATAATTGTGAAAATGGAATAAGGAGCAAGTTCGGACACTACTATTGGGGGAGCAGGCTGAGAAATTATTTAGTTTGGTATGAGATGACAGGTATGAGGTATGAACCAAATTTTCAACAAATCGGAATTGAGGTCATTTTGGATTAGTTAATTCGCCTAATAATGAGCATTGTGGAATTTAATTACAATTTTAGATGGAGTAAAAACAAAAATAATTCGATTGTTCCCGAATTTAATTTGACTTAATAGGCCAACAGATTACGTTACTTTTTTTTTTTTTTGTAAGCCTCTTACATTTCAAGCAATTTGAAGTAATGGAACTTTGCCATTGTTTATTTATTTATTTACTCTTTTTTGGTGCCGTGTACCACCACATTTGGTTAGAGACACCATCCTTAGGTTGAGAACTATAGGACTTCCAAGACTTCGCCATTGTAATAACGTCTCGACTATTTTTTAAATCTCTATGAAGGGATAGTAATTTATATAAAATGAAACCTCTTTTTGCATATCTGTGAGCAACTCTAGCTATTCAGGACTAATTTCTCAAAATTAATTCCATCCCACGCAAGGTGAATTCGAACTCGGGATCTTCGGTGAATTAGATTATATAAAAAATCCACCGACTAGGCCCCCAGCTATGTATCGTTATCACATTGGAATATTTGATTTGACTTCGATGTTATTATGTAAATAGGGTTATATTAAAAAAACAAAGGTAAATTAATGTTTTCATGATGAAACAATGTTCCCAAAGGTTTTAATTACGACACAAATAGCACTATCCATAATGCAGTTATATATATATATATATATATGTTTCCGATGCTTCGATAATAAATTCCATATTCACTCAAACCCATTAGTTACCCTGTATATCAATTTATTCTCGATTATCTTTAAAGGAAACAAATAGACTCCTGACCTCCTAATATAGAACTGTTAGGTATTAATATTAATAAAATTTATAAAAACATACATACATTATATACAATAAATAAATTTGAGAAAAATGATTACAATGGCATGTCAATAACATGTGAAGAAATAGTGACTAGTAGCAATCTATAAAAGTACTACTTTAAAACGGGCTGACTTTGCACCCGTGAGTTAACTTTGCACCAAGCTCACTAAAAAGTTTCAGTTGAAGAAAAAGCAATTTGCTGTTGTCTAAATGAAGGATATTTTATATTTCTTACTTACTTAAAACAATACTGATTGGGTCTAAGGAATTATCACGCTGATCCTAGTTACCTCTCATGTTTTATAACAGTTAATTGATTGTAGTGTTTCAACGGTGTGATTCCTTAGTGGGATAAAGTCGTGCTTTCAACAACTAAATATTTCTCCAATCAATTAGGTTTTGCATTAATTTTATTCTATAATTATTGTAATTTAAATATATGATATTCGTTTTGCTCAAAATATTTGCCAAAAGTCATGTTATTTGAAAATAAAATAGAATCCCCTTTTTGATATGAATTAGGAATGACTTTGCACCAAGCATATTTTGGCGCAAAGTGACCTCCCTGTGGGAAGAAGTCTTAGGCAGCATTGCTCCTCCTAAACAAATCAATAAACGAGGATAATTTGAAGTTAAGGAGTTGATAGGCTGGTTAAAATCCAAATTATTTGGGATAACGTTTTGCTTCCTTTTAATGAAGTTTTTGCCATCTATGTGAAAGTATATTGACGAATGCTGTTAGAATTTACCTAGTTATAGGTTTAAATTTTTTCAAGTCATAGTGTTCGTTTTTATATTTTAACAATTTTTTTCTAACTATTGCAGATTGAATTTTTCTAAGTGTTTCTCCAAGAATCTGTGTGCAATTTATTTTATAGGTATCGTTTTGTTCCATGTTTACCAAAATCATAGTTTTTTACGTTATTTAGCCATGTTTTAAGTCGTTATTATGTTTCTATATAATATTTTGTTGACATGTTCTTGTATTTTCTATCGTTTCTCAATAAACCACATTTTAATACATGCATTTTAAACATTATTGACAGGTAGTTAAAGAACGAAGTTCAACAAAATTGGTGCAAAGTCACGCCGTTTTACGGTACATTAAAAGATCTCTTGGCCATTTTCTTCTCAGACGCATCGGAGGATATCATGAATTGAGTGTGAGACAAGTTGGGAGACTACTTGATTCGAGTAAGGAGTTTACAATGTAAATAACTCAACTCCGTATGTCCAAATGAGTTTAATTACTGTCATGTAAGCACGTATTTTGTAATTTATTGGGAGCTTTGAACGCTTGTCTTGTAAATGCTATAGTAGTCGGAAACGACAGTTTCTTTTCTTTTAAGTCTAGCATGAAATTTATTTAAATGATTATTTTATTTTAATTTACATTGTTTTATAATCATTGAATTGCAAAAAAGTCACCACCAATTCAATATAGATACGACATCTGTTTCTATTTTTTTTATTTTTTTTTTTTTTTTTTTTTTTTTTTTTTTATTTTTTTATTTTTTTTTAAGGGAATAGATTTTGTTTAAAAATAATCTGTTCATTATTACCGATCACTAAAACAATTATGAATATCAGACATTTTATGAACATGACTGAAGCTTATATCATCAAGGATGATGGGGAATACCAAACGTCGCTGACCACTTGAAAATAGGAATGAGATTCCTGGAAGAGAAATGCTGGGAGAGATATTTTTAGACTCTATCATTACCTGGCGTCTTCTGGGTACCTTATAGGTTTTATGTGCGCTAAGGTAGCAACAAGTCCGGCTGTTACGTGACTGTCTCGAAACTGATGCAATACAGGATACAATTAATTTGTTTTGGATTAAATGACATCGTTCAAGTCATTTATTTTCCTGTTAGTTCCATTAAAAGCAGTAAAATATTTTATGAGTAGAGGAAAATTAAAAATAAAATAAAATAAAAAAACAAAAACAATACTAATGGAGAATATTAAAAAAAAAAAAAAAAAAAAAAAAAAAAAAAAAAAAAAAAAAAAAAAAAAACTAAGTCCTAATGAAAGTAATAACATGCCTTTTTAAGTAATAAACTAAATCACCTTCTATTTTTTTTTATTCACTTCTTCTAACTCATTGCTGTAATATAATTTTTTTTCTTGAAAAATCTTTTATTGAGTAATTATTCTGGCACAAATAGGGACAATAAGTGATATAGATGGCTGTAATCTAATTAAACAATTCATTGCAATTAAGATTTAAATCAACATTATTTTCAGGCAATGGAAGAATTTCATGTTAAAGTTTTCAGTAAATATTTCAAAATATAACTTCTTTTTGCCAACGTTTAATAATTGTCTGATAATAAAAGATCCTATACATTTTTATATTATATATTAAAAATTGGGGGTCGGGGTAACCGAGTAGACTGAGACATGTGCAATAGATAATAAACGTTAAGCACTGTCGAGCGTGGTCAGTACTTGGATGGGTGACCGCCATCCAGATAAGACCAGATACTCAGGCTAATACGGCGAGGGTTCGATTCCCACAAGGGGGCAGTACACTGTCCTCACCCTGGAAGTCACAGGGAGGTGAGCGACCCCTGTGCCTGACAAAGCTCCTGGTCCTCCAGGTTGGGGGTTGGGCTTAGGCCAAATAACCCTATCCTGTTAAACACTACCATTACGAAACCTTAATCAGCCACAGAAAATCTGAGATAAAAAAACGGACCCCGGCTTTAAGATACCAGACGAATATGACAAGAAGCGGACGGAAGCAATGGCCCAAGATATGCAGAGCTTGAGCAGGCTGGTTGAGGAGGCCAAGGATCTACGACAGACAATTGTAAGGATTGAATACGAGATTAATTGGTTGGTTTAGTGGAGCCCCACAGCTCAGCTCCGTGCGTCCAAATAGGTCTAATCACAGTCATGTATATGAGTATTTTGTAATTAATTGGGGGCTTTGAACGTTTGTCCAGTAAATGTTGAAGCAGTCTGTAACGACGAGCTGTTTTTTGTCGTTTTAGTCTTGTATGTGGAATCTAAGTAATACGTTGGTCCAAGTGGAGTCCTAGGTAGCGGATCTGTTCAACTGGGATTAGTGGAATAAAATTGTATTCTTAAGAACGAAAACTTATTTCTTGGGATGGAGAGTGGCCAAGTTGTCCTTTGACCGTTAAAAATCGTCAGATCCTGGCAGATCCGGCACCATTTTCCTTCAGTGGCTTTTGATTGGGATTAAAAGATAATTCAGGTACATTTTCGATATTTCATGCAACACTGTGATAATTAAAAAAAAATTTAATGCTGCTTTTTGAGTTGTGAAAACTTGCTGGATTATATATTTCAATATATTTTCATATTGAATTTTAATCTAATAAATATATTTAATCTGATAATTGGACCCACAGGGCAATGACATCACACATGAATAATTTTTTTTTTTTTTTTTTTTTTTTTTTTTTTCGCGCGCTTTTAAATAAGGGAATCATTTCATAAAATTGGATCTTTAATTGAGGTTCCAGGTGTTACGAATTGAACAAAGCTTCGATTTAGCCGGAGAAAGAATAAACGATACTACAAACAATAGAAAAAAATGATTCAATTAATATAAATTTCATTAATAGCTTCTATGACAATTCACCCGTAATGTATTCACCCGAAAGGTTTAATAGGATAGTAATAATTGCCAATTCTGAATTAGGCAATATGATTCTAACCTTCACATTGTTTTCTCTTTTGACATAGTTTTATTTAGACCATCTTCAGACAAGATCATTGCTACTTTAATGTTATAAATTTCAAAGGTTATTGTGAAGAGTTAAATCTTGGCCCAGTGATCCCGCTGTTGAGATTACAACCCCCTAGCTAAAAAACATAATTCAGAGATTAGACAAATAAAAATAACTACATTGAGGAACTTCTTATTTTTTTGGGTTCAACGTCCTTATTATGTACTCCTAATAGAGCAGGAAGGATGGGTTATTCTACAGGTTACCAAATCTATTTTTGCCAGGCTGGGAAGGCTGGGATTCAGTTGATGGGATCATAAGAAATAAATAGCAACCTCGTACCAACTCGCTCGCCCATTGAGCCCCGACACACTATCGACGAACTATCGAGCTGTCGAAAGAAAGTAAAAGGTTTCATTTTTTAACTGTTACCCTGTTTTTAAAAGAAATATCAATGAAATACAATGCACCTGCAATCCTTCCTTCTACTCAGTTCAAACTGTATTACTTTTACTTTGGCCGTACATAATGTCAGACGATTTATTTGAGAAAAGAGTAGTTATGTAGTTTAAAATATTAAAAACATTTAAATTCTTTGACGGCCTCGAACACACAACTCACCCACTATTAACCACTTTAACGGCTGCTGAAAAGCCATAGAGTTGGCAAAACTATGTCGAAACACTTAGACTCGACTAAGTTGACTTAACACACCACCTTTCCCAAACACTTAGTGAGCCCCATTACTAGATCAAGATATCTTATTAAATAATATCACAAATCTTTACTTTTCACAGAACTCCCTTAAAATGCAACAAATGAAGGAAATGGGATGAACTCATATTTTGTATATATATTTGTATCTTAAATCGATAAATATTAGAGAAAAAAAAATACGATTTATTTGTGAAAAGAGTAGTTATGAGAAGTAATTTAATATATTAAAAAAATAATACAACCAACCCAATAATGCACTAGTAAGTAAGAATTCTAATTATTATTTTGATTTTTAGTAATATCAAATGAAAAATAAGATGAACCCGTTTTTAATACGCTTTTAACTTCACAAATTAACTTTTAAAAACGTTTTTAATACACCATTAACTTCACTTGTAAGTAACGTAATCTTGCATCGTAATTTTCATCAATTTCCAGCTTTCTGATTATGGGGTCCAATGACAATACAATAATTGCACAAATTTGTTTTGATTTTCTTTCTTAGTCCAGTCGGAATACCCACAAAAAGGGGGTCCACCTTGCGAAAGGTTGGATCCCGAGAATAAAATATCAAAAATGTGACTACATTTGATAAGGGGAAAATTTTGCACCGAACATTTTTGCAGTTTTTCAGATTTTTGCAAAAAAAAAAAAATACAAAAATGCTTCAAATCGAAAAATGTTTTATTTACAAAATGAAAGTATATTAAATTGTGCTTCTAAAGGCATCTATTAAGCTAAATTTGATTTAGTGTTTAGCCACAATCGATTGTCAAACATCGAAGAATTTTGTCAACTTTAAAAAGTTAGTTTTGGTTATATTTAAGAGTCTATAACGCAGAAATAGCTAATTCAATCAAAAAATGTTATATAGTAAAAGTTGTAGATCACTACATTTTGTGCAAGATAGGATTTTTAAAGTAAAAATTTGCCATTTTTACAGGTATGTAAAAAAAAAAAAAAAATTGGTTGATTTTGGATCAACTTGGTTAAAAATACAAACAAATCACGAATATTACAGGGAAATTAAAAGGTGTAACTGCTGCAAATTGTTCACCACACTTAGGTTTGCTATAAAAGCTTGTTTTTTTAGTGTTTTAAAACTATTGTATAATTATTTTTACTAGCGATTCAATATTTATAAGCTTCCTGGATATCAAAGGGTACTCCTGACTGATCCGGGGATCTTCACTATCCAAGATCTGTCCCTCGAAGAGAGTGGAGCCCTAAAGGTCAGCTAGAGGCCACGGTAAGGCAGTGACACCGGGAACCGGTCCAGGCGGCCAGAGGAACCTACCTTTTAGAAATGGAAATCAGTTGCACTACGCGAACTTGAACTGCTTCCAGGTTAATTCTCAACGCTCAGATTTTCGCTGAGTATATAAATCTCTATCCATTCCTTTCTTGGCCTCGGTCCATGATGACGTAAAAGCCACGCAGTTGAGAAAATATCCATCTGAATGTTTTCACTTCTCATGGACTTGTTCTGTTTACTCTTTAGCAGTTGTTTTTTAGGATGAATGTACACACCAGTTTCCAATTTCTCAAAGAGCTAGCACACTTTAGTAAAATTAAACATTTTTTCTTTTATTATAACGAACTATAACTAGCCTAATAGTTGGATTTAGACAAAAAATACATCTGTGCTAAATGTACCAGTTATTACAAAATTAATTCATAATAAGTCGAAATTTCCAAGATGACTTTCAAATCATGTGTAGAACAAATTTATTATTAATTATTTATTGATTAGTCTTTAATTGGATAGATGAGTATGCTGTGTTTATAGCAACCCAAGAAAGTTGGGCAGCACTATGTTTATTGTTAATTGTCTCAATAAAGCATATATCTCTCTAGTGGTTCAGCACTGAATGTTAGATGGTTCATGAAATGAATTAAGCACTACCATAATCACTTAATAAACATTTTTAATGACATGGATATGTGTAACTTATTTATTCACAAAAATGGTTGGGATATTCGATTTTACTAAAATCGGCTTGATAACCAAGTTTAATTTTGATATTTAAATCCTGTGCAAAAGTGAAATAAAACCAACTTTCGTAGAACAGAAAATTTCAACACATTGATTTACTGCAATAAATATAATTAAACTAATCTGTGAATATCAATGCTGAGAACAAAACGGTAACTGACATTTTTGGTTGACATTTTCGTTGAAGTCTAATATTAAGCTTCTGCACCGCCAGTATTTTTTCTTTTTAACTTCATTTTTGTGTCATTATTTTAAAAACTTTATTTTATAGTAATGTAGTAAACAACTTGCGTACATCAAACAATAGTAGTAACAGTGTTACATTTGTTGCTTATACTTAATATTTAAAGTATAATAATAACAAATATTGAGGCAAAATTTAAATATAGTTTTTTTCGCTATTTATTGATATTTACTACTGTATATCATGTAAAGAACTACTCAATAGTACCACTTCAATAGTTCTATATAAGAAGATCTCTTGCCCACCTTCTTTTCAGAAACCTCGGAGGATTATCGGGAATTGAGTGTGAGGCAAGTTGGGAGAATAGTGGATTCGAGTGGGTATGGAGAGTACTATGAAAGGTTAGGTATCTGGTTCTGGGCCAAATTAGCAACATATGGAACAATAACATCTTTATGAATAAGTTTGTTTATCACATAGTAAAGAGAATTAAGGATGTTAAATGGATTTTGGATTGAAGGATTAGATACGAGATGAATTAGAACGTTAAGCCACAATGCTTAATTCCTTATGTCCAAATGGGCCTAATTCCTGTCGTTTAAATAAGTCTTTTGTAATTTATTTGAAGCTTTGAAAGCTTGTCTAGTACTGGAATATTTGGAAACGAGGATCAGTTTCTTGTCACCTAGTGTATATTTCCTGTAGGGCAAATAATTGGTGGTTTCCATGAAAATAGGACTGAGTATCCAACACCATGTGCGTTAATCAAAACTGCAAATAAATTGAATCAGGCTTCCTCTAAGTTTATTACCACCATACGCAATAGTGACGCAATTAAAATATAATCATTCTCGTAACTTCTTCCCGGTTCATTCACCATAAATTATGAGCTTAGCGTTAAAGATTTAAAGGTACGTAAAGCTTTAAGACACGACTACTTCCAAGGACATTATTACCTACGAGATGAAAAACCGTAAAATTACGTAATGCGGGCATGGGGTAATGATAAACACACTAGGTCAAAAAACATGATTTTGAGTAAACGCACATAAAAGGTATTTTTGCTTTATCTGCTTTGTTACTGACATTAAATAAAACAAGTTAAATACCTGAACTTGCCAGTGCTTTAGCTTATCTAATAAAATAATGTCACTACCTAAGTAGACAAAACAAAAGATCTTTGAAGTGTGTTTTTGCTACCCCACATTATTTTTGTTTTAGTTCCGACTTTACTCATTATTCAGTTTACTGATTATATAATTTATTTTATTTTATTCCGTTTATTACTGACATCCATTCATTTTTTTTTTTTAACCTTCATTTTTTTTTTTTTTTTTTTTCATTTTGCTACCTGTTTTCTTAATTCTTAACCTTGTTTAAATTCATATTATGTATTTCTTTTTTTTTAATGTAGGCCTGATGTTAACAAAATTATTTCATTTTTTTTTTTGTTATTTTAAATTACCGCACACCCAAAACATCTTATCCTCAATTTAATTACAGTTTACCAATTGCTACCATTGCTCCAATAATAGCAACGATAGTTCTGAAGTTCTTAAATTTTCCAACTGGCTTGAAGTTATAGATCATTAGAAGTTACTTAATGATCACGATCCAGCTAAATGACAACATTAACGTCTCTCCTGGTGGCAAGGTCGCTGGAAAACACATACCCATCACATTTGTACATCGGACATCATTTTAACGTTACGTAATGAACGGAATATACGATTCTCCAATTTTGGAAGCATCTTGTATCATGTATGGGATAAGTCATTTAATACACGAGGGTTCAGATACAAGTCAGGGTTACAGCATAATGGATCAGTAGTGATTGAATTACATGCGATGAAATTATAAGTTACTGCTAATGTAATAAAGATAAAGATAAAAAATCCAAAAATATTACATACAAATTATTCGCTCAAAAATAATTTTACAGAGTGATAAAGCAGCCTCTAATTCTCAGTCTTTTTCTTAAGCCCGTTTCACAGGATCCTACCATCACTGGTTAATCTTAGGGCTTATTTGTCCAAGGTGAATTTTTCTGTTTTGTTTTTCGTTCTGTCTTCCGGGAGACTTTTCAGGATACTGGCTTGTCTCAGTTACTTGAGTCACTCTCTGAAGATTTATCCTGGAAGGTATGACTAAAGAATAAGGAAAGAAGTAAATAAGGAACTCTCAGAAGAAATAATCCTTAACAGTTGACGTATAACCAGCATGCATGATACGCATAACATGCAGCAGCAATGACATGGGTACAAAATCGACTGGTTACAACATGTTATTCGTGATATTATAGTTATTATTATTTTAATAAATAAATTCTCAAAAGTTTCATATTGCTTATTCCGATTAGTTAATTTTTATACCTCACGTCTCCATTAAAATAGTAGTTACCATCATACTTATTGACTCACTATGATAGTTAACTTATCTTTAATTTCAATATAGCGGCGTAACTTAATTTCTATACTTATTGACGTACTAATGCTTGGTCCTAAGCAACAATATTTTTATACAGCAATACTAAAACTATTTTAGTCAACTAGCGAATAAGATGTTATTAAAAAATGAATGGCTTTATAGAAAAGATAAAACCAATTATAAAATAGAGGTAGTGTACGGAGGAAGAAAATATAATTGAATAAAATTCCTTTTTATTGTTTTTATTTTTTATGATTTTTCTTTAACTGAAGTCCATTATTCGGCAGTGTACCAAGGGAACTTACAGCGGAATTATAAGCTCAGATATAAAATCTTCAGATAAGTCAAGATGTAAGTCATTATTGACCATATTTAAAAATTTAACAATTATTTTTTGATGTCGAGCGAAATAATAAACAAAATTATTAACTGGTTAAAGGTCATATTTATTTAAAGCACCAGTATAATTATTGCAGATCCAATAACACTCTTTATAATTTTGTCTTATCAAGGAGGTTGAGCCATTACAGCGTTTTTGAAATCTTACAAGCTATATTAGGAATTTTATCATGAATAGTTTTTTTTAACTACATTAAGATCTAAAAAAAATACAAAAAAACAATCGGAGATTATACTTTTACAAAGAAAAAGACAGTTTAACTATTTCATTATTTTGCTAATATTTATTACAAATAATTTAAGAGGAATTTTCATATGTCATCTGAGAAATTTCTGAAATGAATATTATTGGAATGTGAGGCCTTTAGAGAAGATAAGGTAGTAATTAGTATACATTAAAACATTTTTAATTTTATTTTAATAGTTTAACTATAGAAAATAAAATTATTTTTCTTTCTTTTAACAATTGCTCTATAACAATAATTATTTTTAACACATAAATTATGAAGAATATGATTATCATATTAACAAAATTTTTTTGATGTAGGTTTGGGATTTAATCTAGACCTAACTGTCTTTTTAATTTATTTTTTTTCAGAAGTTGCCAAGTTTCAACTTTCATAAAATCTAATTATAATCTATCATAATTTGCTATAACAATTTTTAATTAATATAATTTAAAATTATATTTTAATATGGTTGAATTAAAAAATACATATTTTTTTCATGAATTTTTTTCAATTATGTGAATAAGATACATATACATATGTATATATATATGTATATATGTGTGTGTGTGTGTGTGTGTGTGTGTGTGTGTGTGTGTGTGTGTGTGTGTGTGTGTGTGTGTGTGTGTGTGTGTGTGTGTGTGTGTGTGTGTGTGCATGTATTTATACATATTTAAGCATGTATAATTCCATAATTAGACACTTAATATAGGTTTGTTGGTAACAGGTTGTGACCTTAGCAGTATATATTTACTTCATGGTTGCGCTTATTGGAAGGCAATTTGTCAATCCAGTTGAAGGTGCAAGCTACATTGACAACATCGACATTTATTTTCCTGTAGTTACTGTACTTCAGGTAAGAAAAAATTTGAATTTGAATTTAATTAAGTAATGAAATTTAAATCTTGTAATTTGTTTATTTTTTTATTTTATGTGTATAATCTGTAAAATGAAGGCCGTATTATTGTAAAACAAAAACAAAATTTATATTAATACATAAAATTTTGCGAAACTGCATTCTTGCACAGTATAATTAGTACTGTGTCATTAACTTGAGATTAATTCCCTGACTGACATCAGATGTTCAAACTTGTCTTGAACAAGAAAGTCTTGTCTTGTAGCCTGTTAAGAAATGCTACGTCACTCCCCACTTGTCTGTCAAATTAACATTGGCAGTTATTATTCAGATCTAAATCTGCAAGGGGAATCCAATTGAGTGGTTACTAATTGGGGCAGGGTTGGTGAAAATATTGATTTTCTAAAAAACACTCAGAGAAAGTGAACATTCTGAGAATTAGGAAATCTGACTTGACACCATTTTGTTCTCCATGTCTCTTTCTAACTGAATGAGTTGAAAATTACAAGTTATATAACAAACAGAAAAGTATTATTATTATTAATATATAAAAAACTAATGAATATTAATTATAGTAATCATGCAGTTCTTTTTTCATCATAAATACTTGTATTTGGACTAAGTAATATTTAAAGTAAACTTATTTTTCTTTAATAATTAGCGTTGTGGTGGAGAAACAAAAAAAATGATTACTGCAGTAATTCAACAAGGCCCGGTAATGACATCATGAAATGTACTTTT
The DNA here is from genome assembly GCA_003667255.2 of Euschistus heros. Taxonomy (NCBI): domain Eukaryota; kingdom Metazoa; phylum Arthropoda; class Insecta; order Hemiptera; family Pentatomidae; genus Euschistus; species Euschistus heros. The sequence goes on from RCWM02000121.1 coordinate 1,335,086, forward strand.
TTCAGTTCTGTTTCTACATCGGCTGGTTGAAGGTTGCTGAAGTACTCATAGGACCATTTGGCGAAGACGATGACGACATCGAATTGAACTGGCTCATCGACAGGCACATCAAGGTAACACTTAAAATATTTTCCTCATTCTTTAATTTAATGTAAATATCAAGCTCGTTACACAGTTCATCGAGTCTGTAAGAGCTTTGTTAAGGATTTTTAGAAGAAATGTATAAAAAAAACTACAAAAATATGTTGTGAACATTTTTTACCATTGCAACGCAGTAATGGTGAACCAAGACATAATTGAAGGGTTCGGTGGATGAAGGGGTTATGTCACTTTTTTTTAATACAATCTAGTTCATTGGATGAAGGATTTTTATGCAAATAAAAAATTTTGCCAGGTAGCAAAATCTGAATATTTCAAGACGACTCAAAAAAGAGATATGAAGAAGATGAATGGGCTATGAAAAATTTTCCTTCAGCAGGAAAGTTACAAAAAAAAAACTTTAAACATAAATTACTCAAAATTTTGTTTTATTGCATAACCCCTTCATCCACCAAACCCTTCAATTATAATTGTAGCAATATTTTAAAAAAATGTTATGCACATCAACTACTATAATACAGGTAACTCCAGTGATGATCCCTTTATATCTGTTTTTTAAAACGTATATTTCCAAAATTTGTGATATTTAATTACGCTATTATTAGGTATACATTGATTCTTTTCCTTTTAACCAAGTCTCCTTTCTACGTAATTTAATAGATCTGATTTGTTATTGGAAAATAAAGAAATAAGATAATAATTTCTAATCAACGAATGCCATTTTTCATAGAATTAAGATTATTTTCCTTTATTACGTGTAAATACTATTTTTCCAACTCCTAGCACGCAATTAAAATAAATCTAGTGCATCTATAATGTTCAGTGTAAGAGTTTAGTAATATTTTCAATTCTTTTATCAAGGATTAGTGAATTGAATTATATTATTGTACCCTATCTCAATTATAATTTATAATATATTTTATATTTTATGGATAATAAATAATACCAGCGGCTTAGTAATTTATTTCTTGAATTATTATCCTTTTTTTAATCGATTTTTATTGTTTTTTTTAGCTTATTTTTGGATTATGTTTTGAAACAGCTATTTATTTTTAAACTGAGGTATCGGAACCGTGAATCGAAAAAATTTAGTACCGACACATCACTAAAAAAATTCAAATTCAAATTCACTCCCCATTAATTTTGAACATGCATTATAATTTTTTTTTCGAATTTGTAAAAAAAACATTCAGATTTATTCTCATTTGTTTGCTTGATGGAATAATATACTTAAAACGTTCACTAACAAACGATATGTGAAATTCAGTAGAATGTTTGTTTATGCTATAGATTCTGCATGAGAAATATAGGACTGGACAATATCTAAGTTCATTTTTCAAATAAACTATTATTTATGGAGCTGATTAAACCTGAAATAATTCCGAGGTTAGATAATCGGATAATAATCATACACAAGGTCTTAGGCTAACAGAACGCCATTTGTCTTGAACACTGGACAACTAGCACTGTACCACGCACCTTTCACTGATCCTGCTTGAAGACAATAGTATAGTACATTGTAGTAACATTGAAATTTGAATACTAACAGCGTGTTTGCAAGCCGTTTGTTGTTAATAAGTGCAAAGAATACGTGCTTCCATAAGAATAAAAGTGATCATTGTTTGAACAGAACCTATTTCTATTACGAAAAATCATTAAATCATTATTTATTAATGAATGTTTTATTCATTTTTACTATCGAAATTTTCAAATTTAAAGTTGGCAGTCTCTGAGGTCAGTCGTCTTTACAAACCTGTAAAATAGGGCTGACCAATACGAGACCCGCATAACGTGGAACAAAAACAGAGAAATGTGTGATGCATAGGAAGAGAAAAATAACGAATAAACATTAGAGACCGATGACGGCTGAGAGCGATGATGTCTCAGAGTAAGTATAGATAAGATTCTCACCTGGATCGGTAGATATTTATTACGTGGTTGTGCGTAAAAATGAATCTCAGATTTCCCTCCCTGATTTGAATAGGTTGGTACCTTAGGATAGCCCGTCTTTCGTACCTAAGTTTGAGTTCATTACATTTTTCAACACGTAACAAACAAGTAACTAACATTGAAAATATAATACATGTTGGGAATCAGACTATGTAATTACAATTATGTTTGACTATGTAACAACAATAATAAAGTCAGATGTATTGTTTGTATGCTGGTAATACCATTTTCTAAAGAGCATCAGGAGAAACGAAATAACAAAACGTCACGCGGGAATAGTTCCTGTAGTAAACAGCGGTTGTCTATAGAAAACTTCTTAGACAATAAACACTTTTGATAATAATTTCTTGACACTCACAACAAATTCTTATGAAGTAACATTCTAGAGGTTGAGTGCTTATTACGTATCGGGAGTTCGATAAACAATAAAAACGGAAATTCTATAAAACGAAAATTGCAGGAAAATTCGAAACAACCTCATGCCACAACAAATAATTGTTTGGACAATTAATACATACAAAGACATGTTGCATTCATTAATCAATACGTATCCAAAAAATTACATGACATTATTACGAAATAGTAAACCAGACAGCTATTGACACCCTAAAGCAATATTCATACTATAATTATAGAAAAAATAGTTCAATAAATTTGAAATTTACAGTTATTTTTTTCCTTAATTACTATACTTTAAGCTAAAAAAGAAAGTTCATATCAAATTACAATTGGAATGTACTTTAGAAGATAGTGATAATAACTAATGTAAGATCAGTTATTGACATCCTAAGAATATCCTTTAAAATTTGGACAAAATTGAGTGTATTTTAACACAGTTGAGTAGTAGTTTTAAAACGGAATTTTGTTAATTTTCTTCTTTTCTTTTTTTTCTAAGTTAAGGTGTAATTTTATTTTGAACAATTCAAGAGGACTTCAGTGTAGCAGAGGGGAAGCTTGATATAATTCCTTAAAATGGTACGACAAAAGGTTGTACAATTGCAAAGGGATATTTTTGAAGTTGTACTATACCATGGGGAGTTCGATAAGCGATACTAAATGGTCACAGATGGAGCCAGAACAATGTTAGGAACTGATATTGGATTTTTAGAACTATTACGACAGTATAAACTTTTATGTAATACCCCCAATTATTAACTAAAGTTCTTATTAAAGACGAATAAATAATATATAAATAAAATAAAAATAAAAATTGAAAAATATTAACATGTATTCAGAAAAGCAGTTTCCAGTAATTATATACATAGGAGATGGATGGAAGACATTTTAATTATGAAACGCACTAATTATTTTGATCTAATTCCCGAACTTAAAGTTAAAAAAAATTGTTTAGTATTCAACTACCTAAGTGTTAAAATAATTTAGAAGTGAAGTGACTGAATTTAAAAAGAATTAAAGATTAATAAAGCCATCAATCATTTCATTTTCAGCTAAATCCTTGATAAACTAATAAAAAGGATAATTGGACATAAATTTAGAATTTACAGGAAGAGCTTATATTATATGAGCAAACATTAAGTCTTCATTTGAAAAATGCTAATTTCATTCCAAAAGATTCTTCTATCTTGAATCGTGACTCGGAAAAAATGAATTTCTATAAAAGATAAGCGCGAATGAGGTAATGATCTAAAATTAATACACGATTAAAATTTAATTCCACATTGAAATTATTTTATGAACATTATCATTCGCCCGGGTTTACACTTAATCTCAATTCTTTTTCTTAATGCTGCTATACAAAGCCGCTGTTTTAATCTAAAAATGTAATAAATTAATACTGCTATTTGAATATCGTCTTGTTAACTCTCAAGTATCGATTTTGTGTTATATATATATATATATATATATATATATATATATATATATATATATATTTTTTTTTTTTTTTTTTTTCATGTTTGCTGAATATAGTGGAAGAGTTGCGGAATAAAACGACTCAATTCACATTCACCTGAACCCCCAGAATTTTAGAAACGCCTAAACGAATAATAGAAAAATATAATCAATTTAGTATCCAAATAGATACTCTCGTAGACCATATTGCGTTTCAAATATTAGGTCTAATTTAATCAAACTGTTAGGGCTGTGTATTATTCATTCTAGATTTGCAATATATAAGAGTAAGTGCAAAAGGTTAATGCAAAACTTTTTAAAGCTTTGCAAATTCTTAAACAATAGTAACTCATATTTAATCTATTTAACACATGCTCTAGGTGTCGTCTCACTGTCTAATAGGCAGTGAACGGTTATTATTTGGTAATTGATAAAAAAAATTTGTTCTGGGAAAAATTGTTATTCTATTGATTATTTATCCAGCTAAGACTGGGATTATTATAAGATATTTAAGATTTCATCAAACGATCTGCTGTTTTACCTAATGTATAAAATAATTTGTAGAATTATAAACAGGCAGGTTAATATATATATATATATATATATATATATATATATATATATATATATATATATATATATATATATATATATATATATATATATATATATAAATGAATTGGATGAAATAAATAATGAGGACTCATAAAGCGCTTAGAGTGTAGGACAAAATTCTTAGTTCCTTATCTAATAGTATTTACGGCAATATCATGCTTCTATTGGCTGATCTATAAAATGATATTTCTATAAATTAATATTTATAGAGCTTAGAGAAAAATAAAAAAAATAATACTAATTTTATATCTAAAAGAAATTATAGAAAGAGAAACACTTTATTATAAAGAAATTATAGAAAAAAAAAATTAAAATATAAAAATCTACATGTAAAAACGATAGATCCCTTGCTGATTATATATTACAGTTAATTAATTAATAATTAAATAATAAAGGATCATTGACATAATTAAAATAACAGTTTAAAAAATCTCTTAATTATACATGTTTTGGTCTATATCCTCTACATGATATAGTTTTATTCAACAATAGATAGTTTTTATATACAAGACTATGAAACGAAGACGAAACTGAAAAATGAAATTTTACAGGAAGAGCGAGTAACTGGAATGAAAAACTTTCAACCAACATTTTAGACATAAGCGATATTCATATAAAATTGTGGATAGGATAGAATAAAATTCAATCGATTTTTCCGATGTAATAAGCTTTTGGGAGCACTTCTGACATATTAATCTTCGTAATATCTTTTACCCGATATCACAGTTACGTTTTTGGGTGAGCGAGAATGAACTTTTACATTAGTTACATTAGGAGAAAATGTTTTGTTCTTTTGTGGATGTGTCTTTTGAGGGATTTTTACAAATTGTAATTACCGATATCTTGGATGAGTGAATTTTCTGAATTTGTCGATTTTGCTAAGTAGGTTTTGGTTTAGTTGAAAACGTAATGTTTTCTAGGGAGGAGATTAAAGTAGTGTAACATATTTGATATTTTAGCGTATCGAGGGTAATCGTTAACGATCTTCATGCATATAAACCATAATGTCTCAGATCCTAGAAGTGACAAGTCAAAGAAGCTATTGCCACTCACGGGATATTCTTATTACTAGCTACAAACAGAACTTGAAGCATGTTAAATATACCAATAACATAAACCCTACTAGACTCCTTCCATTTCTTGAATATAACTCTACGAGGTTGGGCAGGGAGAAATGTCTAAATGGCGACATAGAATGGCCAGAGCTAGACAAATGGGTCAGTGACGTGATAATTATTTTACAGTTATGCTCGAGGCTCGGCCTGCCCAAATATCCGCGCCTATCGGTCCAATTTCCACCTTATTGGACTGGTTCAAATATCTGGCGCCGCTGCGATGCAATCCTGTCAACCGCCAATTATATATCATTTAGGCTTATCTCCAATATGATTTGCTGATTATAACTTTCGTGGTCGTATCTCTTCGGAATTTTGGGCGCAGGCTTTAAAATTAGGAGAATCTCTTCAGAAATTGAAGAATATTAATCAACCAAAACAAAAATAATACTTTTAATTGTTAGATAAATTAAAACACCAAAGTCAGATCAATTTGCTAAAATATCATTACTTTCTAGAAATTTTGAATGCTTAAAGATTTTTTTATTTTTTTGAAATGCGATTTTGGTGGAATTTATTGATGTTCAATTGTACATGACGGAAATTCAATTAAGAATATTATAAAATATATTAATAACGCCTAAGTAAGATTAAAATTAATTATTCTAGAAATTAGAATTATAATAATCTATTAAAAAGAGAGATTAAGGTCACCTTAAAAAAACCACTGCGCAAATTCAGAAAATAATTTTTAATTTAGATTGAAATCATAAAAAAAGAATAAATTAAAAAAAAAAAAAAAAAAAAAAGAGAAGGTAAAATCATGAATTAATTCCAGAGTATCTTTTATACTTAAAAGCGTACGTCTACAGAAAAAAAAAAATATTCTGTTCCCGGAAGCATAATATTAAAAAAAATATTAAAATATCTTATACATGTAAGTTACTTAAACTTTCCATGTTTACATTAACCCATAATTGTTCAGATCTGAACATATCCCTATATAGTAGGTAATTATTAAAATTAACAGAAAAACAATAAATATTGTTACGGACACTACCAAATACTTTTAATGTTTCAAATTACAGACCATTGGCTTATGTTACTTCTATTTACAGTGCTTTCGCAGAATTAATTTGAAGACGAAAATTATAGGTATAAAGTAGGTTGTTGAGAGGGATCTTTAAATTAAAAAAATTAGCAATGTTAAAAATTAAAAAATATGTATTTTATGTAATTTATTAAGTGGCAAACAATTGAAAATATGTTTTGTTAGTGAAGACATTGCTTATTTTTTAATTCCATTGGCTGATACACAAACACACCTCTTCATAAATCGTAGGTATTTGAGTATAAGAAGGAAAAATACGTTGGATAAGAAAAGCTATTATTGATTTTGGATATCTGTTACAGACTACTTCAACATTTACTAGACAAACGTTCGAAGCTCCCAATTAATTACAAAAGACTCATATACATGACTGTGATTAGACCTATTTGGACGTACGGAGTTGAGCTTTGAGACTCAACTAAACCATTCGATTCATCTCGTATCCAATCCTTACAATCCAAAATCCTTCAAAAAATCCTCAATGCTCCTTACTTTGTCACCAATAAACTTACCCATAAAGATCATAATGTTCCATATGTTGCAGATTTAGCCCACACCAGATACCTATCCTTTCATAGTAAGCTCCATAATCACTCAAATCCGTTAGTTTCTCAACTTGCTTCCCACTCCATTCCTGATAGTCCTCTGAGGCGTTTGAAACGAAGATGGCCTAGAGACCTTTTAGCGTAGAATTTTTAATAAACTGCTACTGATGAGTAGTTCTTTTCAAATTTTAACATGTTATTGTAATCGTTGTCAATACGTTCACTTGATGTATATATTTTGTACAGTTGTAAATTTCATTAAATGTATAAAAAAAATTATAAAAATTTTTGATATCTGGATTGTGAAAACCACCTTAATGTAGCTATGGATGTCATGATTAAATCTGTATTTAACATATCTCAAATATAGAGTTTGTGACATTGTTTTTTTATTTAATTTTTGATTGTTATTTCATTATCACAGATTCAAATTATAATAAAATGTTGAAAAAAAAAGTGAAACTTACAAGAAGCATGTGGCAAGTTCCATCATACATAAATTATTTTTTTCGCCAACTGCGCAGAAGTTTTTTGAAATTTTCTACGGTAGCCGAGATGCTAAAGTTTTTATGAACATTGTTTTCTGTTTCAACGGTTTAATTTAAGTCTTTTTGCCCATCTCAATGCCGGAGATCACTTGCACAGGTGCCTATCGAAGCGTTGCAAGCCTTCCACCTGCTTCACGCCGCTTTAAATAGATAGACATGTCAAACTAGCAAAAGAACTGGTGTGTTCTCTTCCTTTTGGCAGCTAAAGGTGACCTTAGTAAATTGCGTTTTATTTTTTAAATACGTTTCCGGATATGTTCCGGTTTTTATTGAGGCTTCAATCTGTACTTCTAAAGTTCTTGTTACAGCGATTACCTATAAGGATAAATTTACTAGTGTACCTTAATCCATATATTAGAGAATACAATTTTTTATTAATGGTTATATCATTTTAAAAAATAAAAAAAAGAAATATGGTGGAATATTTATTTTGTGGCGGAAAAAATCTTCGAACTCAGACTAGAATTATTTATTAGGTATTAGTTGAATGTCAAGTATTTAGAGATGTTGATTGTTGGGGTATGCAGTCATAGATACACAGCAAATCAAAATAATATTTTAATTTATAATGCCGACGTTTCAACTTGCATTGCAAGCCTTCATCAGGGCTAGAATAAAAGAAAACAAGCAAAAAGGTATGACTAAATTGTAGAAATATATTTAAAAAAACACACAAAAAGAAATAACAAAAGTATGAAAAGAATAAATGTATAAGAGTAAAGATAGTAACATCATTTTTTAATTTTTTTTTTTATTTCAAGTTAATTCAATAGTCTGTATGTATTGTCTCCATGACATTTAAATATTAACTCATTAACTTGTCCTCATTATCTCAACAACTTTGCATCTACTCAGTTTTTATGTTTACCAATTATATTGTTGAATTTACTCATTAACTTTTAAGTAACTATCACTCATTTTAATTTCTTTTCATTTTAACCTTAATTCAATAGTCTTTATGTATTGTCTTCATGGCCTTTAGATATTGCCTTTACTCTTAAACATTTATTCTTTTCATACCTTTGTTTTTTATACACTCTACAATTTAGTCATACCTTTCTGCTTGTTTTCTTTTCTTCTAGCCCTGATGAAGGCTTGCAATGCAAATCTAAACGTCGCCATTATAAATTAAAATATTATTTTGATTTGCTGTGTATCTATGACTGCTTACCCCAACAATCTACATCCCTCAGACTAGAATTCGTTGGTAACCTGAGGATAAACCGTCCTCCACGTCTTATACCTCATAAGGACGTTAAAACGAAAAAACAAACAAAAATATTGCACATGTATTTATAAAGTTACACAACTCAAAAATCTGTATTTTTGATTGATCATAATGTTTAAGTTAAATACTCTTCTATGAAATGTTCAAAATGTCTTGAATTAACTTCAAATCACACCTGCTTTTGGGATTAATAGATAATTCAGTTACACTTTCGATATATCTCACAAGACTGTGAAAATCGTACATTTTTTTTTAATTTAGGTTTTTGAGTTGTGTCACTTTAGAAATACATGTGCTATATGAAGAATGAGACACATATACGGGCTAATATATACACTGACAAGCGAAATGTTCTGTCTCATTGATTTTTTTAATTTCCTCGGCTAAAAGTTTCGTTCTTTTTTGAAGTTTTACGTCTCCATAAGCTTTAACCCGGACAATTATAAACCCTAATATTATGAAACGCATTAGGATTATTAAGAAAATAATTAAGTAATTTTAAATTAATTTAATTAAGAGATATTTTGAATTAAATTTAAGTATATTTTGTTTTCCTGAACACTTATTTAATTTCATAAAGTCAACTATTTATTTTTTATACCAATTATTTCCGGTATGGTCTTTTAAATGGTTAATTAATTAAACTCATCCTTCCTGTAAAACACGATTCATCTTTTTCAATATTGTTTTTAAATTACCCTAATCTCTATCTCTTCTAGATTGTTTTTCTACTTCTATTTCCCCCTATTAGTACAGTAAAACACCAATTACCCGGATTCCAATTATTCGGATATCCGATTATCCGGATTGATTTAAAAAAAAAATGTAGATACATTTTTATTACAAACAATTGTTTATTAACAGGCATTGTAGGCCGTGGTTCAGAGTTCACGCCTTATTAGATTTCATGACACAATAAAAGACGTAAAACTAAATAGACCAAGCGGCAGCAATCGGAACTGCATCCCAGAATTAGGGGTGGAGCCTATACACCTCATAACAGTCTAGTTCTGAGTAAACATACTTATTAGTAAATTTCTAGAAGCATAACACATCCATCCTACACGGGTTTTGGCCAGTCAGGGTCCTATTTCCGTCGCAAGTCGTCTCTATAAACTCAAAGAGTTATGGCACCTGAAAGAAAACGCGTTGTATTAACTGTGTCCGCTAAAACTTTCCATTGTAGAATAGTCCAGTTAAATAAGGCTCCAAAACTCCGTTTTCAAGAAAAAATCTGCCAAACTTTTATTCTCAACGTAACTTTATGTTTTTTGGGGTGCTGAATCCGAATATGACGTTTAGAATCCGAATATGAAGTTTGCTGAATCCGAATATGAAGGCAGACGTAAGACGTCGGCTTCATACCCAAATTCGGAAAAAACCGTCCAAAACACTGGTTATTTTCGGTGTTTTACCTATTACACGAAAAACGAAGCTCTTTTCTTTTTGGAACATTTTTCGCTTTAACTCCGAAACTATCTGTCCGTTCTCAATTTCATTTCAAAGCTGTTTAAATTTTCTACTAGATTTTATATATGTAATTTATATTAAATCCCGTAAAACAACCACACTAGAACAAAAGATATCATATTTTTCCAAAATATACAAATCTAGCATGCTAGCTTCGGTGTTTCACCGGATTAAAACTTCATATTTAATAGTAAAATAGTAAATTTAATCAGCTTTAAGATGAAAAAAAGTAGTTTAGATTCGGACAAATAGTTTCGGAGTTAAAGACAAAAATGTATAACAAACACTTTTTCGCGAAGAAGTAGGACTAACCGAAATGATCCGATTTCGGAGTAGTTTTTTTTCATTTCGTTGGTAATAATTCCAGCTATAATTAATATTGAAAGACTTTCTTTGGAAAAAACTTCGTTTTCGTGTTATAGGTAAAACACCGAAAATAACCAGTGTTTTGGACGGTTTTTTCCGAATTTGGGTATGAAGCCGACGTCTGCCGTGGTAGAAAACTTCATAATCGGATTCAGCACCTCAAAATAATAGTTACGTTGAGAATAAAAGTTCGGCAGTTTTTTCTTCGGCAAACCCTTATATTACTGGTCTAAACGTCTTGGGAAAGACTAATGTGAGAAAATATTGGCGGATGAGTTCTGTGTCGAAACATCCACGTTTTCCGACAAGTTAACTAAACTTGGTTGTTACATAAATATAATTTTATAAAAAAGCCACGTTTCCAATTATTCAATAGAATACATAGTTAAAACATTAGATATGTCCGTATATTTTAATTCAATACCCTAATTCAATAGTAAATCTGATTATGATCTATTTCGGCCCTAATTATTCCAGATAATCAGAGTTTCAATGTACTTCCTTTTTTTTTCTTGATATTCCTGCTACTTTTGGTCAGCGGTCCCCTAATGACGCTGAAAACTATTACTTTTCTTGTAGAAAAAGATAAGCTCCTTTTATATTCTTGAGCGTTCCAGCGAGTGGGAATTAGATATAAAACTAGTATTTCTGACAAATTTTTTCCAGCCCGAGAAAGTTAAAATAATTCCCGCGACGGATTTGCCGTGAAATTGCTCTTCATTCTACATTACTAATGAATTACTTTTGTCGGAAGCGGTAACCGTTTGTCCCTGACGCGGTCTTGCTCCCATAACTCACTCTCACTAGAACCTGCTATTATACACTCTGTCAGATCACTTCCTTACAAACCATTCCAAGAATTGGTAATGTCGACCTCATAATGTTATAGTTAGTGAAAATTATCGTGTTTACGGATGGAAATCGTTTTTTAAGACGAGGCCTCGAGTTTGGATACTAAACCGATAATTATGATTATATAGCTTAAATCGATGTATCGTTTTAACAAAAATTCCAATTAAAATATTTTTTAAATAGCTCTAACAGTGATTTTAAACGCCTCTTAACTTCTGTATTCACACACATTATTATTTAGGAAAATATTTTTAATTAAATATAGTTGCCATTATATCTAATAAATCATTCAAACCATTTCCGCTTTATTAACTGAAACCTTAAAATAGTAACTTCATTACCGTGAAAATCACTAAAAATAAAAAAAATAAATATATTGTTATGTAACAATACGCCGAACTAAAACAAAGGCAGTTAAATTCAATCCGTTTGAACAGCGATGAATGAAGATTTAAGAAGATCCAAATTGATATTAACTTAACACATTTTTGATGCTCAGTTGTGATGAATCATTGCTTAAAATTTTCTGCTCCGATGATAATACAGAATCAGATTCTAACAGAATAATCTAATAGAATAGAATAGTGAAAAAAATGTGGAATTAATCTTTTTTTTTTTTTTTTTTTTTTTTTTTTTTTTTTTGTATTTTGCACTTTTTATCAAAACATTGGACTTTGGTGTCAACTATGGATCTAAACTAGGTGATAGTGCGTGAGGCATCCTTAAAGTATAGGTATAGGTAGAATTATGCTATTAAAACCGGAATTATATATATTTCTTTTAAAGAATTTCAAAATAATAAATATTTTGTTGAACATTTATCCGAAATTCGTTATCATTTTTAGTTTAAGTTCCGTTTTAGACCTTTTTTTTAAATTAATAATTGTACTTGAAAAAAAAAAAATTTGACAAAAGAGAGGAACTTTGTATCTAACATGCATCTAATTACCTCTTGGAACAGATCCCGTGTCCTACTTCTTTCTAAACGCTTCTAAGGAATATAAGGTTTCGACTGGGAAGCAAGATGAGAAACCATTAAATATTTGACCGGGAATGGATTTTAAATTAAATTAAAGAAAATTCAAACCTAAAAATACATAATAAAAATATTTAAAATATAAGTAGTATTATTTATTGGAGTTAGAAGTCGAAGAAGCAAGTACCAGCAGCTTTCATTCAGAAGCAATTGAACCAAATATTATAATAAATTCTATTTAATTTTTTTCATTGGAATATTTATTTGCTAAATAAAAGTTTAAGGCTGAATGTAAATAGTAATGCGATCAAGCTGGAAACAATATTGTAAAAACATTAAATTTCAAATAGATCTGTTCATCTTTTAATAAGATCAATTTCAGTATACCAACAAAATCAACATACCTAGGTTTTACTCAACAAAACATACTTTAAAAAGCTTCATTGTTAAGTTAATCAAGCAATGCCGCTAAGTTCGCTGGAGTAAGGACGTGTGGATACTGTCCCCATTGGTTGCAAGTGAAACCGAGAAATCGAGACAACTCGGTGAAACGTCCGTTTCAAATGGAATAAGAAAACGCCAATTTCGTGCCACTGCATTTGTCTAATTAAAAATTAATATATTTTTATTTAAGATTAATTAATGCTTTTTGAATGGAAATTAATTTTGTTTTAAGCAACTAATTAGAGATTTAAAAAACACTTAGAATTACAAATGAGCAGCTAACTGATGTTAAGTAGATTAGTTGTTTAAAAGTTAATTTGAATATTAATTAGTTATATATAAAAAATAATCAGACAATTATTGAATATAAAGAAAAGAAATCCCAGTTCTACTAAGAGTATTTAATAATCAAGTATGTTTTCTCCAAATTTGGTTTTAATTCTAAGTTAAAAAATGATTTTGTCTTTTAAACCAATGTTTCTAACTCTTAAAAATACCAAAGGAGAAAATACATTTTTTTTCAAATGCGATATCAAAATTCGAATTTCAACTTTTCCAAAATACTCAAAGATAATATGTAGAATTTATTATTGTCAAAAGTTTGAAAAAACAAACAAAAAATAAACTATTTAGAATAAAACAACATTGAATTAATTTTAGTGGCCGATATTTTTTTTGCTTCCGAAGATTTTAGTCCTTAGAAATCTTAAGAACAAATTGAGAGGCTACATACCCTGTTTTTGATCGAAAACTGCTGTTGTGAAATACAGCGATACCATGTTACAAAAAGCAACGTCAGAACTACCTCTTTTCAAATAAATTTTTCGAAAAAAATAATTATTTGATCGATCACCGGATTTATCTTATTTCAGTTCACTGGAAGTACTAAAACAAACACCTCACGCTAAGCAAAAATTTGATACAGTTTCGATTCGATCGGATAGGGTAAAATTATTTTTAGATGTTTCTGTAGGATAAATTTATTTTAATAGGTAACCATAGTTAATGTTCTCTGATCCTAATTTAAACACGTGCAGAAGTGCATAAAAATGTTACAATAGTCAGTTATTGTGTTTTTTTAAATACTATTGTATAATTATAAAACTTTATTAAATGTGGTGTTACTGTATACAAGGAACTATCAAACTTTCTTCTTTTATCTTTAAAAAAAAAAGAAAAATATTATCTTCATAAAATAGCATATTACAACTTTTTTTTTTTTAAACAATATTTTTTAGGGATAATCTATTTTTAATTTATTCAACATTTTAAATAGACATATTTCCACAAAAACAGTTTATGACTTTCAAACCTTTTTTTTCCTAGTAATTTCTTGAAAGCATTTTTTTTTATTAAGTTTATTTTATTACATTTATTTATAATATTACCTAAATATGAAGAAATTGAGGTTGCAAGTAGATGGGGAAAATAGCATGGAAACATTCCTTATTATTTGTTTATTTATTTATTTCATTTAATTACTGATATTGACAACTGAATAGAATATACACTTCAAGTAAACGTGAGGGAAATAATAACGATAATATTTCAATAACTTGTATATTTCTTATTTAATGCTACTTATTTATTCGAAAAATAGTTATGTAAATTATAATCGTCAGTTCTAAATTAAAAGGTCCCGACGCCATCTCATTTTCAGTTTTGGAGTTTACCTTGAAATGATAGGTTTATGGTTTGGGATAAATCAGCAAGATAAGGGATATTATGATCTTTTTGGATAAGTTTATTTGTTAAAATAAGAAGGATTGAGGATTTTACGAAGGATTTTGGATTGTTAGGATTGGATACAAGAAGAATTAAAGTTCAGTTGAGCCCCAAAGCTGAACCTCGTATGTTAAAATTAATGAAATTATTGACAAGAAAATCAATATTTTGTAATTACCTGAAGTTTTGAACGTGGGTTCAGTAAATTTTACAGTAATAATAATAATAACCTTTATTTGTTCAAAATATATATCTATTTTTCTATACCTATTCATATATGAGCAAAATCTAACTTTAGTTGAGGATTTAAGTTCGATTGTTTCTACTACTCTTGCAACCACACTAAATAATATAGCAGTTCCATCCGTTACCACTCTTACCTATCCATTGCTACTCTCTTCCAGGCTGCCCCACCGCAGCTCTTCTTCATCTCCTTGTCCTAGTCTGTCGGTAGACGTCCTGTCTTCCTTGCGTGCTCTCTTGGATACCAATCCATAACCTGCCTAGTCCATGTAGTCCATAATCCATGTGCATTCCTCCTGATGACATTTCCGGTCCAGGTCCACTTCCTTTGATTTTTTTTTTTTATTCCTCCATACCTCCGACTGTTACTCTCAACTAGTGGTCTAGTCTTCTTGTCTATTATCCATGTTTCGCAACCATGGGTCATGACTGGAGGTAAGGTGCTCATCCAGAGTTTCCTCTTGATTTCCAGGAGTCTCTTATAAAATGGAATTTATATAAACCTTCCAATGGTGCGAAAACATTAAAAAATAGCTTTTTTTCTATCGTTAAAACGAAAAAAAGTTCCACGAATATGATGTTTTGTGAGCAGTCATATTTTGTATTTATGATAATGTTGCTCCAAAAAACTATCCAATCGTAGTTCTGCTGTGCTAGCTACATAAATATTATACTATAAAATCATGATATATTTTTCTTTTCAGCCCTCTTGCTGGATTATTATGGATCGCAAAGGTATAAAGATTGCGTGTATCATTGTTTAATTGATATTGCTGATTATTATAAACCTTTCAAGACGTACATAATAGCTTGCTTTCTGTTCTTTCAGGCCGCATACATGATCGTTGATGAGATGCACGAGGAACATCCAGAGCTGTTGAAAGACCAGTACTGGGACGAAGTGGTACCAAGGGACCTACCGTACACCCTCGCCTCTGAGTGCTACCGCAAATCCGAACCCAAGGGATCCGCGGAATTCTACAAGGTGAAGCAAACAGAGGCACTCTATGCCAATCTGACTCATAGGAAGTCTGTAGGACAACCAGACGAATATGCCGATTACGTAAGTATAATACAAGTAATTACATTTTAAAGATTTAATTCGCCTTAACGGATATGAGTTTGTGGATAAAAAAGAAAACGTGTGTAGAATTAAACTACACTAAGATTTTATAGCTAACACTTTCTCTTTAAACGATTTAAAGGCGTTGTGTTTATGATCGAAATCAATAGCAATCCAAGGATCTAGTAGTTTTTTATGCAACAGTGTTAAATGTAAATTCTTACTACATTTCAAATTAGGTTTGCAGACTACAATTGAGAATAAAATATCAAAACCCTACCGCGTTTCGTGACAATATAAATAAGAAAAACAAGTTAAACTTAAACATGATCGAGAATTAACGGTATCACGACACTTTTTTTTTTTTTTAAATAAATTTAATGAATAAAGATCTTACGACGGATTAACGTCTATGATTGATAGAACATTAGACTTTAAGAATTACGAATCGAAAATATAATAATAAATTTAAATGAATAAACTTTTGGGGTTCGGGTCTTATTTGATTGTCTTCCGTCAAAAACTACTTAAGAAGCTATACTTGTTTAATTTGATTCGGTATCGAATATTATAAAATTGATACTAAGTGTAGAAGTATTGTACCTTCTTCGATTCAGCCCGATTCAAAAGTAAGATCCACAACTTAAAGTTGGATTAACATTTTAAATAATAAGTTCACTATGGTAAATATGCATTCATAAAAATTCCATGACGTAATAAAGAATTTATGGAGAATAACTGTTCTCAATCCTTTATGCCATATCGCTTCCTGGTTAACATATTACTGTTTAAGGTCGATTTCCTTATATCTATATACGCATGAAACCATCGAGGTCAATTCAGGCAACTGAGAGGCTGTGGTTTTAGATAGATATTGATAAACAATGTGTTAGACCTTTGTCCTTAAAATAAAGTGAAGGCAAGATATAAATTACTATTCTTTGGAATCAAATACAATTTATCATAAAAATATTTAAAAATGGATGTACATTGTCAATATTATTAGTGAAGTTTAAGAATCGCGTTAAAGCATTCTGAGGGACATATACCTTTAATAGGGATAAAAACCGGTTTAGAAGGGAGAAAAATACATATTAACGTTTAAACAACTCTGCTATAGTACCGATAATTATATTTTATATTGAAAAATAAAAACCAACCAATGTATGAAGTAGTTTCAATTATTTTCTTTTTTAGAAGTTTTATTAATCAATCAAAATCTTCCTTACTGAAAGGCAATAAGTAGTATGGATTTTCATGAATCCTTCCATATAATATATACAATACATATAAATAAATAATTTCAAACTATGCAGAATATAAACATAAAATAAAGTACACTTAGGATTCGATTAACCAACCTGGTTGGGACCGAGATAGGCTCGGCTAATCTAATTCCCGGTTAATAGAGACACCATAAAGGTAAGAAAAAAAAATAATCTAGGAAAATTTACGTAATACAAAACAATACTTATAATGAATCCAATAAATATATATAAAGCTTAGAATTCCAAAACCAGACAAGTTCATTTTTGAAAATATTTCACAGCTGGTCGATAAAGGTAGTCATACAGAATTAGGAAGACGCCATGTTTTTGGTATAGCTATTTTCAATGTGGTTTAACTACTTTTGGGAGAAAACCTTTCACCTAAAGATAATCTAGTAGAAAAACTATTAAAAAAAAAACAACTGGAAATTGGACTTGTCTGGTTTTGGAATTCTAAGCCTCAATTGTAATATTTTTTTTTATACATACATTATCACAAATGCAAATAAAAATGTTATGGCTTTAAAAAAATCACTTATTTTCTTATCTTAAAGAACCGACGTTCTATCTGCCACCGTACTCTCCATTATCTAAAAATTATCAAAACGAACGATGTTGCATCATTACTACCTTCCAGATATTATAGTGTCTTCTCCAACCCAGTAAACCCTTCTTCATGAGAAATTTTTATGACTATTCATTTCTCCGTAGTCTTCCCCATCCTCAAGCCTAATCATAATGCTAGAACAAATATTACCTGATGTATTGTTCGTCAATCGAATGTTTCGTGAAAAAAAAAAAAAAAAAAAAAAAAAAAAAAAAAAAAAAAAAAAAAAAAAAAAAAAAAAAAAAAAAAAAAAAAAAAAAAAAAAAAAGAAGTCTCGGTTGATCGAGACGCGGTCAATCGAGTTCCGAGAGAATAATTATAAAATATACAAACATAGCAAGAGGAATCATGATACAAGCCAGTTTTCTCATTTATTGAGAGAGTATCAGGTCAAAAGAGATCCCAGCGATGATTTTTCAGCTGCGTCATTCGTGAATATAGTTGAAGTTGTGACATCCAAATATTGAAAAGGAGCCACAACCAGTTATTTTTTCATAGGAATAATTATTCAGGCATAAAGCAGCAAATTCTACCAAAACTTTTCACCCTGAAAGCTAATCCCACTGATCAAATGTCTATAAGTGCGTTCTTTGATATGATTGCATAATTAATATATTTTTGAAATATATAAATCGAACTTCAACTAATGTTCTGTATTAGAAGGCCCTCTTCTTTTCAGACTTCTGGGCTATAGATCATGAAAAAATCTATGCTTTATAACTGCAAATAAGAGAAAGTTGAAATGATGATATCAAGTAGCATAATAATACTGAAATTTACTGACAACTTTTGAAAGTTGAAATACTCTCTAAATCATACACAACTGCTCAATATTCTATAAGGCTACCTGTTGCTACACGATCAAATTAATTTCTCTCCTAACAATCGCTGAAACTTTGCCAAATGTTTCTCAAACCATAAATTATTTTATCAAAACATGTTTCAAAATAGTTTTCGAACTACTACTGGCTCACGGCTACCAAAATAATTAGGCAACAATTTCTAATGAATTTTAAAGAACGCACG
This sequence comes from Euschistus heros, assembly GCA_003667255.2. NCBI lineage: Eukaryota > Metazoa > Arthropoda > Insecta > Hemiptera > Pentatomidae > Euschistus > Euschistus heros. The sequence goes on from RCWM02000121.1 coordinate 1,354,128, forward strand.
TCCTTGTGCATTGACTCGTAACTTGTTTTATTTTAAATGGCGGCAAGAGCGACAGAATAAACATTAAAAAAAAGTATATAAATAAATAAGAAGGGGGGGGGGGTTGAGAGTATTTTATTGTGAAGAGAAGTGTCGAAAAGTATTTCAAATCCTTAAATTAAACCATCAGACATTTTGTTCAGACGATTCTAATATGAATCACAGCGCTTAATGAGATAAAAAGGGCGCACTAAAATCCGCGATAAATACTAAAATGATTTTTTTTTAACATCCATACTTTCCTAGAGGAAATGAGAGAAAAAAATAAGTAAATCGCTGAGTCACAATAACCTCTCCCCATAAAAAAAAAAAAAAAACTGTTTTCTTTGCCTTGTCTGAGACGGTAATACAAGTGAATGTGACATGATGTTACTGTTTCCTGTCGAAGAGAGAAGAAGAAAGTGTTAAGTGCTCGTAGAAAATTGAGGAAACTTCAAGAAATTGTTCCTGTAAATCACAGCCTCTCAGAGTTGTACAAACCCTTCCACTATAATCTAAAAATTGCATTATAGAAGACATAAAAAGCCCACGGTTGATAAAAAAAATATATATGTATATACTGCTGACAATATAAGCATCAACATCTGATTCTACTTTCTATTTCAGCATAAATTTTGATGTTTATTTGTTTATTTATTTATTGTTTTATATATATAAAGAGCAAAAATATTTTCATTAGTTTGTGATAAGGTGTAAATCTTTAACGACTTCGGTACTTAGATTTAAGGGCGAAAAATAGCTGAAGATTATAATTAGCCTATTACTGTAATTTAATAGATCAGTTAGTGTATTGGGGCCCTGGATCTGGGGGGTCGTGTGATTGATAACTTTTGGGAATTACAATTACGGAGACACCTCATATAAAGAAAAAAACGTTAACATACAGCCTTTTTCACTAACACTTCTACTGAACTCTTTATTTTCGATTGTTTGTTTTATCAATGCAATTAACAAGTTAGTAAGAATTATTACTTAGAAAAATGAATATAGTCGTTAACTCGTTAAATGTAGTTTTTTATTTGTAATTTTAAAAAACGATTAAATTTAAAGGTTTGTTTTAATTTTAACATTGTGATGCTGATTACTTGAATTTTTAATTAAGTTTTTAATTGTCATGCCTTAAGTTGACATCATCACAAGTGCTAATTGATTTAAATGATTCTATGGCAATCTATCGATCTATCGTATTAGAAAATTAATTTTTTGATTAAATTTGGAACCAATTATATAAATAATTAATATCCTTAATTAAATTAGTATCCCAAAAATTAATATTTCAGGATAAATGATTATTGTTTCAACCACAGGAGAAATAAAAATATTGTCTTAAAAGGATAGAAGTGATGCTTAATCCACCAAGAAATTGCAAATCATATTTGTCTAAAATTACAAATGAAGCTTTTTAAGTAAAAATAATAAATTAAACAGCCTTAACTACTTAACGCTTGTCTTTTGTTTACAAAACCTTTTCAAAGACTAGAATAGAAATATAATCAGCTATTTAGACTCAATTGTTACATATAATGACTTATATACTTTTTTTTTTTTCATTACTTATAATTGAGGCATAGAATTCCAAAATCAGCTAAGAAAAATTTCCAGATTTTTTTTTTTTAATAGTTTTCCTATTAGATTATCTCTAGGTGAAAGATTTCCTTCCTAAAGTAATTAAATCACATTCAATGAATAGGACCATACAAAAAATTAGTCCTCTTCTAAATCCAGTCTGACCTTTACCTTCATCGACCAGCTGTAAAAAATTTACAAAAATGGACTTGTTTGGTTTAGGAATTTTATAGAATTCTTGCACTGTAGATGCAAGTTGACGTATCTCAATTTTTCCCACTTTTCAGGAGACTGAAAAGCTACTTATTTTCTCTTTCTTTTAAATAATCAGTAAAAAAAATTACTTGGTTCTTAGGATCCATTATTCCGCTCTGAGTAGAACTTAGAAAAAACTGAAATGTTAGGGAGAGTAAGCTGGCAATTTTGAAAAAAATGGTATGCGTATCTCAATTTCATCAAAACAATGAGATACATCATGTTGCTTCAACAATGACGATATGTTTTTTTAATTTTAAAAATATATATAAATTAATAAACTCATTACAGTAAAGTATTCAATAATTAAATTTGCTTGCAGGAAAGCGTCGACACACCTATAGTTGAAAGGAGGAAGAACTGGTTCCAGCGACAGGTGCAGAGGATGAGCTCTGTACGCCGCTCTTCTTCGACCACTTACAGCTCTGGTCTATTTGGTGGAACAAGATCTAGACACAACTCTGTTTATGCTACTCCAAATGAAGGTGGTATCTTGCCTATTTCTGGACAATTCCCCCCACTTCCAGTTCCTACAAATCATCAGCCTGCTACCCACAAAATGTCAATTTACGATCGATTACTGAGAAGAAAATCAACTCGAAGAGGTAAACTAGTTTAATAATAACTTGTGTGTAATCATTCAGAACATAAAAGACTTCATGAATGAAAAACTATTTTTTCTAATCTTTGTCCATATGAAAAATTACTCGATTCACAAGATCTAGAGTATATAATATATAATATAACTAAATAATATAAATTGCTATAAATAAAATAAAAAAATAACTATGCAGAAAAGATGAAAGTTTTTAAACATTGTCAAATGGAATTTTTTGTAATAATAGAAAGGAATATAAATAATTCATAGCGCTCATTTGGAGTTTGAGACCTGTTTTTAACTCTTTTTTTTTAATTCGCAATAATTAAAAATTAATTTTATAAAAATTATAATAACTTGTTAATCAATTGTTAGAAATAGATACAAACTTACTCGTCAGTTGACCATGGAAAATCTTTTATCCGTTAAGGGCATAAAGCAATTAAAATCTATTTATTTATTTATAACCAATACATTTAATTCAGATGGTGATTAGCTATCTCGAAGTATTTTGTTTGTCTAAAATTTTGTTTTTCTTTTTATTCAGCCAAAAATTTTCTTTTTTTAAGTTGTACTTATTATGTGTAGTATATTTATTTAATTTTATATTATGTGTGATATATGGATTTTATGTTTGTTTCAATTTTTTTATTTATTTATTTATTTTTCATTTTAACTGTTCATTCTGAAGTCAAGACCTCTTATGATTGTAGTTATTTTTACAAAATACAATAATTCGTTCATTTAATTGTTAGAAATATGCTCCATAACTTCCAAAAACAGTTAACAAATCTCAAATCAATGTTTTAACTTTATTACAAAAACTTAAGAGTTTGACAAATATCAAACTTTTGGAATTTCAGCTTGACAAACCTTTCCTAGCTGCTTAGAATGAAAAATTGCCTTACTCAACTTAAACAAATTTTGTATATTTTGAATTATAATGAATAGTAATTAGAAATTTCATATAAGGAAATAAATTTAATTATTTATGCTAATAATGAAAAAATATGTTTCATTACTAACTAATCATTTTAGAGAAACCAAATTGCAACTGCACTAAAAGAGGATCTGGATGAACAATAAATAATTTATTTATGATAAAGCTAAATTTATTCCAAACTAACTTTTAGTCAATTTATTTTTCTGCTTCTAGGACCAAGTAAAATGAGTGTAAACATTCCACCAGCAGCTCATAGGAACAGGCCAAGAATACCAACTCCAGATGTAGGCAAAGAAGTTGTGGATAAGGATAATAAGCTTGTATTCCCACACAATAACAATAATAACCACTTAGGAAATGGCAATGTCAGTTCTCAACCAGTACCCAGCACTCTTGTTTTAGCTGATGCTTCGCAAATCATGCAAGTAAGTGAACAATCAATATTCTTGAAAATATTGAAATCCAATGGCAATAAAGTTAATGAGTCAAGTGAATTTTAAAAACAATTTTTTTTATAACTAAGGAAACATGATTTAAAAAAAAAAAAAATAAGAGAATCAAATGAAAATGCCTTAAAATTTATAGTAATTTTTATATATTAGAGTATAAACTCCCCCCCCCCTCTTGGTATGCCAATGACTATGAGACAAATAAACATTAATAAAGCATAACTAAAGAAAGAAAATAAACATAGATTCACTCTTTTTACTTATACCTTCAAAAAAGAGTTTGCATATCATTTTCACACATCTTAAGGCTTCTAGGAGCTCACTTCTTATGTGAATTTTTGTATCATCAGTCTATATCTGCTTGAGACTGTCACTTTTCATTCCCTGCTATTTTCAAATTTTCAAATGAAATATCCATAGGTACAACTCTCCCTAGGTGCACCGCTCTCATTTGTTTATATTGGTTATAAAAATTCATTGATAAACATATTTTATGTTTCTCACCAGCATTGATCCAGATACTGGTGTAATATCAATGAAAACAATTTAAATAATCTTAAGATAAGCTAATCAATTAAAATTATAGTTTTAAAAGTTTCATTGAATTACAGTGTTTAATTTTTTTATTTTTAGGTTTTGCTGCCAATCGCTGAAGCAGATGGAAACCAGTCCACTATAACATCAACTGGGAGTACAGCAGCTCTTGCACAAGCTGTTCTATCACCAACTTTGAAATCAGCAGGTTTTATAACTCAACCAGTAACAGTTGCAACTGTAACTCAGCCAGCAGTGGCTATAACTGGTCCAATCCTTCCAGGAATTTTGACCACAAATAGCGGTGGTGGAAGTGTGAAAATCACAGAAATCACTGAAGATAGTGGCTGTGGCAGCTCTAGTGGAAGCCCATCAAGTGGCGAAGATAGAAGTAGGAAGACTAGTACTACATCTCAAAGAAGGGGAGAGGTTTATGTTTAGTGTCAAATATCTAAAAAACTTTAGAATCCTTTTAATAAATTCAGTGATAAAACTGTAAGTTTGAATACCAATTCTGTAAATTAGTGTTTTAATATCTTGTATATATTGAATGTACAGACTAGATCAATTTTATTAACATTGATTTATTTGTGATCAAATTGTATCTATTGACTGTAGGGTAATTATTTGAAACCTCTGTAGTCAATAATACAATCATTTGAAATGGAATGGTAGGCCAAACAATCAATGAGCTCAAAAGAAATATTATTTTTAAACTAATTGAAATTAGGATGTATTCTTAATAGTTCTCTATTAAGGCTAGTGGAAAACTAGCGGTTGTATTTATAAATAAGAAACTAGGAACAAACTATAGGTAGAATTTTAGTTCCAAAATAAATAAAAAAAGAATTAAGAAGAATTTTGGATCTGGAAGTTACCTCTGTATTGAGTGTATTTTCACTCTGGTAATGATTTACCTCACTGTACATAAAGCCATTTGATGTTTAAGTCTTTGTGATTATTTAAATGTAATTATTTTTGTGTATTGATAAGATAAGAATATGGGGAAAGTAAGGGTATTTTAAAATAATCATTTATAAGTAATTTCCACAATGTTTGAAAGGAAATAAAAACTATTTATAAGAAGTTGTTAAAACTAAGATGTAATCTTTTCAAAAATAAATTTAAGACTGGGTTGTAGATGTTATTTAGTTATAACAATGAATCTGTAGAAGGAAACTATTTATTTTAAATTAATCTCATGAATTCTAATTTTAAAGAGTAAGCACCAAATTTCTCGAAGTAGCGAGGATCCAATTATTAAGGTGATACATAACACATTATAAATAATTATGGACTTTTATTTATTTATGAGACATTTGTTTTGTTTTTTTAAAAGTATTTATTTGTTTTAATTTTATTTGATGATTATAAGATTAGGGTAAGCAACTTGGCACTGTGTCATGGAGTTTGATATTGTTTGAATCGGTAAAAAGGCTGTGTAAAAAGTACTATTGTGCCATGTACATGGTCAGATCATTTATTGTTATATTGTTTTCAAATAAATGTCTGATTGAACTTTAATCTAAAACTACAATGAACATTCTTTTTTGTGTTGATAGCATATACATGGTAAATTATTGTATTATTATCGATGTGCTAGGTAATCAAGATATAATAGAGTAAGATGCTTAATTTTAAAATAAATATAAGAGTAATAGAGCTTTTTATTTGTATTTAAGTCTTTGAAAAATGTGATTATTATCATTATTGCTAGGTACACTTATTTTACTATAATATATATTATGACCGAGAAAAATTATGTAAATATGATTTTTGTATCTATACTGTAAGCTCAAATTTAAAAAAAAAAAAAATACATAAAAAAAATAAAACCTAAAAAAGAGTAAGTAATTAAAAACCAAGAAATGAATTAAGCTAGTAGAATTTTATTCAGATTTATCCGTTTCTGTTATTGTATATTACTTTCTCAAACCAAAAAAAAATTAAAATAATTATGAATATTTTTAACCTTAATATTTTTAAAAAATATAATACAAGATCAACTTGGTCTGATCAAGTAAAAAATATAAAACAAAATACGATAATGTTCAGTGTAAAATTTTATGAAACTTCACTGGTTTGAAAATGACAACAGTCCTATCGAACTGATTCATTGTTTTATTTATTATTAGTTATAGTCTTGGAACTCAATTAATAGATATACAAACCCATTTACGCCAATAATTGGGCTGGGATAATGAGTAAATGTATGTTTAAAATTACTAAGTTTTCTGCAATCGTCCTATGTATAAATATAATACTAGAAAAACTGTATTCAGATTAGATTCATAATTGAACTGAATATAGAATTTAGAATTAGAAATTAAGATAATGAATACAGATGATTTATCATTGTTTGTATGATTGTGAATATGTTAAATTAAGGAAATAGCCGTCCATGTATTATTTTTGTATATATGATGCATGCAAATAAATAACGAAATTGATTCTCAAGACTTTCTATTTTTTGCCTCTAATATGATGAATTTTTAAGAAAGTTCACATGTTTTCACTGTCATTTCTGAACAAATTATGCCAGTGAATCTTTTATTTGTTGAAATATTGGGTCGTTTCATATGAATTGTCAGTTATCACGAGAAAGGTTGTTTGGTGAAACAAATTTATGAAATAAAAACATTTTTATTTAGGGTATTTACCCTCATTTTCTATGCATTTTTCCCAACATGTTGTAAACTTTTCAATTCCAGGACTAAAACATTAAGGTTTTTGCGAAGAAACAAAATCATGAAATTCGTTTTTTGATCTGAGAATTATTAAAAATTTCACCATTAGGGAAGTTATCTAAAGTTCAGAACAAATGGAAATCTGTTAAGAGAAGACTGGCAAATAAGGTGGTTTTTAAAGGATTTTGTAAGAGATATGATTTTATTTCACCACTGTCTGCCATGAAACATGAGGTCTGGTATTGTCGTGTAAGAGTATAGTTCCTTTCAGGTTAACCAATGCAAGTTTTTTTTTTTTTTGTTTTATTATACTTATGTCAATGTCACTGCAGTAGGATGTGGATGTGTTGGTTTCACCTCTGGATAAAAATGGAAAATTAATTATTCCTGCCATTAACCACCACACAGAAAACAATAATTTTTTTGGAGGCAAATTTAACTGAACCATAGATGGTCTGTCGTTTCATCATCTTTCCCCAGACGATGAGGTAATGTTTCTTACAGCTTGGGATGCTGAGTGTCCAAGTTAAACTCATAAAAAAATTGATCTAAAATCAATTTCAAGTGTTTCCTCAGTCATACTTGATAGCATACTAAACAATGTGTGATCAATTAGAATGATAGTAAATACAATGAAAATAGAGAGGATTAATAACGGCCCATTATAATCTGCAAACATAAAAATAGTAAACAACAGAAGTTCACTAATCCTACTGAATTTCTGAAATAATAAAAACAGACATTTTATATGAAACAAATTAATAAATAAATGAAATATTTAACATTTTTAATAACTATGAATTTCTAAGAGGGATGATATTGATGGCAACGGTTTACGAAACATTCTAATGAAGAAATATAAAACTGCAACTGTATCAAATTCACAGATAAGTCTGGTTTAAAATGAAATTTGACGATGAATATTCTTCATTGGCCCACCACCAGCCGCTGGGCCCTTTCTCGTGTTTGATGGACATTAGAAGTATTGTATTTTGTCAAATTTTAGGAAATCTGATATTAAAGTTTCTACTCTAATCTATTTGAATGTTTGATAAAGAAATTCAAAGCATATATAATATAGCCAGAAATAAGGGATAAATTAAAATCACAATTGAGAATATTTAAATGAAACAAATTCATAAAAAAACTATTAATAATATATGGGTACTTAACACCCCCAGAGGACAAAGCTACCCAAAAGAAATATATTTCGATTCCATATTAGGGCCTAATAACTACCAAAGTTGGAAATGAATAAATAAAATTAGATTTAAATCCTGCATTTAAAATAGATAAACCATTGTCATCCTATTTCCCTTTGCCTGAAGACAAAACAAAATATTTCAAAAAAAGCAGTGTATATGAACTAAAATGAAATGACTGTGAAGCTAAATATACAGGAAAAACTGCATAAAAAAAGGAACATACAATAATGAAACCTAGTATTCAGTATAAATTTGAATTAAAATAAACACCAAGTAAACAAAAACTCATGAGTGAAACTAATACACCAATTAGAAAATAGCATAGAATTAGATATATATGAATCATTAGAAATAGTAAAATCATTCAAAACCAATCCAGATTTTTGTTTTAATAACCAGATAAATATTTTCAATAGTCCTAATTTAAATTTATTTCCAGTAGGAATGGAAAATCCAACCAGTCACAGGAATAATTGAAAGGTATATTTACCAAATTCCTTAGAGTCACTGATAGCCATCAGACCATCTACTCTGATATTATCTGGTCGTGCAAAAAAAACATGAATTCAGCCTCTTTCCTTGACCTTAAAATTTCACTTGATTTTTTAAAAACGGGATAGTCTATGATGATCTAACCAGGTATCAGAACATCGTGACAAGCAGCGTAAAAGCAAATTATGAAGACAGTTGTTGACTATGATATAAATCTAAATGATGTTAGGAGGTGAGATAAAAAAATTAAAAACATAGTAAGTTTAGTAATGAATTATAATGTACATATATTGCTCATTTGCTGCAACAACGACTTTACTCGAAAACAAGCTTTTGGGTTATGCCGATCTTTTGACTGTATAATGAACCATTCACCTATGTAGTTTTAGTCAGTAGAACTTTAACTTTATTTGAGCTTCAACTATTCACTAAGAGAGAGCAGGATATGTCACCACGGTTTATCAACAGATGGTCCTGTAGGTTATTCACAAGACTATCCTGCAAAATTGAAGTTTTTGAGCTATGTTGCTGTTGCAGCAAATGAGTGATATAATAAACAGTTTTTAATGTATTTACCGTACTCCCAAACAATTATCTCTTATACATGACAACACGTATTTTAATCATAAATATCCAAAAATGAGTACGAAAAATGGTCAATATTTATGGCAAATAAAGTACAACATAGAACTATAACACTGTAATACATATACATATACTTATACATATACTGTAAAGGTAAAGAAGTAAATAGTAAAAAATAAAGAGAGTAAAAATATTATATCATCTACATAAACAAGGTTTGATTGAAGGGCTTGGTGGATGAATATGGATTATTTATGTCACAATTTTTATTTTTTTTTTTAATACAATCTAGTTCATTGAATAAAAGATTTAGTAGAAGTGCTAGGTAGCAAAATCTGAATATTTCATAACAAATATAAAAAGATATATGAAAAAGAAGATTTTAAGGGACTAAGTAACAAAAACATTTAAATTAAATTACTCAAAATTTTGCTTGTATAAATAAACTCATCAAACAACTCTTCAATTTTAAATTGTATCTTTAAAAAAGTACAGTTAGTAAATCCTATAAGATAAAATATAACTCACCAGATCAAGAACTAACATTTTTAGTTCAAAAAAGAAGCAAAATTGACTCACCGGTGAGCTAGAAAACTAAACAGAACCAAAAATAAAATATTGATTAAAGGGAATAAAATAAAACCAGGAGATATAGTTAATGAAAAATAATAACTAAATAACTACTAATATTGTCTTTAACTGTATTACAAATGAGTATAAGTGTAGCATATCCAGAGTTTATAAATGGAACACACTTAGTTAAAATTATCTATTATGGGCTTTTCTTTACCACAAAAAGATATTTCTACTGACGCTGAACATCATATCTTTTTATATATAAACCATAAGTCATAAATATATATATTTATTTAGTCCAAGTTTTGTTATCACATTAAGCAATTTTGCAAAGCTGATGGTCCAAACATAACTAAATAACATTGACTTGGCGTGTTTCACTTGTAACTCCATGATATAAAATATGAGATATTAGTGAAATATTTATAATGTAAAGAAACATAATAGCTTTTTCCCTTGTTTGCAATCAATAAAATGAAATGCCTTGTTAATCTACAAATTATAATAATCATTCCTTAAATAAAATTTACATGTAAACACCCAGAAGCTTTTGATAAAATTATTGTATTATTATTTTTTATTTTATTTTTTTTAAAATATGGTCAAACATTTTTGGAGAAGACAAAAATGTTTAGTCAAACACTCAATATAGAATTATATTATGAAGAGGTGATTCTCTGATTTAATGACCATTAGTTTGAATATTATTGGAATGAGTTTAGCCAAGTAGTAATGCACATAACAAAAAAGTGCACCACACTAAAGATTCCAGGTTCAAATCTTGTTGGCATAGAGAGGAACCAATATTTAGCCTGGGAAACTTATTGCTGAGATGACTAAAAAGAGGATAAAGAAACTTTTTAAGATAATTGATCCCTTTATTGATGATAGATACATTTTATTTAAATATTTCAAATGAATATATGTCCTACAACTATTTGTTTATTTGATATGTAGTGTATATATCATTCTCTAACAGCTAAGATTAAAAGCTAATCTCAGAGATCAAAAGAAGAAAGAAATTATATTTGTCAGAGGAAAAGGTTTATCAAAGCACTAATAGCTATGAGAGGATATATAGACATGCCTATAACCAATAAAATGATCCTTTAATTAATTAATTCAAGGTACAATTCACAAACAAATATAGTATGGTGAATTAAAATATTTCGGACATCTCTGCCGGATGAATGAGGACCGGGATCCGAGAAAGTACTTTGAGGCCAGACCAACAGGAAAACGTCCCAGAGGGAGACCCAGAACTCAATGGACGGACTACATCTCAAAGGTGGGAGAGAAGAGAGGCAAAGGGATAGGGAGGAATGGTTTGCCTGGACAGAGGCACCTCCACGCTGAAAGGCACTAAGGAGGAAGAGAAAGAAGAAGAAGAATAATTAAAATATAAATAAATATGAGGTATTAAAAGTTAGAATTCCTACAAGGGAATCAACTTGCTTTTCTATAATACAAATGATTTGTTTATTTTGATTTTTATATCAATTATTCTAAACTAATTTTTGTATTACCCTACCCTAACTATTTAAGAAAGACTAAATATAACCTACATGACTGATATTAATTAATGTGATCTTATAAGGGTTTTTATATACAAAGATCAAAACTAGAATTTGTATAACTGATTATAAATAATGACTAAAGAATCTGGCATCCATACATCCAATTATAGTTGTTAAGGTTTTTGTATAGTACATCAGAACATAACTTGGAAAATAAATAAAAACGCAAAATTACATTCTAGGTGATACATCATAAAATTAAATATCCTGGAAAGCAAATTTAAAATATAAAAATAATCATTTAATAGGAAAATAATTTGTAAAACATTATCAGTTACAAGGTATATTCTGAATCACAACATTTATCAAAATAATTATATATTATATACCTTATAAACTCGCTAATTCATAAGTACTAATTTTTCTTGCTAACGAGAGCTCAAGAAAATGGTGGACTAATGAATGATATGTTGCCTTTATAATATTAACATATACGCTAAAACGGCGTTTATAAGAAGAAAATAAAAGTATTCACTGACAATTTTTCTCAACTTATAACTATAAAGTTAAGAATCAAGAACAAATTAAAACCTTCAAATTATAATTTATTTATTTTTTTAATGATCGGTAGGTTGGTATTAAAATATTTTGGCTCCGAAACGGTAATAGCATGGGGTAATAATACAACTTTAAATTAAGTGTTCATAGGGGTCTAGAAATTACCTATAAATGGTAATTATAGAATTTGTATCAAGGAATATAGTTTACTATTTTTTCTGAGCCAATTATATTAACTTTTCTTAAGTTTTTAAGTTTAATTATTTCCTTTTGAGAATTCTATTCATATTTTTAACACCATTAGCTTCTAGAAATGTTAACAGTATTTCAAGTATTTTGTTTTTGAAAATATAATATTTCATAATGAATTTTTATTCAAATCTTTCTACAATTTAATTGTATACAATCAATGGGAAGTAATTAGGATTTTATATTCGGGAAAATATTTTGTTCAATTTTGGGGTACTATACAATCTCATACTTTTCCTATTATTCCTTGGTGTTGCCGTTCCTGAGTAAGGATTGAACATTAAATATTAAATGATTAGTGCTTGCAAGTACCAGAATCTCTATATTTTTTTCTCAATTTCTTTTATGTGAGCTGTAGTTAAATATAAAATTTAAAATATTGTTATCAAAGACTTGATAAAGAAATGTCATAAACATTTTATAATTGTTGAGCTTCTCTGCTCATAAAAAATGAGTAAGTTCTCTAATTTTTTTAATCAATTTAGTTATTAGAAATTATGTTTGTTTACAGGTACTTCTAGTGTGTAACATTATATTGTTTGAATTCCAAAAATTGTCTTGAGAAAAATAAAGGCTGAATTGTGAGTCCACGATGAATGATGATAGAAAGGTATGAATTTTGGTTTTATAAATATAATTTTTGAATTAAAAATTAATTCTGGAAAGTTTAATTTGGATTAAGAAAAAAATGAACCTAGTTTTTTGAAAAATAAAATCCCAATTGATGTGAGAAGTGTTAATATTTCACAATGATTTAACAGATATGATAAAACTTGGTAAACAAGGCAAACAATTAATTATCAAGTGTAAATCTGTTCCCCACAACTGATTGGGAGTTTTTAGTGTTCTATAAAGAATACCAATTTTGATGAAAACGAGTTTATATCTTTTTTATTGGGGAATCATTGGAATTATTTAAGTGATTCTTTTGAAAGTTAATTTTCTAATATATAAATACTAAAAATATTTTCTATTTAATTCATTTTAATTCCTTATCGCTTTGGGTTAATGCCATTTAACATTTAGAGTGTCTAGGTGTGGTCTTAAGAAATGTATAAGGTTTGCGGGATAGCAAATATTTTTATTTTTATTTTTTTTTTAAGTATTCTTTGCCTCCAAGGAAACATATTGTTTTCCCTAACTTTATTTACACTATGGAGTAGCATCAGTCCTTCTCTCTTTTCTATTGGGTACTTTAAAGTTAATCCATCTGAGAAGTTGCAGACACATTCTTTTTATAATCCATTTATATGATAATTGTAACATTCTGGCAATTTTTCCCCTGAATATTTGGTCATTTTGTTACATCCTATTTGTTAAGAACAGTCCACCTTGACTAAATGCTCAAATTAATAATTATTATCTGATTCGTCTTATGATTCATTGATAATAGTTTTTAGAGGTACAGGGTTATCTGTAACTACCATTATGTTATCTGATTATGAAAAGCTTTGAAAGAATTTGGGAGATATTACAATATCTTTATTTAAAAAAACACAGTTCTTCTCTAGCTATTTATTTTTCTTTGTACATTAACCTTACCTGCTCCTTACAGTTATTATATTGTTTTTGCATTCTGGGGGTAGCTGATAGTTGTCCCATATCCTATCAAAACCAATGGGAGACACGTCACCATTTTGTTACTGCCGCATTTAATGAATTCCAGGGTTATTGGTACCTATACAATTCCCAGTTGAATTTCACCTGCCAATCCACATTGCCCTTCTCATTTGAATTATCCATGTCTTCAGAATAAATTTTATCCACTCTTCTTCTCTTCCTCTAGCTCTGATGATTATAATATCAAGGATCTTCCATACTAAATGTTTCCTAATTTACTACCTCTAGACTTTCAGCTTTTCCCTTTTCTTAGTCATCAACTCCTTATTATATCTTTAAATCCCCATTAGTCTTGTTTTGTTTCTACTCTAGTAACAGAGGAAAAGAAAGAAATAATAAAGAACTAGATAAGAGAAACAAGGTGTCAGTAGAGCTGCTGATTAACATAACTGATTCAGAGGTTTAACTTAAGAAAACATTAAATTCTAACCAGTTTAGATTACAAAAGAAATCTGGGAGAAAAAGAAAGAGGATATCCTTCTATTACTGCAGCCTTCCAGATAGTTAAAAGTTGCAATGCCATGCAGTAGTGTATAAACGATTATTTTTCTAGGAGGATGGTGAAATTGTATTTCTAGTTATACAATGATACAATCCATTTATTTAATGGAACAACTCTGTATTAATTTGCAATGTATTTGTTGAAAGAATGACAACATTCCCTATCTATTTAACAAATTACTCTAAAATCCATATCTTCTAACAACACCTTTTATAGTTACTCATTCCCAGGCAATACCTATTATCCTCTTGCATTCTTCCCCATCTTGTCCACAGCCCCTTAGTATAAGGGTGACTGTCTGTGGAGCTGGAGATGAAACTCAAGAAACTAATAAATTTCCTTCATAAGATCCATTTTTAGATCGCCCAGGCTAAATTAATTCAAATTTCTGACTGTAATTCTTCATCTGAAATTTATAAAACATTCTTATATTTCTAATCTGCATGTCCTATATTGTTCCAACCATTTCTTGAATACCAGATCTTAACTAAGTGTTTTGTATGTATACCCCATCTCTCAATCTGCCTTCTTTGAAATTTTTAAACACCATTTATTTCTCTACTTTCTCGCTTGTTAACTTTCCGAAAGTATGCAAGTGTGTTTCTATGAATATTGTAAAACGTTTGTTAATCTTTCTAAACTTTCCTTAACATTATTATAACCGACCCAGCTAGAAATAATACCATTCTCTATGCATTTTTGGTAGTTTTAGAGGACCATGTGTCCTTTAATAAAGATGATTCTTCATTTATAATAAATCATTACACAATATGATGAATAAATATTTTGTAAACACACACATATTGTGATATATTATTTTGTAGCCCATTAGAAAAATGAAAATATAAGGTTAGTATTTATATAATTATGTTAGTCTAAAAAACGATTTGGTCACGACTATTTTTAACAAAAGGAGAGAGATCATTAGAAAAGGTTGGAAACGGCTTCTCTAGTGTATGTTTTAATGTTGTAAGTATGACGCTCATAGAGGTAGTTTCATTTAGATATCGATTTCTATAATAAATGTATTCTAAAGATTATGATATAAATCATTAAACGTCAGGGTTTTCCTCAGGCAATTTAAGATCTTAGCTTACGCCATTAGATACTTTATATAAAAAACCTTTTTTGGAAGGAGTAGAAATAAAAACCTATAATCAGGATCCTTTTACATTTGAGACAATTAAATAGATTTGTTATATATCACAAATTGTTTTTTCTTTGGATATTTTATTTTAATTTTTAAGACTTTTTGTTCATCAGTCTGTAATGAAATGTGAAGAGAATTGTGTTTTTGGATGTTTGATGTCTTAATCTCTCGTATTTTCCCGGACAATATTAATCACGCAATAATTTAAGACTTCTAGAATTTTTTAAACCACAATATTTATTTTAAATACAACATGATATTAATTTTTTTTCTTTATACATTGAAGTATTATCTGTATTTAATAAGAGGTCTCCATCCTCTGCCATCTTGATATTTAATGTAACTTAAAGCCCTTCGATTATCCAGTCATTCCTTATCACCCTCATTATATCGACATCCACTCAACATCTTAGATGTCATAGTTGATTGTTTGTAACGGTATGTTCCAGGAATGTTTTATTGTTGTTTTTTTCCCCCGATCAAGTTAGTTGATCCCTGTACGACAAAAAAGACAAAGGTATAGAGTGAGTGACCCACTCAAGAGTGTACTGTTTTTTTCTTTCTTTTATCTAGAATAAAATAATACAAAAAAAATAAAATTCAAATTTAAGGTAATATGAAAAAGTTTGATTTGATATTAATGTTAATTATTATACGATTAAGTTCTAGTTATTTATATATTCTTTTTATATTGATATATTGATGTTAACTATGTTATTCTATATCTAACATACGTTTAATTAGTTTATTAGTCCAAACTATTTCAATTTAATGAATTTTCATTTTCGAAAGATCTAATAAGGTTGAATTTACAGTAAAGTACCTATACTTGAATAGGGCTTATGTTCATTTGAAGTTTACCTTCTAGGTGTGATCGACTTGAAATCATCGTAATATCACAAAATATTGATTTTAAAACGATTTCTTTCGATATTGTTTTTTAAAAATGATGACAATTGAGAATATTTTAATATAAATATGGTAGTTATTTTATTTTTATTTTTATTGTTAAATTCACGTCTGTCACCTCTTGTCAATCAGTCAAATTCACCTCACTGACAATCAGCAGATAGGCGGAAGTAATAATGCTAGGTATATTTCATGTTAAGCTGTTTCTCGAAAATTTCGACGAGGAATGAAAATAGGTACCCCTTACAACAAAGCAGCACTTTATTAATATACTCAACAATTATTATTTTATTTTTTAATGAAACCAATATTTTATATAACTTTCTGAAATAATAAATTAGGTAAGTGATAAAAGTCATTTTTATACTTTTAAATAAATTGTATCCCTCTTTCTTCATTTAAAAAATCGTGAATACTTCTGAAATGAATACTTCTTCCACGTTTGTTCCGATTATGGTATATTTGACGTTCGAATCTTCTATTTTCAATCTCTCTTTCTTTCCTAATTATTCTTCTGACAATATTGAAATTCACAATGCAAATATAAAATTCTTCATACAATTTAACCTAAACACCAATATTGATGTTTTCGTCCGAATCATGGGATTTCACCACTAATAACAAGACAAAATTGCAAGATTAGGTACCATAGAAAGGTGGAAGGATGTACCAGATAAGATTAGAAAAGCGTCTGCTCTCGCTGTTATAAAATAAAATTTCAGAAATTAACATTTTTTTTATTAAAAAAATTCCATTCATCAGATATTTAAAGTTTATCTCAATTGAGTCAAAAATTATATCTAAAAAAACTAAAAAAAAACCGCTTTTATAGCAAACCTAAATAAAAAGCTAATTGTGGTCAACAATTTGCAGCAGTCAGACCTTTTAATTTTTTGAGTTCAAGTTTCGAAGCTAATTTCGCTGTACTGTTTGTGATTTGTTTGCAATATTAACACAATTTATCCAAAACCAACCAACAATTTTTGTTTTTTTGACAAATCTCAGAGTAAGAATGGGCAAATTTTTATTTTAAAAATCCTATATTGCCCAAAATGTAATGATCTATACTTTTAGTATTTAATATATTTTTTTATTGGATTAACCATTTCTGTGTTATGGACTCCTAAACATGAACGAAACTAACATTTTTTGAAAGCGCGCGAAATTCTTTGATGTTTGACAATCGATCGTAGCTGAATGCCTAAATCAAATTCAGTTTAAGGAGTGTCTTTAGACGCACAATTTAATAAACTTTAGTTTTGTAAATACAATATTTTTTGATTGAAAGCGTTTTTCTATATTTTTTTTCAAAAATCTGGAAAAGTTTCAAAACTTTTGGGTTTATTTGCCCCTTAACATTTCTCCCTTGTCAAATTTAGTTTAATTTTTTATATTTTATTCTCAGGACCCATGTGGTTCATATAAAAACATAAAACCTACTACTACACCTTATGCAAGGCAGACCCTCTTTTTGGGGTAATTTAACTAGTCTAAGTGAGAACATAAGAACAAAATATGTGAAATTATGGTATTGTCATTGGTCCTTGAAACATGTGAAAATTTTTAAGTTAATCAGGTTGCCGGAAATTACGATGAAATATTCCGTTACATACAGGAGAAGTTAATAAAAACGTATTAATAATATATACATTTATAAAATATGTATCTAATTATAAATGCCGTAAGATACGGATGGTATTGGAATAACAAGCATGCATATAAATTAATCTATATTATATTAGTTTTATTTATTGCTTAATTGGTCTCAGTCGTGATAAAAACCTTTTTCAAAGGAGATAAAATGAAGGTAAACCGAAAAAAAAAATATAACGGTATATGTACGAATTTAATGCTTGTTTAATTATTAAAAAAATATTTATATATCCAAACTAAAGTTATAATAAAGCATAAAAATAATATTATTGTTGTTGGCAACACTTCTTGCAGATGATTTAATCTCACCACCTCATGTGTGGTCTACCTTTGCTATTTGCTTGGTCTCCCAGAGTCCACGCAGTTCTGGTCCCCGACCACCTACCATATAACCCGCTCATATGTCCTGACAGATTCCATTTCAACTTCCTTACAATTTTTGTTATTGATTGAGAAAGTATATCACGGTTTTAATGTTTTTTCTCACAGCGTTGTGGTTAATTTTACCTCAATAAGGTTGGCTCATTTTCTCCAGTACAGTTTCATTTTTATCCATTGATACTATTCTCTCTCAAACATCCAACAGTATTATAGCTCTTGCATTGATGATAATTGCTTGCGCCTAAACAAAGATTTCAGTTTTCCCATAAGCCATGATGGTTGTGTTTCCTACAAAAGGTATTGTTCACAGCCAGGTTAAGAGCCACGGATTATTAAATTTTCTAATTAGAGATACATTGTCTAAAACAATATGGCTCACTTAATCCCAGACAATACTTTACTTTGACAATGGTCTTAGCTCCTCGTGCCTGTCTCTTCTTATTTCTTTGTAAGATTGAAAAGATTAATTGCTATTATTTTCTAAAATAAAAAGTTAATTAGAAATAAGATTCTTTCGAAGTTGATGTGAAACACTTCAGATTCTGTGTCATTAATGTTTTACAGAAACGCCAGTTTTAATTCATGAGGCAGAAGCTTGAAAGGTATTGTTAACGGTTTTCTTTTATATTTCTGAACAATATCTATTCAGGTCCATCTTAATGATAGTTTTCATTATTTCTGTGTTTATACGGCAATATTACATATATTAAAAAAAAAAAAAAAAAGTGGTATCCTTTGATGATAGAAATTAATGTATATTTAAAAAAAAAAAATAAATTAAGTATCATGTTTTATGGAATAATTAACTTTTTAATTTAAAATTATTGACTTAATGCATAGAAGATGAACCAAAACTTCTGTTTGATTCCTAACTGTATTGCATATATATGTTAGTCTATACCATATCCACCAGTAACATTGGCATGATTATGAGAACAATATAGTCTCGAAACGTCACGCGAAAAATAGTTGTTTTTATTTATTGACTGAACCTCAAGAACCTTACTTAACATATGTATATATATATATATATATATATATATATATATATATATATATATATATATATAGAGAGAGAGAGAGAGAGAGAGAGAGAGAGAGAGAGAGAGTTATAGATAAATTTCTTGACTGTTACTATTAAATGTTTAGTAAGGTTTTTGAGGTTCAGTCAATAAATAAAAACAACTATTTTGGCATACTTGCATTGTTCTAATATTTTAATGTAATCATTGTGATATAATATTGACCATAAAAAGGGTATTATAAAACATGTTTTCTTCCGAGTACAAAGACTAACCAGATTTTCAGTTATTTTCAATTCAGTGTCACTTATTGTCTTAAAAAAATAAAATAAAATAAAATCGGAAGAAATCCCTCTATTTCAATTCCAATTTTTACTCTGGATATTTACTGGGTTCAACTACACCTTCCAATTCTTCTCTTTAAAATTCCTTACAATCCAAAATCCTTCGTGAAATTCTTGATGCTCCTAATTTAAAAAAAAAAAAAGTATAGGAACTTTTTGTATAGGAAAAATTGTTTGTGCTAAAGATTGGAATAGGTTCCAAGGAAGTATTGTCGTCGAAAACTTGGATAAAGCCCCCTTAACTCAGAATTCCAGTACGTGATGTGAGGGCACCTAGAGATCCCAAAAATGAATATTATAAAGGAATTCATTATACACTGAAATTAACCTTCTAAGCAGGATCTTTAATATCTGCGTTATGAAATTAGCGAGGCCTCAAATTACCTATTTTAGTATTTTTAGAGTAACTACAAGATTTAAGAAAAGGAGCAGAAATGTCCAACTGAAAAGATCACTATTTGGACTTATCCACCTAATCACGACAGCCAGGAAAATTATCCCTCAGAACTTTCATCATCTGAATAACACTAATATTTGTTTTACAGATACTCCATTTTTTATTTTTGATGTTCTTATCTCACAGATCGTATCTTCAGTTTGAAAGATGTGTATATTTGACACTGTATAAAGTCTCACCATCTTTAGATCATCATTATTCGCTAAATAAATTTTCTTGTTAACCCCCGAAGGATTAAATATCTTGTATTGCCAATCTGTACTATCATTGGTAAAAAGTTAAATGCCACTGAGTAGGTTGAGAAATGGCCTGGGGAAGACTTCTAAGCTCGAACGGTCAGTGCGTTGATCCCAACCAAGGCCGGCTGACACATTGACAAATGAGACCAGTCCTGTTGCACAAAGCCTAGGCTACGGCTCAAATCGAATTCTATTAGCCTCTGTCCAGTCCATGCACTAGCTCCTCTGCACTCTGATCGCCTTCTTTTGTTATCCCCTTCATCCTGTTTTACTTATACGAGCTTTCGTCTTTTTACTGGTTCGTCCAAGTCGTATTTATATACAATTCTTGTTGTGTAACTGGAATGATCACGGAAATTCTTAGCGCAAGAAACATATAACTCAATTTTCTTAGGTTTATTATAGCTAAACTATATTTAAAAAAAAAAAAAAAAAAAAAAAAAAAAAATAGTGGATTGTACTGATAATTATGTGGACGAAAATGTTTCTTTTTTATTTTATTTTTCACTTTATTTATTTTTGATTTATTTATTTAATTTTTTTTTATATCTCTTTTGGCATAATAGGTCTATAGTTTTTTTTTGTAATGTAAAGCATCGTTCAGGCAACCAAGCCTGTAATATTTTTTTCATCCTTAAAAAATTAAAATTTTGGTACGCTCTAGCTCTGTTGGTTGGACCGAAAATTTGACGGCAGTTTTCCTAGATTATAAATAGACGTATCCGTTATTTTTTGTTTTTTTCAGTCAGGGAGAAATTTAGTTTTAATTTAAACAAGGTACATGTCCAAATACCCCATCAGGTATTATTGAATTGGCTTTACAGGAAAGGAAGACTAAACCCCAATAAAATAGAAAAAAAAAATGAAAATGTATACAATGATTTTAAAATTTAGTGTAAAAATAAGTAGGTGAAGCATAAATAAAATATTTTATTGAGATAAGCAAAACAAACTAATTGAAAAGTGGTCAATCAATTATTTTAAGTACTTCAGTAATTCATGATAATTCTACATTAATTGTTTACTTTAATATACGTCCTGCTTTAACACAATGATTTGTTTTGTTTTTTCTCTAGGCATTGATCCTTGAAAAGTTTTTGGATAAAGCGCCTTTATCTCTTTCTCGATGAACTCCCTCGATTTCGTTTCGTGTGGGAGTTAAATTGATTTATATTCTAGTTTACCCATCACAAATATTTTTAGCGCTAAAAAAAAATAACTATATTTTCCCATGGTTATTACAACTAATTAATTTAAATTAAAAAAAGAAATACTATTAAATTAACTAGGATGTCAAGTTAGGAGCCACAAACATTCTTTTTAGAAGAGAAATTACACATACTGAATATAAAAAAAATTATGTAATGCAATATTTATAGTTGACAAAAAGTTTTCCTCACTAACAGTAAACACAATATTTACAAAACATCGTAACATATTGAAGCAGATCGAAATGTAAGCCGTTACATGTTGTATTGTTTTTCCTAGTTTTATCTCAAAAGCGATTTAAATATTAATCAGACTTATAATTAATAAATAAATAAGTAACGATTGATCGTTAAAGGAACTTTTATGAATAAGGTTTTGTTCTTGAAATTTTCCATCTGATCCAGCTTAGGAACATTTTTAATATTATTTTATTAAATTTTGAATAATATTTATTCTCATATCCATTGATTTTTTTTAGTTTTGTCTTTGTAAATGGTTATCAGTTTTATTTTGCATTTTTAATTTATTTTATTATTTTATTATTTTGTTTAAATATTAAAAAAAAAATTAATGATATTATTTTAAATTAAATTTAGTTATTATTGTTTAAAATTAATTTATTTTGTTATTTTTTGCAGAGATAGAGGTTATTTACGTATTTTTATTGTTCATTTATGGATACATTAACATCCATATTACTTACCACCCTTGAGTGAGGCAGTTTGTCATATTTATTAAACTATAAGATTAACAATATGTCATCCGATTCTTGTTAAAATAAATGGTTCTTAATAACACTCATTTTCCTTTTATTTATTTTTATCATAGCAAGATTTCGAAGATTTTTCATTCAGGCTTGGCTGTTTTCCCATATATTTCTCATGAAAAAATATAAAATAATATATTTAGTGAACATTAAACATTTTTTTTCTATGAGTAATATAGATTTTTTTTTACTGCAATCAACATTCCTGATAACTATTTTTAATTTTATGTGTCAACGTCTGTATAAATTCGAGATGTAAAAAAATTTAAATAAAAACCTATTATAAAAAATCAGAATAACGTTTTTGTTTCTAAGAGGTACAGCAATCATCCGGACTATTGATTTTTATATACTTTCTGTTATGTAAGGCTGAATTAATTTAATAATTATTTAAACAAATTAAATTCTACTGAGTCCCACTTTTTAAAAAAAATTCTTTGAAGTAAAAAAGTTAATGCTGTTTCTAGTAATAATGTTTTAAATTTATAATGTTATCTTATTACTTATTTTTGTTTCTTTTTAAAAATTTATTTATATTAAACTCAAAATTATTCAAGTTATTTATAGTAATAATTATTATCATATCATTATTATTTTATAAATATCAGTCATACTTTTAAATGTATTCCTCTTAATAATTAATTAAACATTAGTTATATACAATTCCTGAAACTTAGTCTGATCATTTTTCATTATGAAATTTGAGTTCATGCTATAGCAATGTTGTGGTTATATTTATAAAATAGATTTTTGAATATTTTGATCTGAACATCGTAATTCATATCATAATCAGATATCGATGAATGTGAAAAATTATGTAGTTACAAATCATCCAAGACAAACAAGCGGCTGATTTTATGCCAGGCATCATCGAACGCTTTGATTTGTTTTTATTTTTCCTAACTCCACTAGCTGTGTTATTCTTGACACTTCACTAAGATGGACGAGGCGATGCCCCCTTCCTGATTACCAAGTCTACCAAGAAGAGCAACCAGTCATTATAAAATATCCGGATGCAAAATCCGATCTGGAAGGCAGTCTCTGTCGGCTTCTTATATAGCAAGGCTAGAAGAGGGATTCAATTCTAGTCACGGCCTCATTGCCAATTACAGGTCGGCAAACACTCCGCGTTCACTCGCGGATTTTTCAAAAACCTCATAAGGGCATTCCCTGTTTCACGGCTTTTCCCGCTGTGTAGCTCGTCTTGGATCGTCAATCTTATCGCTGAGAAATGACAAATAACATTAATGTTTAAACTGAGTTAAAAGTTTACCTTACAACGTTCAACAGCGCAAAAGAATTGTAGTAATATTCTGCAATGAATTTAATGTTATCTACGGGGTTATTATCTATGTCCGTCAAATATTATGCAGTTCAAATATGCTTAAGTTGATTAGGCAATTGAATCCCATTTGCTTTGTGATACTTAAGCTAATCCAAGTGTAACCAAACAGTCCACACTTCATTCCAAATAATTCAGCTCATATTAGTACCATATAAATAATAAAATGAAACGTCAAAACAAACAGTTTAATGAGAACTTATTTACTTATGTCAAATATATTAGATCCTACCATAAATATAAAAATCATTCGTTGTTGCTAAAGCACAATCTTCTTTTGGGTACAATGAAAATTTTATCTTCCATATTAATTGATAAGGATTTAGAAACAGTATACAACATAACGTATTCCAATATAATATATAATATCAATATATAATTTTATATATATCCAATATATCGTAACTCCAATATAATTTTACAGATTTAGGGATGTGATATCAAATCAGCAACAGCACTGGTCGATAGCCTGATTATTTTATCTTATATTATATTAATGTTTAAGGATTTAGAAACGATATTTTTTATTGAAACAATATATATAATCATCTATTACATAACTAATGAAAATAAAATTATGTTTTTACATTCTTAACAATTTAAATAATATAAATATATTTTAATTTTTTTTTTTTTTTTTTAATAAATGTTTGTAGAATGGAAGAAATAATTATGGTTTGTTATTTTTAAAAGTAAAATAGAAGTCATTAACTCCAATTATAATCTTTACCAAATTATAGGGAATTTTTAGTTTTTGCTTTTTTGTAAACAATGCTTAGTTTTTAATTTTTTTAATATAAAAATATTGAAAACGCATCTACTAATTAATTTGTTTTTAAGGGAAGTTGATTTCATTTGAAAAATAAAATGTAAGATTAAATGTGGGATCCACCGATTTTTAATTGTATTATTTAAAATTCTAACTTATGAGTATCTTAGTGAATAAACCTCAGAAATCATCTCTTCTATATCACTCCAACAAATGGTATTAGAATAGAAGTTCGTTTGGAAGGAAAATTTTGGCATAGTTTGCTAACCCCTTTTCATAACATACGGCTCTTTGTTTTGTTTGCTTAAGCTACAATGGTATGGAAAGCCAATCGAATTGAGCTGTCAAAACTTGTCAAGGTAAACATTCTGTCAAGTTCAAATCCTTATACAGCCTTCAGCCAATTCACGCATTTAGATTACCGCACGTTAAAATAACTGTATGGACATATTGACTTGATTATACTTCAATAGAATTTAAAGTTTAAACTAAATCGTTTGGTTTTAATTTATAATAAAATTAAAAACAATACAGTTAATAACAATTAACATTTCACGAATTTATTAAAAACATTTTCTTTAATGTTAATCTCATTAATTTTTTTTTTTTACCGTTAGTTCTTAGCTTTATCAATGATCCCATTTACGTCTAATTTCGCGTATATGCAACAATAATTTAACAATTTTTTATTTTATTTTTATAAGCTCAAATATTTTATTACATCAGCTTATTATTTAAGGTATGTAATTATTAAAAATATTTTAAAAATAAATTATTTGCTTTTTTAGTCTATTGAAAAATAATAGTACAATTGGTGAGTAAGATGCTAATTTCAGCCAAATAAGGATTGCTACAAATAAATTTTGTGAGTGATATAATGTTAAATTATATCCCGATTGCCTTAAAGCATACCACAAATAAAGAATTATAATTGAGTTAAATCATTAATACAATTTTATAATATTTTGTGAAAAAAATCACAATGAATTAATAAGAAAAACAAAAAAATTCTCGAAACAAATTAAATAACTATAAATAAACTCAAGAGAAGAATAAATTTTTTAAAAAATGTGAAAGGGACAAGAAGTTAATTACCCACTTCCGTTTTCAGATCTGTCCAGAGAATTAGCAAATATTGATAATTATAACAAAATATTAATGCAGTGTGTTAAAGTGCAAAGCAATTTTCAGTGAGATAATTTATTCTAGAGATTTAGAATGCTGGAAGGAGACCAGACTAAAATTAACCTAATTCTTTATATAAAATCTATATATTTTTGTTAATTTATTCTATTTTTTTACTTATCTTCATCTTCCTATATTACTTTAAATTGTATGCTAACATTGAATTTAGTGTCACATTTCTAATCAAGCACCTTGCTGGGCTCTTGTTGTTTTTAAGTGAATTTTTTTTATTCATCGATTTATTAAATATTAAGCACCAATTTTTAATGCTTAAAAATTTAAGTGAAATATAAGTAATCAGGATGAAAATGAAATCAATATAGGCAAGAGTGAGGTTTGACAAACATTTTCGACATTCCCTGCGGCGGGGGACTAACTGGATACTGATGAGCCGACTTCGTCACGACTTGACCCTTGCTCAAGTTCTTCCGACCGCAGCCATCTAACAATTACCTACTTCCACATTCTACTTCACAATACGGTAAAAGTTATTTACTAGTTTATGCCAGCATATTTACTAGTTTCGAAACAACGAAATATATTTTTAATACATATTGTATAAACCATTTGACCAACGTAGAACGAAATCGGAAATCAATGAAAATGATGGAGTTATGGTATAAAAGGAAATACAAACTAGAAAATCATAGAAATTATATTAATAATATTTTTTTTCTCTTTAAATCTAAAAACCATGACAGCATATGGTATATCCCATGACAACAAGCTGATGTGATCATGATATTTAAGATAACTGTCATGTCAGGTATGAGGGAGGTCAGCAACAAACCGTGCATACTACTTACATGCTATTAAATTAATTTTAACCTAGTAGATCCCTGAACCAACTCCTTTTTAGCCTTCGAATATTTTCTGGCATGTTTCTGGAGATTCGTATGATTTCCCCGTAGAGATTTTTGGAAAGTGTGTATTTTTTGGATATATGTTTTTTTTTTTTAGCTATATTTGGTTTTGGAAGTAAGCATGGGTATTTAGCCTTTGCTTAATTTTCGATTTTGATCGTTTATGTAAAATGGATATAAAAGTCTCAGCCTATAGTATAGGCTTAGGCGTTTCTGTTCTGACCCACATGTGGGTCACATGCCATCATTTTGTCGAAAATTAGTCCTAAGTATTGAACAGTGTTAGTTTGATTAATTGGAACATTGTTAATGTGATTTGGGTGGCATGTATTATGTCGAAGTGTAGAAGTTATGTCCTCTGATTTGTCGTTGTTGAGTTTAATGTTCCATATTTTGTTCATCAGTCTTATAATTGTTGTAGGTAGTGTTGAAGAGTCACCATAGCCTGATTGATGTTTATATGTCATTCCTCCATTCTATCCCTATCGACTTTTTGAGTTCTATTCATATCTTTTAATTCTTGCAAGATTATTTGTAGGCAATAATCGATCTTAACGTTAGGTTGGTTTGCTATTCGCCTAACACGCATAGGTATATATGTATTATTATTAAAATAAAGATCTCCCTACTTATCAAATACAAAAATGGTTCTAACCTGAGAGTATTGCGGGATTCCAAGACAAGCAACCCAAGATGATAAAAAACAACACTTTTAGATGGACAACCATAAATAAGGATATGTTAAGACAATCAAAAACTGAATGTATGTAACATAATTACCCTAATCCCACTCACATTCACATCATATTTAAGGAAAAAGATATTAATAAATATTTAATTAATGAATTGGAATTTAAGTCCTGCTCATGGGATGTCATTTTAACGCTACCATACTACACTCCTTGATGGTTACTAAACACTTAATAAATACTTATAATGTTCTTGTACCTTGTCAAACCTTAACTTTCCATCTATCGGTGTCTCATCTGGCTGAATGATTAGACTCCTTTTCGCAAAGGCATCACATTTAACAATTTTATTCTAATAATTGGCTATCAGGGAATTATTCATTAATGATGATTGGTTAGAATATTTGTTTTATGATATTATAGAATCGTTTATGTTCGTAATTAATAATGATTCTCTCTCTCTCTCTCTCTCTCTCTCTCTCTCTCTCTCTCTCTCTCTCTCTCTCTCTCTCTCTCTCTCTCTCTCTCTCTCTCTCTCTCTCTCTCTCTCTCTCTCTCTCTCTCTCTCTCTCTCTCTCTCTCTCTCTCTCTCTCTCTCTCTCTCTCTCTCTCTCTCTCTCTCTCTCTCTCTCTCTCTCTCTCTCTCTCTCTCTCTCTCTCTCTCTCTCTCTATCTCTCTATCTCTCTATCTCTCTATCTCTCTCTCTCTTTCACTCTCTCTCTCTCTCTCTGAAACTGATATTACAAAATTAATAATTCTAAAATTATTTAATTTCTTTGATTCAGATACCTTCATACTACAATCGTCACAGAACTGATATTATTTTTATTTTTTATCTAATTTGCCTTTCGTTCTGCTTGACCTCTTTAACGTCTGCTGCATTTCTTTCGTTCTCGGTTTTGCCCCTTTGCTCAGATCGTTGTGGCACTTGCAGTTTTATTTGCTGCACATACCCTGTTATTATCAGAAGTCCCGTTACTAACACATTAAAGCGTCTGCGTTTTTTCAGAGAACTCTGCAATAGTTATCGGTTCAGAAGTCCTGTGAAATGAATTTACAGCTTACCTATTAGACGTGAAGGTAATCGAACATTATTTGAATCACATAAAAAGAAGTAAACACATCTGGAACCCTTTCTTCTGAAACCTTTCTATAATTAAAATTGTTTATATTTAATACGGCTTATTACAAAAATAACTTAATGTTTCATTTTAGGTTATATGTACGTGTAAATATATTCACTATATAATTTCCTTTGCAATTTTATATCCTTTCAGTTCATTCTATAACCATTGATTATTTATAATTCAAATTTTATGTATGAGATATGTTTCACTATTTAAAATATTTTTATACGATTCATAACTTTTATTCGGCCTTCCAAGTAGTATTACTAAATTTAAATATAATTGACAACAAAAAACAATAGATAAAGTATAACTCATCACGAACATTATGTAAATCAAGACCAGTGGGAATTAGTAAAATGAAAATAAATCTGAAATCGTTGACGAAATTCACTTCCTTCTTTCTGATAGTTTATAGCATGTGTCTGTTTTAAATGAAATATTAGACGCTATGTTAAATATAAGAGTAGCATAACTATCTACAACAATGAACTAAGGAGGAGCATGGAATTGTTTATTAATAGATGGATTCAAATGGTAAAAAATGATGGGCTGGATTCTAAGGAGTAGCTTCATTGCTGTGGAACGATAGCTTTAATTTACTTAACACTTTAAAGATTTATTGTAAATATTACATTTGTAAATATTGCAATTACAAGAAAAAAAAACACACTTCACCCACACCTCTCCCTGATTTTTTTCAGAGAAATATCCATCAAAAAAGATCAAATAGAGGGTCATTGTAGTCTTATGAGCCCGATGATTATACGTATCGTTGCTTGGACCAAATTTTCTTTTTTAAAAGACCTTTCGATTTCCCAATCCTGCCCCCTGGCCGGTGTCTGACCCCGGTAAAACTCAAGGACGTTTTCTTGAGAGTACTTCTGTCAAGCAATTCGGTCAATCGGACCTTGCTTGGTTATCTGGTGATAATGCTGGATCTATTTGCTTTGCGTCCACGAGTAAGGTTCTCTTCTTAATGTAGGGAACTGGAGATATGTCGAATGGAGAAATTGCACTTGAAGTTCCTGAGGAGATAGGAGGCCATATTTACAACAATGCCATCTAAGAAAGATGGTCACCATCATATGTAACCTAAAAGCATACGTGACTAAAGGTGTTCTGTAAAAAGTAGCTTAAGATCTCCGCTTTGCGGATATCACTGTAAAATATTTTCTAACTAAACATAAGAACATGAAAACGATTTCACATGCCTCTCAAAAGTTCGCAGTCCAGAATAAACACCAATTTGGACAATAACTAACGTCACATCCACACTACTAGAAAGAATGGTTCAAACTGCTCACTGCCATTTTATATTAGCAAATAGCTCTATTGTCAGTTCTCGTCACCAGCCTTCAGTATTTCCCATAGCCACTAGGGAGGGGTTCCCTTACAGGGAGGGGTACACCTGTAACATTATAAAAAAAAATTAATAAAGTTGATGTACTGTACCTCTAAGTGAGAAAAAATGCCACTTACCGCACCTGTCTATTCCAATCCGTTGCAAATATGTGATAATTCAAAGGATTTTATTTATTTATTTATTTTTTGAAAGCTGGTTATATTTGAATTTTTGTTTGTTTGTTTGTTATTATAAGAATTATAAGAAATTTTAACTTTCCTGATTATGTTGAAGATCAAGCTATTCCTTAGGTCCTACGTTTGGAAAATTCAAGGTTACATGTGCTCTGGTGTTAGAGGAAATTTAATACCTAATCCGAAAATGTGGTCAATTTTTGAAATATTTTTGAGATAATTAGATATTACAAGATAATATTAGTAGATATTACTGCTTTTATGACGAAAAAAAACGTGGTTTTCTGAAATCAATCTTTGAACTATCATATACCTATAACGGATTTGAATAGAAAGGTGTGGTCAGCGGCATTTTTCTTCATTTTTGGTCTAGTTTAATTCATTTTTTTCTTTTCACATTAAGAGTGAATTTATAATTTATAATGTATTTTTTATAACTATCCTAGAGCCTTAAAATAACTAAACTGGCACAACTTTTTTGCTCTATTGTTATTTAATTTCGACAGTCTATGAAGGTGTTCGTTTATTGATGCTCAGATAGACGTGGGTCTTAAGTCATCCTTTTGTTAAATTTCGACTAGAGATTGTCTATCTACAGGAGTGGGCGAAGGTCGTACAGGAGTGATGCAATCTTGACGTTTAGTGTAATTTATAATTACTATTTATATCGTCCTTAGTGAATATTATATTACTCGCTGAAATTGTAAACTCTATTAGAACTAATTTCTTAATTCATTTATCCATGTTTTTCCTAGGAAGGCTATTCTGAATAAGCTTTCACAAGAGATACTATTTCCATTCTTCATTCGTTCCTTATGCCCGTTGGAGTACCTCAAGGAAACGCTTGAAGCCCTGTCTTTTATCACTTTTACACGCCTGCTATCTCATAACCTTGCACCACTATCTGCAGCGTTACCGACAATACTGCCCCTTTATCAGTCAATAATAATCCTACCATAGCATTGATTGCCTTTCAAAAATCACACCAATCCACTCGTCAATATTTTAAACTTCCTTATAATTATAGTTTGACCCAGAAGGGGGGGGGGTATAGGAACTTTCCTAATATTTTTTCCCCAGTTCTACCTCGGAGGATTATCGGGAATTGATTGGGAAGCAAGTTGAGAAACTAGAGGATTTGAGTGGTTATGGAGCTTACTATGAAAGGACTGGTATCTGGTTTGGGCTAAATCAGCAACATACGGAACATTAAGATCTTTATGGATAAGTTTATTGGTGACAAAGTAAGGAGCATTGAGGATTTTTCGAAGGATTTTAGATTGTAAGGATTGGATACGAGATGAATTGGATGGTTTAGTAGAGCCTCAAATCTCAACTCCATACATCAATGTAGGTGTAATTACAGCCAGGTAAATGAGTATTTTGTAATTAGTCGGGAAATTTGGAAAATTTGCAGTTGTGTACATAAAGCTATTAAATAACGAAATATATGATTGCTTATTTCTTGTTTTCACGAAATCTGTGCAAGTTTGTCAAACTGTGGTGATAATTATCTTTGATTTAAAAATCTAAAAAAGTTTTTACATACATTAATTTTGCTGTGCCAGATGATTTCATCATTCTATTCTTCCTGCATAATGCTACTAATTACAATAAATTGTAATGGATTTTTACGTTTGTGTTGTAATGGACTAAGTTTGCTCTATTCATCAGCGGAATCATGGTACTTTCTGAGGAAGACTGTTATATGGCATTGAAAAAGAACCCCTCAATGTGAAAAATATACGGTTGGGACCAGAGTCCCATTGCAGTAAATGCTATGGCAGTATATATTGCAGAGGTGTGGAGTTGGGTGAAAGGAAACAGAGAAGGTACACAGTCAGTTGAGCGAGGACGTAGGAAGGCGACATTTAGTGGTTCTGTTGGACGTGCGGATTGCTGACGCATAAAAATTTCATACAGGCAACCGACCAGTTCTTTTTTCTTTCTTAAGGCCGTTTCTCCGCTGCCATCCTCATCTTCCTCTTTACAATTTCCTTCGACTCCTCCTGGCACTCCATTGTCCGCCTTCTCGGGGGTCGTCCTTTAGATGTAGTTAAAATATCTTTATACCATTTTAGCCAACTGAAAGAAGCAGAGTCATCATAAGAAGCAATAATATTACCGAGTAGGCTGGTATTTATGTGATGTTTATTCATCTCTTACCTCCAAGGTAGTTTGAGAGTTCTTTATTTGCTAATTCATTTTTATTACTAACCATTTTTCTTTATTATTTATGAAATAAATATTTTTTTCAAACCACAAACTGCTTGGACCGTCTACAAACGCTTTGAAATCGGTTACAACAAAAAATATTTTTTTCATTTATTGATATTTACAACTGTACAAAATAATATAAAACAAGTAAATGAGTTGATAGTGATTGCAATAGAATGTAAATAACTTGTGGAGAACTACTCACTAGTAGCACTTCAATAAAATCTACACTAAAAGGTCTCTAGGCCATCTTCTTTTCAGACGCCTCGGAGGATTATCAGGGATGGAGGAGGATGCAGGTTGGGAGACTAGTGGATTGGAGTGGTTATAGAGCTTACTATGGAAGGATAGGTATCTGGTTTGGGCTAAATCAGAAACATATGGAACATTTAGATCTTTATGGATCTGCAGATAACCCCTTTCACTCGATAATAAATGTAATAAACCTCTATTAAATATCAATTATATCTGAGCTAGTTTTCCGTTTTTGTGTTTACGTATTATCGGAAAAAGTCTATTCTCCTCTAGGATGTTCTATAAACCGGTGTTACGTTTGTAAATTATGAGAATTTCTTCGATAGGAAACACTTTTGACGTTTAAATGTTTACATCCACGAACTGAGGGAAATGCTGCTGCTTTTCAAACAAAGAGCAGTTGTGCCGGAACCTCCTCTAAATTTGGATAACTCAACAGCCACTTAAAATTGTATACAAGATATCCGATTACCTATTGTATATATAGTTTTCTTATTGATTTCCTTTGTTATCTTTCTAACTATTTATATTTATAGATATATATAACACTTAGCACAAGTTTAACACTTGCTTTATTTATTGATACAATTAATGATTAACATTCTACTTTTTTCGTGAATATATTTTCCACCTTTTGATTGATATCTGAAACATATTAGGAATCTAGTGACATTTTTGTCTGTTTCCTTTTTAAATAGTAAAAAAAATAATGACTATGTAACCATGTAGAAATTATTCATTGCATTAATGAAAGGTGATAAGTTTGAATAAATATTCGAAGTTCTTAGATTTTATTTTATTTTATACGTCAGAGGTTCGTGTATTTAAATTAATTTGGTTATTTTTACTATAATTAAAATATTATTGGTAAACTGGTACATGTCATCTATCAATCTTTTTTTAAAAAAACTGTTTATTGATATTAATAACTGGACACATTATATAAAAGAATTAAATTTAAGAAAATGATTGCAATGACTTATAAGGATATACATGTAAGGAACGACTCATTTGTAGCACTACAGCAGAAGGTTTCTTGGCCAACTTCTTTTTAGACACCTTGGAGGATTATCGAAAATTCAGTGGGAAGCCAGTTGGAAGACTAGTGGATTCGAATGGGTATCAATTTTACTATGAAAGGACAGACAGGTATCTGGTTTAGACCTAATCAGGAACATATGGAACATTAAGATCTGTTTGTTTATTTTATGGAAAAGTTTATTTGTTGCGTAATAAGGAGTGTTAAAGATTTTACGAAGGATTTTGGATTGTAAGGATTGGATACGAGAAGAGTTGGAAGGTTTTATGGAGCCCCAAAGCTTAGCTCCGTATGTCTAGTTGGGTCTAATTACTGTCAAGTAAATATGTCTTTTGTATTTAATTGGGAGCTTTGAACGTTTGACTAGTAAATATTGTAGTAGTCGTAAAAGACGAGCAGTTTCTTGTTATTTAAGTCTGGAATGATAATTCCAAGTAAGTCATTTGTCCAGATGGAGTCCTAGGTAACGGATATATTCAACGGAGATCAGTGGAAAATTACATTTATCAATATAGATGTGGCTTATATTACTTAATTAATTAATTCTTGAATCACTGAAACCTTATCAACTATTATACTCAAAATAAATACAATATGTTTTTTATTTATTTTAAATTTCCCATTTTATTTAACTCTGTTCTAGTGTTTTTAGAATCATTATTATTCTGTTAGAGTTTTCAAATTTATATTGAGTTTATTTTTATTAAAAATTCATAAATGAATGTATTAAATGTTTGGATGTATATAAAACGTGTAAAAGAAAAAGTGAATAAAATAAAATAATAAGGTAAAATTAAAAAGGAAAAAAAAAATTAAAAATGTATAATTAATATTTATCTTTGATATATTACAGAGGTCTGAAAAAAAATTTTGTTTTTCAGCTGCATGAGATATTTTAACTGAGGGATATGTTTTAAAATGCGCTGATTTCAGAAGTGATGTCTGTTTTTTTCTATCACACAAGGGTTTTTTTGCTAATTCAAACACAAAAAATTGGTAAAATATTTATTCAAATCGTTTATTCGGGAATTTTGTACATAGATATTTAAAACAGTCCCCATCATTTTTTAACGGTTTTACAACTTGTTTCATCAACCCCGATTTGATATGGAGAGGGGGGAAGCAAAACCTTTTCTGTTGGTACCAAAGTAGTATTTATAACATTTTTCTCTCCAGGTTTTGAAGTTTCTCGGAGTGGCCAATCACTTTTAGTCCAGTCCTGTTCTTTAGCTCTACTATCCCACAAGCATAAGAAGCATGGGTATTTAGTATAGTCTGCCTGCTGACCAAAAAGGCATCGTGAGTAACATACATATAATAATAAACATAATACTCCGAAACACATAAAAACCCATGTGATAGAATTTTTAAAATATTTTTCCTGTTTTTGGGTGGTCAAAATCTAATAGAAAATGTTAAAAAAATCCTATGCAGTTTTTTAGTCTCAGATCTGTGATATTTAAGAGATAATAAAGCAAAAGCGATGATGTAATCGGATCAGTTATTCATTCATCAGTGTTTAAATTTCCTCTTGAATTTAGTTTTTATATTTAATTTTAACTGTCTTAACTATTCAGCCCGTACCATGAGATTTTTCAGTTGCCAACCTTAAGATATATAGGTTTATATATATATACTATAACCTATATTCGTAACCTATTGCTTAGCACTAAAGGGCTAACGGGTTGCACAACCCTAAACGGTAATGATACCGTAGTTTAAATTAAAACTAACATTACTGTGCCCATGTAGCTATAGAGAAATAGCGATTGGAAAGTTGTGCAGCCTGGAGCCAGTACATCACTGATTAAATGTATTAAACTAACCTATATTTATGCCAGACCATTTATGGTACACACGGATAACAACTGGGTCTCCTAATATATTAATTAAATGTGATCTATGTTATTTTCAATCCCATTGCAGGTCAGCGATATTGTTGGAGAAATGAATATTTTGCTTTCAATCTCCGTCACAAACATATAGATTTTTTTAGATTGCATTATATTTTATTCATTTGGGAAAGTATGTATGGATACTTATACGATTTTTATTAATGGTATATTTCAAGAGTTTAGATTCCCTTAACTAATGTGACCATATATAGTAAAATCCTGATCCTATGATGTATATGTAGTGTGATGAATATTGAGTGTTAGTGATCCCCAAACCTTGTGGACCAGTAGCTGATTACAATCTGTTTCTCACCTTTTCCGTATGATGATCTCTTTAGAAATGTTTTATATTCAAGTCATTCGTGAACTTTGAGTTTACATAAGAAGAAGATAATGCAGTCAGGAGAAAGAAATGTGATACTAATCTTATGTTAATATTAAGCAAATAATAACCAATTCCATCATATTTGTCAAGGATTTGCAGCGCCAAGGAATTAATTATAGTACTTTACCAAAAGTTTCTAAATAAGTTTTAAACAAAAATCACATTGATACAGTTTTCTATATTTTGGATAGAAAAACAAAAATAGATTTTATTATCCATCTTTTATATTATTTATTTACTATAAAAAAAGGAAAAAGAAAAATCTTCATCTGATGATTCACAACTTTTATCAATCCTCAAATACAGGCAAATTGCAAAGAAGTAGGGCTAACTTCTCGCTCAAAAACGCATCTTTTCTTCGCCACTATTATACCAGACAGAAGAGGATCGGATCTTATTAACAATCTATTCAAGAAAGCTATGTAAAAAGACTCTCTTAAAAAACGTTCGAACGAAATTGTTTCGGTATAACCTTAAATGCTTATTCCGAGCCTCTGCAGCTTCTTCAGAAAGTTATCCAATAATTGTCTTGATTTACCTGGTAATTTAAAAAAAAAAATCTAGCTTCTTGTCAAAAGCTATACATAAGGTCAAAAAGATCATGCGTTATAAGAGTTCTCACTCCAGATGGCCCTGAAATAACATTTTCCTTTAATTAATGAAAATAAATAAATATTTATATAACCCGTTAAAAGACAGGAAGGTTCAGCAATTGTAAAACCTACTGCGTTGATAA
Source organism: Euschistus heros (assembly GCA_003667255.2). Classification (NCBI taxonomy): domain Eukaryota; kingdom Metazoa; phylum Arthropoda; class Insecta; order Hemiptera; family Pentatomidae; genus Euschistus; species Euschistus heros. The sequence goes on from RCWM02000121.1 coordinate 1,390,675, forward strand.
AAGTTTCAAAACTGACCAATAGTTAGCGAGTGCTATTCTACATGATAGTTTTAAGTAGGTTCAGCAATAACAGAAACTTAAATGTCATATCCTTTCTGCTTATGAATTAAGATCAATAAAATTATTTTGCCAAATAAAAATTATTACTAAATCAAAATATTGATCTTTTGCTTTTTGACATTTTGTTTAAAAATAAAATTCATTGGCCTTTAGGTGTAAGCACTGATAATGCAGTCTATTATCCGAAAGTTTCTTAAAACCTCTGTCCATTCGGGTCACCAACACATAAATTAAAGTTAAAAATTCTATGTCTAATTATGCTTTTTCTTAATCTTCAAACATTTAATCAGTTCAATTTTATCTAGGTTAAAAAATTCTATCATGCGTGAAAATATCATTGAATAAATAATACTCGATAATAATAATCGATATAAAAATAACATTTCAATGATTACTTTTAAAGTATCTAAGTTCTTGCCTTTGAAGCCGCTACTGGGGATGCTAGTTTATAATATAACGCTCCAACATAGATACATACCTGGTCTCCCATAATCCATAATAAGTTAGTCTAGTAAAAAGTTGATCGGTAGCACTGAACTATGCACTTACAAATTTACTTTTGATGTGATAAAAAATAAACTTAGTACAAAAAACATGTTCTAACTGGTTTTTCCTCTGTTTCGATCAAGCAGGGAAACGATTTATGCCCACCATTTAAATCCGCCACTATTCTAAATGACAATTCGACAGGGTTTCCCCACCTCCGCTGCATTTTGTGAATGATTTTTGGCCGGCTAGATAATAACTTTACCATTTTGTGCAGCGGTCAGCTAGTACAATGAGAAACATACGCGGCTTCTTCATAAAACTCTCAAACAAGCAGTGAATAATTTAAACGAACTTTACTAGACATATTTTTTAAAACTAATTTTCAATCTATAATTTTTATATTACGGAACAGGGTTCTGGAGGAGGAGAAAGTTTATCTTCCAGGTAGAATGGTTATGCTCGTCGACTTGTGGCCAGAGGGAGGCAAGTTTTGCAATGTAAATCCACTCGAGATCACGAAGTCTTTGTCCCCTAGCCTTGTAGTATCTTGACCCATGGCTGCTTTGCCGAGGAACAGCCTTTATTCAATACTAACCCTGAGCTAGTAGGATCGTAGGGGAATAGAATTCTTGGTGAATTCATTTTTAAAACAGAAAAATAAATTATGTGAATACAACAGAACGATAAAGTAATGACTAGAAGAATTTAACCTTAATATTTTTCCATTAGTGTCAGGACAAAGAAAATATAAAGCCATATATTTAATTTTTGAAAGTACACATAGACTTGAAGAGTATGATCATAGTTTATTATTAAGTTTTAATATGGGAACGAAAATTACTTCTTAAATAAAAAACCATTACAACAATAATCCTGTTAATATGTCCAAAAAATACCCCTTTTTTTTTGCAAAATGTCGGATTTTTCTGATTTTTTGATATGATGTTGATGTTTTGCTTATGTATGGTAAACTCCAAGCTTTGGACTTAGTGGCGCCACCGCTCGCTAATTGATGGCTTCAATAATGTCTACTTTAAAAATTAAACTCATAGTAAGCTCCATAACCACTCAGATCCCCTAGTTTCTCAACTTGCTTCCCACTCAATTCCGGATAATCCTCCGAGGCGTCTGAAAAGAAGATGGCCCAGAGATCTTCTTTTGCAGATTCTTTTATTTTTTACTGAAGTGCTACTGATGAGTAGTTCCATCAGTAAATTCTTGGGCTTACCAAGAAACAACAACAACAACAACAAGGGAAGGAATTATTAGATATATTTCAACAAAAATTTTAAAAGGATTTTTTGATGCCTGGTTTCTTCAAGTTGAAATAATTTTTATAACTTGTTGACAGCGGATTAGACTTAGCTCTTGGTTACTTACAATCTTCTGTCGTTTGACCTCACCTGACCGTTTAGCCGGTGCTTAGGGAAGGGCCCCACATGGAAAAGTTCAAAGGGAATCATGTAATCAATTGGTAACGGCCTTAATGGGCAACCTTTCCAAAGCAGCTGTTATGCAGTGAGTGACACCATTTCCTGTTAGTTCGATGAAGCGAATTTTCCAGTCGGATGATTGTTAATTGAGATCAAATAATTCTATTATCTGTGGTGATTATCGGTTGAGCTTTTATAAGCTAAAAAAACATTGCTATTTACTGATATTTTTATTTATTTTTTCAAAGATTTTTCTTCATAATGATATAATATGGAATGCGATTAAAACTCAGATCATAAATTTTCATCAGGCTACTTTCTAATATTCCTGAACAAAAAGCTTTAATTAGCGTAAAACAAACTTATTGATCCAACACCGTTTTCCCAAATTCAGGTTACCTCTAGCCAAATGCTATACTTAAAGTAATTGGCTATTCGCTTTATTTCTCGTTGCTGGCAACATACATACATAATAAAGGCTTAAACTCAAGAAATTGGGGTATTACACAATATCTGCGATATTAAGTAAGCTTTAATTATTTTTTATGTTAATATATAAATTACTTTCTCAATGCTATCTTCCTGCTGTAAATCCATATTGGCCCTCTTAGTCATTAAATTATTTTTCTAGGCCCTTAATTTAAAAAATGGTTTGTCACACAGAACTTTCAGTTTACCAAAAAAAAAATAAATAAATAAAATAAAATAAAATAAAATAAAAATTTTTTCTGAAGACATTAATTTGAAACTACTCAACTTTCCGAATACTCCTACATTTTCTAGAAAAGCGCTTATTAAAGCTCTCAATAAAATAATAATTACTTTTTTGTATGACAGTAATCAGACCCATTTGGACGTACGGAAATGAGCTTTAGAGCTCCAAAAAACTTTCCAATTCTTCTCATATCTAATCCTTACCATCCAAAATCTTTAATGTTCCTTGCTTTGTCGCTAACCGACGATGAAAAGCACATTGGTCACCTACATTAACTCATAAGGAAAAAGGGATAGGTCTGGAAAGAAAGACTAACAAATGGATAATTCTATGTTATAATAACATCATTGGATTTGAAAAAAAAATAAGGTAGATTTAAAGGATTTTTAATTTTTTTATTATTACTTCTGACTTCATAGTGTAGCAGAATTTTATGTTTCTCCTTCATCCCTGGGAGGCAGACATTTTGGGGTGACAACCAGTTGATATATTCCCCGACTATTTTAGACAGAAGACATTTGTCCTTTGCTTACTTTTCCTTTCATAGCTCTCAAGAGTTCATGATGATCAACTCCTTGCGAAGTGTTCCATATACTTGTCCTTGTACTTGCGAAGTGTTACTTTTTTGGCTTTGTCGCATTTGTTATTTATATGATGTGTGAATGTCAAACTTTTATCTAATTCCAGACCGGGGTAGGTAACATATGCAAATTTTGACACATGAAATGTAGAAATCCCCCTCCGAAGTCATCTTCATCAATACCCTTAACATCTGTTTCTGTATCATGAATTAAAACATTTTCTATTTCCTTTTCACTTAAATCCGAAGTCTCCTACAAATTTTGATTATTTTTTCTTATTTGATTATTTTGCTCATGCTAAATTAAAGAAATATCTACCAATTTTACAGGTTTCCATCCAATAAAAATATTCCGAATAATTAATACATCGCTCACTAAAATAAACAAAAGTAAAAGTACAAAAGAATCCTACTTACATTATGACAAATACAGCCGAGAAAGAGACGAGAAAAAAATCAAAACGAGAGTGGTCACTTGTACTTTGTGGAACATTGAGTACTTAATATTTTCTATGCAGGAAACTATCATTCCTATCACAGTGCCTAATTACTGGTGGCAAATAGATTATCTCAAGGAATAGCTAAAACCACTTTTCCTGGGAGCTCACCGGAAGCGAGAGAGAGAGAGGAAAAACAAGTAGGGTGTTGAACAGAATACAACAGCGCGACCAGTGGAAGGTTAATAAATTTACATTTACAAAGTCTTACCATTTTTTTTTTTATAATATTGATTCACACATTCATTTCCTAAAGCGGTTTAAATCGTTCCAATATTCGCTTTATTTTATCCTCTTTCACTTTTCAACAAAACCAATAGAACTACGAAACACTGAAACGCCTATAGATCTGTATGCCTATGGCTTCTTCTTAAGACAGCAGAGAGGTCGAATGATCTAATTAGAGTAGCGGCCGGTGTGGGTGCCCTTTCACCGGCGGCAAGGTGGGGGCTACGGCGGCGTCCAGTCGTGCCGGGGGTGTGAGTGGTGCTACATGGAGAGGAAGGCTCTTCCCTTCGTCCGGAGGGGACACTCCGTCAGGGCAAAGGAGAAGAAGAACAGGTCAGTCCTAGCCTTGTCATCTTGGAGTTTGAATGGATAGTTTGAAGGATAGTTAACTGTTGAGTAACTTATTATCTTGACGGTATATGTTAACAAATGAAAAAAACATACAAAGCATAACAGTAAATAAAAAGCTAAACGAGGTTTCCTCAAATATCCAAATTCGATTTTCGATAAAAAGATGCATACACCGAAATGGAAACGGTAACTGACCTTCACAAAACCAGTTGGTGCCATAACAATCTCACTGTTCTAAATTGAAAAGTATAGTCTAGGCTAGGCGGGTTAAAAATCGAAATGATGTGACTTGTAGGTCCTTAGAGAGTTATCTCAGTATTTATTTCTTGTGATTTCCTTTATTCACTGATACTTAAAAACATTCTCATTAGTCTATAACATGACGCTAAACCATATATCTTTAGTTACATAAACACTAAAACTACCATGATGGGTCAAATGCCCCTTCTCGGAATTTTCTTTCCGTTCTTTAAATCAACATTCATTACTTGTTGACTTTGCTACTTTTATTTAAAAAATACATCACAACTTTTTTTCAACATCCACTCCTCTAATATTGTTGTTTTTTACCAAAAAATTCTGGCAGAAAAAAGTATACACGAAATGTCGGTAGTTTTAGTGTTAAAAGTTAGCTGAAGTTTATTTCAATCTACATCTTGCTGCAGTTCGATGAATAGCAAGTTAAGCATAATGGATACATTGCATTCTGTCTGTAATAGACTTTTTCCTTCTTTATGTATTTACATTTACTCTTAAAATCATACAACCATGAGACTAGTATGGTGTTTACTTCACTAAACTAGTTTAGATCAAACATTTTACTTTGAATATTGCCTTTAGGATGTTCTTGTAAGAACATTCCTATAAACTGTTCAAATGTACACAAATTATGATATTAACAATACAATGCATTATATTCATGTAAAGAATATTAAGCAAAAAGCTTAAGTAATATTCTCAGGTAACTATAAGGATTAAATTAAATCGAAGGGTTCGGTAGATGAAGGGGTCATGTCACATTTTTTAAAATACAATATAGTTGATTAGATAAAGAAATTATGTGCAGAAGTGTTAGGTAGAAAAGTCTGAATATTTAAAACAACTAATAAAAGATAAATAAAGAAGATGAGCTACGTAAAATTTTCCTGCAGAAGGAAAATGTAAAAAAACATAAATGAATCAAAATCGTGTTTTGTCACATAACCCCTTCATCCACCAAAGTCTTCAATTTATTGATCCTACACAGATCTATTGCTGGAGTACATTTGTAGACTGAGTAAATTAGTCGTAAATTAGTAGATCAAGTCAATTATTCCAACTTTTCTGAGAAGGTAGGTTTAAAATTTGTGTACTCGCGATTTTTTCTTTCTAGAGGCTCATTTTACTGAATGTTTGTCAGTTTGACAACTACCTTGGGAACTTAACAAATGACAGCTTATTTAAACCAAGCTCTCTTCAAATATTTAAGCTGTGTGTAATAACTGTTTTAGTTATTCAATGAAGGTGAATGTTGTTCCTATGGAATATGTTAACGTCATAATATTTGCATAGGTATTTTTAAAAATGCTAGATAACGTTCGGCTGATAAGCAAGTTCGTAATGGCTTGTTAAATCATAGATTAAGATCTAATAGAAACTTAAATTAGTTTGAAATTAATTGATTTCTTGCGTTAAGTATTAATATTGTATTAATTTTATAGTGGGCTATTTTCCTCCTATTTTTTTTTTAAACATCATTTTCATAACTCTTATAATATTGTAACACATTTATACATAGATTGTTTATGAGCTGATGTGTATATAAATATATAAACCTTTTATCTTAGGTTACTGTTATTTAAATTAATATTTATTTTATTAATATTATTGTTATCATTATATTACTCGAGCGTAGAGCGGAAACCCAGGGTCCAAGCCATCATTACGTCCATGGAAAATCGGCTTTTCAAGGGTATACGAAAAAAGGTCTACCCAAGATCCAGCTAGAGTTTCTCGGCTCTCTAATATACAGAATTAAAAACGATTCCGACATTGTTTTGGTTTGAAAATAATTTAAATAGTCGTGTATTAAATTGTCTATTGTTCCATTACTCATCGAAATAATTATTTTTAAAAATATTAGCGCTCATTTTGTCCTCGATTAGTAGTAATAGAGAAATTATAATTTATTATTGAAATCTAGTAAACTATTAATTGTGAAATAAGCTGTAAACAGGTCTTTAATATGTTATTAAACATAGAACTTTCACTTATTAATCAGAAATGCGAATAATATTATAATTTACGACTCCCATATTGTGCTCCTTTTTATTATTATTTTTCTCATTAAATTATATTATGTTTTTTTATTAATTATAAGTAACTTCATTCAATTGACTTAATTGATTTAACACAGCTTAAACCTGAAAGGAAAATTATTTCAATCACATCTATCACTGTTTGAACTTTATTGTTTACTGAAAGTTCCAAACCTCATGCTACTGTATGTAAAAAAATTGTCTTGTACATTTATTACCTAATAGGTGAAACGATGATATACACTACAATCTCTATTACGAATAATATACCACTAATGAAAAACGTATCCGCCTGCTAAAGCGATAATAGTTTAAATTCCTTTCTTCCATGTGAATCTGTAAATCAGAACATTTAGCCATGACTGTCAATACGAAGTGACTCGTTAACATAAAAAATCGATAAAAAGAGAAAAAAAAACTTGGAAGAAGTCATTTGGAATTCTTCAGCAATTGGTCTACATGACTGTTTAGATAAGATATTGGACCAAAGCTTTCAAACCAACTATCAATTCTATTCTTATCAAATCTAAAATCCATTGCAGAATCCTTGATGATCCATCTTCTTTCTTGCATATCAAACTTCAATTTTAAACAGACACTGTATAATGGACGTACTAATCTGGCCAACAACAGCAGCTGTACTTCCACAAAATACGATAAACTCTGATAGGAAATGGTGGGGAGTGTATGAATGTAGGCAACACTCACAACAATTCCAATACCATAATAATAAAAATATCCCTACACAAAAAAATAATAATAATAATTAAAATGATTTATTTTTCTAAGTAACACTTAGAATGTTATCTATTTTGGTTTTACTTTGTGTCTTTGTTACTACAAACCTCTGTACCATTCCAGGTTGTCTGGTTTTAAAATATCATATTTTGAACATTATAAACATTAAAAAACAATTTTATCTAATATTTCAACTCGTTTAGTTGTAGATATGGAAGTAATTGAATAAAATAAATGATTTGTTTCAGTTTTCAAATACTATTATTCCAGTCAAAAACAGGGTTTGTTGAAAGTTGAATGAGACTGGGGAAGGTTTTAGATAATTTTACCAATGGCCAAGAAGAACGATTTCAAATACATAAAGATTGATGCCTTAGTTTGGTAACTACATCCAGTTTCTTAACCTTGCTGCACAAAACCTGTACCACTTACAACGCTTGAAGGGTCTCGGGTTCAGTACTTAGGTAGGTTGTACTGTTTCTGAGCCAACGGTTGTGAAAGGAGGGGATTTGGCTAGAATTCACGCTCAACCGCCTGGGTTTTCCCCAATTACGGGTACCCACTTTTTTAGAGGCTGGGTGTAACCGAGGAGGGTCTCCCGACCCCGAATTCGATACACGACCGACATAACAGAAAATAAATTTTCTGCCTTCAGTCGGACTCGAATTCGGTCCGGGAGCTTGGTAGTCAAGCGCCTTACCCACTGAGCTACCGCGCCTCCTTGCTGCACAAATCTCGGTGAAATTTCCAAAAATAAATCCTACTAAATCATCAAAAAGTACTTTCCGTTGGCGCCTATGCCCCTTTTGCGGCCCAAAATAGCTTTTATCGATAGCTATCTACAATCGATTTATCTCGGTTGTCGTTGTTTTTGTATTATAGCTTACAGGTTACTTAAAAAACTCCAATCCTCCAATTTTTAGTGCATCTGTATTTTGCGCAATGTACTTAGTACATTAATGTAATTCGTAGCCACTGCTGGCGATCCTTGGAGAGTCCCTAAAGAATACAAGTAGCGATGAAAAATTTCTGCAATAAATAAATAAAATATATTTCACTACACTTTTCCTCAAATTTGTAGAACGGGACCTTCAAGCTAAAGTAAACTAAGTAAGACATATGGACGTGGAGAAATTTATAATTTAATAGGTTTAATAACAATTGTAAGCCTATTTTTATGCAGCTTAAAAAAATCATCTTGATATAATCCATGTTTTCCAATCGAAAATATTCAAAACCACTTAATATTGAATGTGGTAATGGCTTTTTAACTAACGGAGGCATACAAATAAATCTTGTTTTTCAAACGAAAAAGAAATATATTTTAGATTTATGATTTTTTAAAATTTTATAATGATTTTTGTTGAGAGTAAAAAACAGACATTCCGCAACATAAATTTCATACAAACATTTCAAAATCTGTAATTTGTTTGCCATATTTATATTTATTTTATATGTATTATATAAATAGCTTTATTTCCATTTAAATCTATTCAGAACCATAACTCACTTTTACATGCTATTGGCATAATTAAACACACATTAATTTATCCTAGTCAGTGTATACAAACACTTCTTAAATATTTTCCTGATATTCGCTATGGGAAACCCGATAGCCGGAGCGACTTCCAAGGTGTAATTTTTACCCGGCAATTACAATAATACCTAATAAGATGGGTGCTTTATTGTGGCCAGACTACTAACATAATACATTCCTCGTAATTTACAAACCAAATACCAAAGTCTTGAATTAATGCAGCCTTATGCATAAACTCCCTTTAACAGTAAAGCAGAGGTCAATGGCTTACAAAGCTCATTTCTGCAGAGATTATGTAAACAACGCTACAGGGGATTCCTAGCAGACCGCTCGGGAAAACAACTACGAGATATCAATCGTGCTTACGTTAGTGTTGAGAGCTCTCACGACACCTTCTGCATTTTTAGGAATATGTTATCTTTTTTCTATTATACATTAATAGATTAAATTAATTCATTGTCTATGTATGTATTTAAGTAATTATATTTTTTGTCTTATTATTATTTATCTTTCTTAAATCATTCAGTATGGTTAATGGTCCAGTAGACTTGATTAATTTATATATTTTTTAGTGCTTATGAGCTACAATCCAAATTTTGGATCTTGAAGCGCTGCCGCTCGCTAAATGGTAGAGTCAAAATTTCCGATGCCACGTTTCACCAAAATATCTGCTGCACAGTTGGTTCTAAAGAAAAACTTTTCTTATTCAAAATTAGACTAACCCAAACTAAATTTTCTGCAATTGGAGCTTAGTATAAGCTCTGTAGTTTACACGGAGACTAAGATACAAACTTTAAAAATTTAGTATCACTATGGCCAATTGTATTGATAAATAGCTGGCTAAAACATATCTGTGCAAAAATATTATTATATTGGTGTATATAACCTACGTTTCTATTTCCTTAATTTTTTTAAAATTTTAATATATAACTTTTAGCGTAATTGTTGTACACTTTTAACTATAAAAAACACGTTTCATTGAAGGGGGGTCACCTGTGGTGTAGTGGTTAGCATAGCAACCTACTAAACCCAAGATCGCGGGTCCGCAGCCCGGCAGATGACCTTAGGATTTTTTAAAGGGAGTAAATAATCCTTAGCTATGCCGTCCTTCGGAAGGGACGTAAAATGGGGGTCCCGAGCCAGTGCGATGTCAGGTACTCGTTAAAGATCCCTATCCTAATTATACCTGGATAGGCAAAATTTAGGACTCCCACCGTAGCATCATCCGATTAGCTATAGCAGCATAAAGTGACGTTAAACGAAATAAACAAACAACGTTTCATTGAAATCTCCGGTTAATCCGCGCTACCCCTTGGTCTCTAAGAGGTCGGATTAGTGAGGTTCTCCATAGCAGGTTCGATTTGGGATTCAAATAAAAATACATATAAGTACACATGATTACTATCGTAGAAATATAGTGACAACTAACATAACTGAACTCAAAAAGATAGAGAACTCACTCAACAATTTCAATTGACTGAAGGCCTTTGGAATGCTCCACTGGATTCTGTGCCGTATATTTTTATACTCTATTAGTTAATTCGCTGATTTTAACCTTTTATACAGATATGAATAATATAAAATAAATTTAACCGAGACTGTTCACTTAAAATTAAATTGTTCATTGATTTCTAATGTTCAGCTATCAAAAATGCACACAAAAAAACAAATTAACTGACTCTATTTTTTAAACTAAAGGACAAAGGTAATATATCTTCATCGTTATCTTGATGATTTATCTTAGAATAAATATCTATTTATTAAAAGAAGAATTAGTCTTAAGATAAACGATTAGATACTTCTCTGAAAAATTGTTTGTTTTTTAGCTAATTATTTTTTTTTAGATGCAGTGTACTATACCTGTTAAAAATACTAATATTTAACGTATAAACAATAAATAATAATAATGGAAAACAATAATAATAATGATATTGAAAATACACCTCATTGGAAAAAATGCGACATCAAACAACGGAATACATCCCATCCAAAAACAAAACAAAAGAGAAGTTATTATAGTAAGACTGAGGATTAGCCATACTCACCTTGCAAGACTTATCTCACAATCAGACATAGTCTCAAGGTATGCCCGCCATACGAAAACTATTTTAAACATGAACGGATAATATAGTAAACCAAAAAACTATTAGGTAAACACATTTAACAGGACACTGAAGAGCATAAATGTTAAGTGTCCATAAATAATCTACTTTCCCACTTATTACGAAAATTTTTATAACAAAGTATTTCTATTGATACATACAAAATTTGCTCCGTTTTTGTATTGCAAGGTTTGATGATGTCTATGAAGTCTTTACGAAGTCCTGGCTACATGAAGTAACCGCGGGCACTTGTCCATGACTTTCTCGGTTTTCACATGGCAGTTGATAGTATAGGATTTCGGTACAGAATTACCTTCTAGGAGGTGCTGGTGTTAGCTTGTTATTCCTGATCTTGAGTTAGGTTATTATGGTTTGTTCACTGCAATTTATTTGTAAAGATGTTTTTAAATGTTCATACAATATTTTATTTTATTTATTTATGGGGCTCTGGATGTGATGTTGCCAAGATGCAAGACTGATTTATTAAATTCGTACAGTGAATTTCCAAAATTTGGCACAATGAACTGGTTCTAGCATCCATTACATTTATCTGTTTGTTATTTATCTCTTATTCTTTTATTTTTATTATATTATTTCATTAGCCCTAATGATTATGGAGTCCAATAAATGCATGTGGAGGGAATTTCGGTTTACCTTAAGATCTAAGTAAGTAGTGTCTACTATTTACATTGATAAATAGGACAAGAGTAAATAATTTATAGGACAAGTCAGAATAAATTTATGAAAGATAATAACAGGTAACATCCGTGGATTGTACCACTGAATAGCCATCGTTTTTTTTAATCTTTTGAACCATCCAACGTAGTCATTATAGCTCAAGATTTAGAAAACTTTGTTTCGTGTATTTAAAAAGCTTTTTTTTTTCTTTTTATAACGATTTATTGGCTTTTACAATGTATACATTATGTACAACAAGTAAACTTAAGAAAAATGAAAAAAAAAAAGGTTTCTGGAGCCTCAAAGCTCAACTCCGGATCTGTTAAACTGGGATCAATGGGATATCGTTAAGGGATACTGCAGAACACGAAAATATATATATATATATATATATATATATAAAAAAAAAAAAAAAAAAAAAAATATTTCTTAAACTTAGGAAAAATTAAAGGCTGTTGTAAAGTATTTAAAAATAATTTTCAAATAATTGTTACCAAGCTCTACGAACCTCTGCATATTAAAAATATGGTTTATGTCGTGGGGAACATTTTTGATTTTATACAGCTTTACATATCTTGTATTTCTAATGTTTTCTTCTCCATTCTTTCTAATATTTTTCCTTATTATTCCTTGATGAATCTTTTTGATTCTCAGTATTTTACCAATATAATAAAACTGCCTATAAGTACTGATAAAACTATGTGTAAAGCACTGTTCGCTGGTGTGTAAATGAAGAGTTTCAGACACAGAAATAAGCTAACAACTAACGCAGAAAAGGTTACTCTGGTTGATAGATTGTACTGTCAGTTGTTAAGTCTAAAGTTAATTACGTTAGAATTATATAAGTCGTACCGTTAAATTTAAACGAATGGGAAGATCTTTTGTGTAACTGGTGCTGTTGAAATACTTGTGTGAAACTGACTGAATAGAATTCTCTTCTCCTAGGAATTACTCTAGTATTTTTTAATTATAGATATGATTTTAAAAAATTAATAATCCAAAGTTCAACTTTTGCTGATTAGCTTATCGATAGAGTAAACCTTATGATTAACATTTGATATTTAATTTAATACAATTCAATTTCCCTTTTGATATAACTTAATAATCATAACTTAGAATTGCTGAGATTTAATTATTGAAAAAAAAACTTAGGTATGTATACCTAATAACTTAGGTTACCTAATAACTTAGGTATGTATACCTTTTAATATTGGCCTAGATATTATTATTTTCCATTTTGTTTTTTTGTATTTAGATTCAAGGGCTTGCTCAGTTGATTACACGGTTCAATTTTAATTATTAGTTACTGGATATAGATGCCTTCCTAATTCAGTCTTATAGCAAAACTGGTTTGATAACGTGTACAGTTATTTTCCGCATAGCGAGGAAGACCTCTAATCATTGCACATTCTTGGTCTTTTAAATGGTTTAAGAACATTTATTTGTTTATTTATTTATTTTTTGCAAAATAAATTCCTTACGTTGTGTGACATTCTCATATCAAACGTTTTAGTGAATTTGTTAAGGTTTTCATCTCTATATTGTAGATTAGTACCAATTTAATTATTTCGCATTATTTTTGTTTTGTACGTAATTATCTCTAATTAATGATTATAAATTTTCAATTATTTCAAAGGTTAAAGGTTCAAATATGAGTAAAAATGATACATATTACAGTTCATACAGAATTTCTCTGAAGAATGGTAGGTTTAAAAAATATATAACTTAATGAAATGGATTTGGCAATAGCTTAAAAAAAAGGACAAATGATGAATTTAAACTTTATTTCTGTAAAAATACACTATTTTCTTACGATATCGATTACATTTCGATCAAAACACTTTAATTTTATTCTTTCACTGAATTGTTGGTCGGTTTATTGGATAAATTTTTAATCTGTTTATTGGTTTAAAAAAAAAATTAAAAAAACTTGGTAGGAACACCTGAGACAGGTTTGCCTGTTTTTTTTTTTGTTTTTTACAAATTAACTTTCAAAAGCGTCAACGCGTTCTGTTTTCAAAATTATAAATATAATTTTAATGTTAAATTTTAATATTATTTTATTATTATTTGAGCGTGGTCAAAAAAGATTTTACACCAGTTTTGCTAACTTGAGATTTAAATGAGAACAGGGAGATTATAACTGAGACAACGCTCCTCTGATATCATTTGACCAAGAACGATATTGTTATTGATTTATAAATATCAAGAAATCAGCTGAGAACTATCACTGACCGAGCGAGCGCAGTATAGTGTCGTTCTGAGGTATTGACCAATGTGACTGAACGTACTTGATTTTTAAAATAAAAATAGCCACATATTAAGTGGCGAGGAAAATAACAAACAGATTTTATGAGAGGAAGTGTAAAGATTTAAAATGGTTGTCTTTGTTGTAGCATTATCCCCAACGGATATATAGGAAAAGGGGGTTAAAATTCTGTAAATTTATTATTCTAAAAATAAGATTGTGACCTTTTATTAGGTTGTTGTTCCGAGAGTAAAATTATTTGATTTATTATTATTATTATTATTAATTAATACCATTAGTCAGATATATTGCCTAATAGTTTGACACATGACAAGTCCCGTCGTGACCAGACCCTAAAGCTAAATTAGCAAATATGTATATTTTTATTTCAACAGGTTTAATATTTTCACAAGCATATCAACATAAAAAAAAAATGTATATAGATGAGGCTTTTCAAAATGGTATGTCATGGTAAATCATGAAACTTTTCAGGAGATACAAAAAAATGACGTAACTAGAATGCTTCTAAAAAAAAGTTAAAAAAAAAAAAAATCACTATGTGAAAACTTTAAAATCATAATGGATTGATCCTCTTTTGAAGGGATTAGTGAAATAGCAAAAGAAAAAAAGATAGAATGAACATATTTATAAACCTAACTAGCTGTACTCTGTGTGCGTTGCTACGTGCTTAGCTAAATTTTTTTTTTTTTAACATAATAACTTTATTCACAACTGTACACAATGGACAACCAGTGAATTGAGTGTACAAATAAATCAGATGGTTTTCCAACGCGTGAGCAGGCCACATGTAACTGTCCATGAGAGAAGCATGGATTTTCCAAATTTAGTCCGCAAACTTATAGTGATTGCCACTGTAACTTGTCATTGCAAAGAAGAGTCGTACTGAAAATAGCGCATCCAACCAATATACCAATAGGCCTATAATCTTCTCCTAAATATGTGTGAAAAAATGCTGCCTCACATAGAGCATGATTTCTTACCGTTTTAAAGCCTATAAAGGACACACACTCATACATTGATTTATATATATATATATATATATATATATATATATATATATATATATATATATTAGTTAAAAGATAAACAATACCCCATCTTGTTTGTTGCATTTTGTTTTCTACCAATTTAAACTAGTTTTACATAACTTAAAAGATAACAATATCCCATCTTGTTTGTTGCATTTTGTTTTCTATTTTTAAACTTGTTTTACATTTTTTTCCCCTAAAAATTGATAAGTGGAGCTTTCTCCTTTTTGCAGCGAACCCTTCAATTTAAAAAAAAAATTTTTTTTATTATTTATTGAAATAATTATATTATAGTTTCATACGTTTACCCATACGTACTATAGTTTAATTGTACATATTTTCTTCAACTTTACATCAATAATAATACAAATAAGAAAACCTACATTTTCACCTTAAATTAAAATTTACAATTTTACAAAGCGATAGAGGAGAAAAAAAAGGAAAGTTAAGAGATTTTTTTTTTTTGACAGATAGTGGATTTATCCTATTTTGAAAGTCGACGTCTTAAATTATCGTGCATTTTAATGCTACTTTTAAGCTCATGGTAATCCGATTCAGATATTTATTAATCACGAAGTCGAACCCGTTACAAAGACAACAGCCTACTGTCCATCTTTTGATTATTTCATCAATGTAACTCGATACCGAAAAGAAAAGGACCAGCCCGCAGTGCCAGCCGCGTGTATTGAATTTCCTCAAGAATCGTGTAAAAATGACTCCTATCTTCAATCGGATGGCCGAGTCACGTTTGAGCCTGAGTTCTTGGGGTTGAGAACTGGCAGTGCCCGCGTCCTGGTGATTTTTCCTCTCCCGGCCTCTTCTGATTATAAATGCTAGTCGGGTTCCCTCTCGGAGAAAATAAAATTTGCATAAATTTTGGAGCAGAGTTAGCTCAGATTTCCGAATAACTGTCCTTTAAAAACGAAATTATATACTAAATGAAGAATTCAAATAAAAAAGAAAAAGAAAAGAGGAAAAGAGAATTAACAGTACTCGAACTCAAAATATGGAAGTATAGGCATAAAAATCATACAAAAGTAAGCTGGGGATCTTTGAAAATTACACATTAATTTTCCGATTTAAATAACTAAAGTATATAATTTAAACAATTATAATACATATAATTGTATTATATATATACATATTATATGACTGTAAGGATACCTAGAAGGACTTAAATTCGATAGGAAAATGTAAAAAGTTACAAATAAGAAAACATTAATGACCTACACACACTTACTGAAACATTTATGGTCTTACGCATCATAAATTTACGGCACAGCTGAACAGACCCATATAAACATAATACAAAATTTTCAGTCCATATTTAAACTAATAACACAAGCACCTTGGTACGTTAACAGTAAAACTATACACCCTGACATCCACATTCCAACAGCCATTGAACACGTAATTAAATGGAAACTCAAACAAACTCATCGATGGCCACATCACTCATGCCGGAAAATACCAGGAGGAGAATGAAAAGACACTGGATGAGAGACCTACTTACGTAAAAGTAAATCAATGACAAGAAAGGGGTGCCACTGGGTAGTTTCAGTACGCCCGGTGATTGTCAATTATGTATTTGACAGGGGTGGTTTTTAAAAATAAAAAAGTTTAAAAATAGTCCGTTCATATTAAAGTTTATTTATGTTGCTAAAACATAAAATAAAAAAAAAAATCTAAAATCATTATTGATAGTGTATTAGGGATGATATTAAAAAATAATCATTTGGTTGTATAAAGTTTTTGTTTTAGGTTTCGGATACGAATTTCAAGGATCCATCTGTAATAAATCCCACTCTTAAAGAATAATATGTCGATACGAAATTTATCTTTATTGTTATTAATTTTATTTCAAGTGCTTGCTTTTACCGTATTTTTTTTTATTTTATCTATTTATTTAATTTTATTCTTTATTTATATTTTTTCTCGTTTTAATCACATTATTACTTCTTGTTACAATATTATTTTTGTTTTAATTTGGTGTGCGGAAAGATTATTTTTCATCAATTTCTCTACAGTAAATATCATAGAAACTTAGCACCGCAAATTAGAAAGTGTTTAAAAATCTCTTCTAAAGGGATTTAATGAACCTTCGATAGTTAGTTTATTTTTAATTAAGCTGCCTTCTCGGAGCATTGTACCTAGCATTATGTTGTTAAACTGTATTCGACACGGAACAGAGATTTCACAACTTAGTAGAGACTACGGACCATGATTGTAACCACCAATAGGATTTAATAGATAAGTTGTTCAATCTAACAACTTATCTAGTGTGACATGTTGCAATGGAAGTTTCTAATGATTTGGAGTAATTTATGATTTTTCAAAAAGGACCCGAATACCTATAGTCTAATCGAACAAAATTTGTAAAACGATAAAAAATAATATTTATTCCATAAAATATTAAACATCTAGATCAAGAGCTTAGTGGGATAAAAATAGTAAGAAGGAAATAAGTTTTGTTTATTTATTATTTGATTAATTTTTAATTTAAAAAAAAATTGATATTGTGTGATAGCTCTGTATTTTTTTTAGAAGAGAAAGAATTTAATGGACTCGATATTTTTTTTTTATTTTGGAAGACGTTCCTTCCATGTTTATTGTTCATCATTGAATTTTAATATCAATTTTATAATAACCATATAGTAACTGTTATAGGAAATAATTTGTGAAGCTGAAAATTTGTATGACTTTGATCATTTCTTAAGCTTAGATCAAAGAATACAGAGATACTATAGTATACTTAGAGATACTATAGTGTACTATAGTATACTTCTTGTCTAATTCTGTTATTTGAGTAACAATAATATTAATATATATATTTTTTTCAATAACTGGATTTACAGGAGCAGTTCCTTAATAGATATGATTTCATAGTTCGGAGTTTATTCCTTATGACCAGATATATAGTACTGATGTAGGAATGGGGCTATAAAACTTGCAACGAAATAATGTGGAGTATTCCCGCAGTTAAACGAAACACATCTAAGAGAAATAAATACAAGTTAAAACAGTTCGGCGAAAACACAAGCTTACGATGTTTCCGGAGAGAATAGCAGGGAAGACCTACGAGACTCGTGTAGAAAGATGAAACCCAGGAAGCCCCCGCATCTCCTGGAAGGACAGTACCCGGAGGCGAAATGGAAGAAAGAATTGATTGGAGCAGAAGAGAATAGGCGTAGAAACGAGACACCTAGTCTAGACCAGGTTGTAGATGGTACCATAGTAGTATAGATGACATTCTCCCATAAAATATATTATTTTTTCAATGGACAGAAGTAGGGGGGGAGGTTTATGATGATGTAGTCAGAAAATTAACATATAATACTGTGGACTGGTTGAATATGGTTTAGGAAGCTTTGGAGATATAATATATGAGGTTATGATCATAATCTATACTGTTATATGTATAAAAGGGCAAGCCATTTTTCGTTTGTGATTACTAACCGCGAAAACTACTTAATCAACCTGTACAAAATTTTAACTACATCTTCATAGTTTAAAGAAGGTGTACAATAGTAAAGTTTGCTATAATAATCATTTAAATATGCAGTGTTAAATGACAAAAACGAGGTTTGCCTGATTGTCATAATTTTTTATGGTTAGAAATTAAAATCAAACCATATGAAATCTATAAAATTATTAATGCCAAATAAAAAGTATCACCAAATCAAAGTTTTTTGAAATTGTGCGTAAATGATCCATGGGTCTTTAGTTGCAAGCACTGATAATGCAGTCCATCATCCGCAAGAGTTTCATAATAGTCTCTGTCCGTCTGGATTACAAACTTTTTTTTTTTTTTTTTTTTTTTTTTATATGCATTTATTGAAATTTACAACTGTACAGAATATATACATCAAGTAAATGTATTGACAACGATTATAATAACATGTTAAAACTCGGAAAGAACTACTCAGTTCTTAGCACTGAGTAAGACTTCTACTCTTATTAAAGAGTAGTAGTAGCAACTTCTACACTAGAAGGTCTCTAGGCCATCTTCGTTTCAGACGCCTCGGAGGATTATCAGGAATGAAGTGGGAAGCAAGTTGAGAAACTAACGGATTTGAGTAATTATGGAGCTTACTATGAAAGGATAGGTATCTGGTGTGGGCTAAATCAGCAACATATGGCACATTAAGGTCTTTATGGATAAGTTTAGTGGTGACAAAGTAAGGAGCATTGAGGATTTTACGAAGGATTTTGGATTGGAAGGATTGAATACGAGACGAATTGGATGGTTTAGTGGAGCCCCAAAGCTCAACTCCGTACGTCCAAACAGGTCTAATCACAGTCATGTATATGAGTCTTTTGTAATAAATTGGGAGCTTTGAACGTTTGTCTAGTAAATGTTGAAGTAGTCTGAAACGAAGGGCAGTTTCTTGTCGTTTTAGTCTTGTATGTGGATTCCAAGTCAGTCGTTTGTCCAAGTGGAGTCCTAGGTAGCGTATCTGTTCAACAGGGATTGGTGGAATATCATTAAAGGATACTGTAGGACAGGAGGTAGTAGGTTTACGACGAAGGGTAAAGGTTATTTGGTGGGATTTGTTTGGATTTATTTTGATTCTCCATTTATGACAGATACCATTCTTGAATGTTTAGGATATGGGATTGGAGTGTTTGAGAGGCAATGAAGGGATCATTGTTTACTGATAACACAAATGTGTCATCAGCGTAAGTAGTGAGGACAGAGGTAGGATGAGTTGGGATGTCAGCTGTGGATTACAAACTTAAATATTAAATTTAAAAATTGAATATTAATTATGCTTTTACGCAATCTTCAAACTTCAACTTTAACCAGACTAAAAATTACTGCTATGTGTGAAAATATCATTGAAGAAATAATACCCAATGGCATACTTCTTTACAAGATTTGTATCGATAAACAAATAAAATATTCAATTATTAGTTAAATCAAAGTTTTTGACTTTTAAGAGCGAGCGACGCCGCGACGTGGAATGCTAATAATAATAATAAAAGAAAACAATGAACGTTACAGGATCAATGAATCAAGTAGATATGCCCTAAGCGACACAGTCATCTGTCTACAGTCATTTAAATTCTTTAAAAAAAAATCATAGCTTTATCATCTAATTTAATTATTTGTTACCCTCTCCCACCCACAAAAAAACTTTTATACCGCTTCGCACGCTATCATAAGTAAAGAACATAGATAATTTAAACCAAAAATCGAAGCTTTATCCGAAGATCCACTACAAAGTTTTGGTAAGTAGATTTGTTAATTGCAGTAGCAAAAGAAACATTAATTGGAAATTTCAATCGTTAGAATTGAAATGGTGGTCAGTAGGACTCGTAGGGATTCTAGGAATAAATGCGAGTTCTCCGGTCGCTCTTCCAGTGAAAATTATATTTCTAGTCTCAATGATATTTCCACGCTTAGCTGTAATATTTAGCATGGCACCGTTAGACTGATTAAGTGCTTGAAGATATTTAATATATTATTAGAAATATATCGGTCGATTTTTAAACTTCACTGGGTTCCCATGTCGTACCACATATTTATAGTTATTTAAATAAACATTAGAAAATTTTAATAAAGATTATAACCTCTAAATAACAATATAGCATTATTGTAGCCTTTCTCGCAAAATGGCGCTTGCCACCTATCGGCCAACTTTCAAAATTCACTGTAATCCACACTTTATTGCTTTTTTTTATAACAAATTTATTGCAGATCCGTAGATTTTTATTATTGCTAAGCCTTGTCCTTTGGTATATAAATGTATATATATTTTATACAGTGAGTGACTCTCATATTTACACACAATTAGGGTTGGGCGATAGTCGTTAGTTAGCACTATCGATAGGCCGATACTATCGGTTGAAAACTATCGAATGCTATCGATAGTTTTTCGATAGTTTCTTCTTTTTTTTCCAAAGCTATTCAATAAAGAATTTCAACTAATTTAATTAAATTCAATTATCTGTTTACTATTTGAAATTTGCAGGATTATAAATTATAAGACTATATCATAAAGATGAGAGAAAAAACTAATTTATTTGAATTTTAAAACAGGTATTTACTATTATCCAGTTACCTGAGGATAGATGCCCACGGGTGGTTATCAAAGGTTTACATAACTCGATCCCACATAATTTTATAATAGAAGAATTAAAAAACAAAGGCTATGACGTAGTCAATGTTACAAATGTTCTGTCTCGATTTAAAACGCCATTGCCTATGTTTTTTGTAGATATTACAAAGCAATCATTTAACGAACATATCTTTGATATAAAACGAATTTATTACACAGCGGTTACTATTGAAGAACCGCGTAAAAAAAAGAACAATACCACAATGTATCCGATGCCAACAGTATGGTCACACAAAGACCTACTGTAACCATCAACCAAAATGTGTCCGTTGTGGACAAAACCACGAGAGTGGCAGTTGCCAAAAAACACGGGAAACGCCTGCAACCTGTGCAAACTGTGAAGGAGCGCACCCTGCCAACTACAGGGGTTGCCAAACTCTCAAAGATTTAAGAAATCTGAAAAAACCTAAAATCTTCAGGCCTGTGTCAGTTCCGCAACCAGACCCACCTTCATTACAAGAGTACCCACCTCTACCGCAGTGTTCTGAACCAGCTCAACGAGGACAAGTCAAGTTACCAAAGTTGCATGAACCCTCAAGCTATCCACAATCATCAGCTACGGGACCTCAGCAATGTGCGGATCATTCGGATATGAAGCGAAGATCTACCCGGCAGGTGCTTCCTCCTGAAAATATGCCACATCAAATGGTATCTTTACTATGTGGGTTACATGACCTCATTCAACCTCTTTTAAGCCTTCTGCAACAGATCTCAGATGTAAAACAAGCCTTATTTCCATCATATGCACCCTAATTCTTTAACTGTGGGTTCCTTGTCCATTCTTCTATGGAACACTAACGGACTTCCTCAACATAAAAATGAACTTGACATATACCTACATGAGAAACGAACGGACGTTGCCCTGATAACCGAAACACCACCTTACTTCCCGACATAAAATTCACATTCCTGGCTACACTATTTACCGAACGGACCATCCAGATAACACTGCTCACGGAGGCACAGCCATCCTCATCAAATCTTCACTTCGACACAATTTAATACATACACCACATACACCCCACACACAGGCCACTGCAATCACACTTTACACAAAACATAACACTATAACATTGGCAGCTGTGTATTGTCCCCCCAGGTTTGCCATTTCATCTCACATGTTCAATAGTTTCTTCGAGAAACTGGGAAAATGTTTTGTCGCTGGTGGAGACTATAATGCCAAACACCAAGCTTGGGGCTCCCGTTTGTGTACTCCGAGAGGTAGAAATTTAAGATCTGCTCTCCATAAACTTTCGTTAGACACTATATCCCCAAATACTCCAACTTACTGGCCCACATCGAGACAGAAAACCCCTGACTTACTTGATTTTTTCATAACTAAAGGACTTCGCACCATACCTTACACAATAAGTAGCAGTTCCGATCTCTGCTCTGATCATTCCCTGGTTCATTTGACACTTTTTGATGAACCTATAAAAAAAGAGAAAAGATTATTCCTAAACCAAGGCGTTATGGATTGGGACAGTTATCAATACAAGTTAAATTCGAAACTGCTAATACCAATGCAACTAAAAACCGAAGAAGAAATTGAAGAAGCAGTTGATATATTTACCAAAGCTGTACAGGAATCTGCATGGGCCTCATCCGTTCCTAGAATGAACAAAAGAGGTTCTCTACCGAGTTACCCACTGTACATCAGGGACCTGATCACAGCAAAGAGAAGGGCGCGGAAGGTATGGCAAACAGACAGACTTCCTTCAGACAGACGAACATTTAATAAATTGAATAACGAACTGAAAAGACAAATCATGAAAATCAAACAGACCAAATACGATTACTACTTATCCAATATCACGACAGACGACGGAAGCTTATGGAGGCACACTAAAAAACTTTTAAAGCATCACGAGGTGATAGCGCCTCTCAGAAAACAAGATGGGTCCTGGGTGGTGTCGGACAAAGAAAAGTCTGAACTCTTTGCTGAACATTTGTCGACTGTTTTTACACCACATACAGACTACCAAGACAATGGACATGACAATTACCTACAAGAAACTCTAGAAGCTCCCCTTCAACTGACATTACCACCACTGTCTTTCACTCCTTCTGATGTATTGCAAGTAATTAGAAAGCTATCACCAAAAAAAGCTCCAGGATTTGACTTAATCACCGCTGACCTTCTCCAGAAAATGCCCAAAAAAGCTATAGTCTTTCTAACTACACTTTACAACGCAATTCTCAGGACTACAAAATTCCCAGTTCAATGGAAATATTCTTATATTACCATGATACATAAACCAAACAAAAACACCGATTCACCTTCTTCCTACCGACCAATTAGCCTACTTCCTTTGTGTTCTAAAGTTTTTGAAAAAAAATTATTTTACCGACGAATACTGGACATACTGACAGATAAACAAGTACTGCCTACACATCAATTTGGATTCCGTTCATTTCACTCAACAGTTCATCAACTACACCGTGTAACGGATTTCATATCAATCTCACTCGAGAAAAGACTATATGCTACTGGGGCATTTCTAGATGTAGCTCAAGCATTTGACAGAGTTTGGCATGACGGACTTCTTTTTAAATTGAAAAATCTTCTTCCTTTTACCTATTATCTGATCCTTCAATCTTTTCTCTCTGATAGATTTTTTTCTGTCCGACAAGGTTCAGAACTCTCCTCTATTTATCCAGTAAAAGCCGGAGTACCACAGGGGTCAATACTAGCTCCACTGTTATATATTCTTTACACTCACGATATGCCACTTAGCCCTCAAACATTGACAGCAACATACGCTGATGACACAGCAATATTAACTAGACATGAAGACCCCACAATTGCATCATTAACTCTTCAACACCACTTAACATTACTACAAGACTGGTTCAAACAATGGAAAATAAAACTAAACTACACCAAATCACAGCACATAACCTTTACACTCAGACAAGACTCTTGTCCACCTGTCTTCATCGACAATCAACCCATACCACAAACAAACGAAATTCATTACTTAGGACTGACATTTGATAGAAGAATGACCTGGGGCCCACACGTAAAACGAAAACGTCTCAGTCTAACCAAGAGATTAAAACTTCTGTATCCAATGCTTCATAAACGGTCGACATTAAAACTCCGACAACGACTGAATACATACACTTACTTACTTAAACCCATATGGACATACGCCACACAAATATACGGGACTGCAAAAAATACACACCTTAAAAAAATACAAATATTCCAATCAAAATTACTCAGACTAATCACGAAATCACCTTGGTACGTTTCAAACCACACACTTCACACTGATTTAGAAATACCCACAGTAAAGGAACATATACATGACCTTTATAGACGATTTCATGACAGACTTCATGGACATAACAACATACTCATTAATGACATGGCCACGACTGACATACCTGGAAATACTCTCAGAAGGCTTAAAAGAAGCTGGATGAGAGATTTGCTCAAATAAATCTCTTTAACCCATGCCAGGAGGAGGTACTATCGAGTGCTAGTCTCCCACACGCATACAAGGCCTGTAGTATTCAATTTCACATCACATTCACTGATTGTTACCCTAATAACAGGTGTGAATTAAAATCTGAAAGAAAAAAAAAAAAAAAAAAAAAAAAAAAAAAAAACTATTTACATGGTTACAATAATAATGAGCAAATCAAATCCTCAGAAAAGAAAAATAACGAAATAGTTAATTTCAAGAGTCAAGTTATACACCTTGAGCCACATGTTTCCCGAAAGAAAAACTAACATTTCTGCTTTCCTTTGGCTTAATCTTTTAGAGAACCCTTAAGCTCTAGGAATTCCGAATTCAACTTCAAAAGAACTCGACACTGGACAGAGACAGATCAGCATAATTCCGAGAGTTTCAAATCTTGAAATTAGTAAAAAAGATCAATTGATAGTTGACACTATCGATAGGCATGACCTATCGATATATCGAAAGTAACTATCGACTATCGCCCAACCCTACACACAATGACTTGCAATGTATTTTTTCTCGCCTCTAAAATTGTTTTCCAATCTTAGGAAAAAAACAATTTTTTTTTTATTGGGACTAAATTTCCTACCTACGTACCTCAACTAGGGAAAGAAGGACGAGATATCCTATACGTTACCAGCCTATTCTAGCCAATGTGGTAAGGTCAAAATTCATTTTGTAGGTCAGCCACGAAATAAATTTTGACTTGCCCAGGTGGGATTCAAATTACACTCATTTAAGAAGAATTTACTTTATATCAAATAACAATTAATTTATATTAACTTACATCAGAAACGACGAATAATTTTTGGTTGTGTGCATTCGGTTGAATAACCACAAATGTATCCCGTACATGGGAAATGAGAAGTTTTTTTTATACACTCTAAATATTGCGAAGTACTTTATAGAACGTTACGTTTTCCTCTATTCTAATATAGTAGTTGTCTCTAAATGCTTAATGACGTCATGTAGTATGTTTGTATATTTCAAAACATGATTGAGACCTTAAATACAGTGGAACGAAGCCATTATAAGACCATGCAAGAGCAAGAGAATGACATCATGGTATAGTGGCCATCAAGTGAGATAGCAATATACTCCAGAAAAAAATATTTATGGATTCCTGCGTAGGTGCTCTCGATTTGGTTTGGCTGACTAATTTTACGGCTCAGATCCTCCACTTTGTTGTGCAACGTCTCTCTAAGTTTACTCCCAGTCACACTCCATAAACATAGTTCAGCCAAATGACAATATAGAAACGACATAAATGTTAATTGGCCATTAACCTCAATTGAATATAGATTTGTCTGTCACAGGATTAGGTGAAACAGGCTATGCCAGGTCAATTATCTTGGTTGGATATTCGAAAAACGATATAAATTAGGTAAAAATGCGCATAAAGTATTAGTGGATTTAAAAAATAAATCAGAATCAGAATTTGTAGAATTTTAAAATATTTACCGATAGAATAAATGTATTACATATTACTGATCCAAGGGTATTATTGTATTTCTAGTTCTGTTAATAGTAACGATGATATATCATATATTTTTCTCAACGGTTATAGATGTTTTTATGGTGCTAATTCTAAGGTTGTTTGCTGCATACAAGAGCTAGTTTCCCAACCATAACCGCAATTTTTTTTTTCCAATTTCTTTAGTTAAAGGCTCTAAGCAAGACAAAATTGATATAGCACCAATTTTTGGTATTTAAAATGTACAACGGCTCTTCTGAACTTTGAAACTAGTAAAAAATAGACAAACTACTTCAGCATTTACTAGACAAACGTTCAAAGCTCCCGATTAATTACAAATGACTCATATACATGACTGAGATTAGACCTATTTGGACGTACGGAGTTGAGCTTTGGGGCTCCACTAAACTATCCAATTCATCTCGTATTCAATCCTTACAATCCAAAATCCTTCGAAAAATCCTCAATTCTCCTTACTTTGTCACCAATAAACTTATCCATAAAGAGCCTTATGTTCCATATGTTGCTGATTTAGCCCAAACCAGATACCTATGCTACCCGTTAGTTTCTCAACTTGCTTCCTTCTCCATTCCTGATAATCCTTCGAGGCGTCTTAAACGAAGATGGCCTAAAGACCTTCTAGTGTAGAATTTTAAGTAAAGTGCTACTGATGAGTAGTTCCTTTCAAGTTTTAACATGTTATTATATTCGTTGTCAATAAATTTACTTGATGTATATATTTAGTACAGTTGTAAATTTCAATTAATGTATATATTAAAAAAAACATATTTAAAGAAGCCAAAAAAGTTTTGCATTTTTTTTTGTGAAGGCTGTACAAGGTAAAAAAATTGAAATTAGGATTAAGCTGGTCAAAAAAATATTGAACTTCTAAGAAAACGAAAAACCCCTAATTTTGTTAAAGGAAAATTGCTGTTTGCCTGGAATAAATAGAATCGATATTTCTAATATGTGCTGCAGGTTTGAACGTCAATTGACGCGATTTTTTTATGTTAACAAGCATTATTCGTAACATATTATTTCTAAATTTTTATAATATTCAATAAACCTATTGGAGATAGAACAGAATGCTTCCAGTTCTTGGTTTTACAGCTTACAGTTACAAAATCAACAAAGGCTTTATTGCTTGTATGAAGTATTCATTATAAGATTTAAATTAATAAGATTGATTAGATTTAATATTACAAATTATCTATTTATTTGTTATGTACAATACTTAAACCTTATATCGTTTACATAACGAATCGTTTTCGTTATAATTTATAATTTATAATAACTCTTATTGCATTTTTATTTTATTGTTGTTACATAAACCCTAAAGTATAAATATTGATAAATTGCATATTTTAGAATTATATACGGGAGTATTAAAATTCTTTTTTTTCTTAATTTCGACATGGGTTTGAAACATAAAAAAAATAGGTTTATATTGTCGTAATCAGTAGACTTTGGTGCAATGCGATCAAATTATTATTCCTGCATTTATGTTTTATAATAATTTCCGGCAAAAAAGGGACATTATATTCCTCAAGTTGTTAGATGGAAGTGTCAGATCAAATAATCGATATGGCGAAGTTTACGACTTCTTGCACCTAGGACCGGTTATTTCAAAGGGCATTAAACTTTTTTCTGTTGATCTGATCTGTCTTGAAAAATTACTCAGAAGATAAAAACCTGCTGAAGCTAAAAAATATCTCGACTTTTGGTACGATATATTTTTAAAAATATTAGCAATCCGTGATAGGTAATTTATTGTCCTAAACCTTTTTAATTATACTTGGTTTAATTTATGATAATTTAGTTAATTTTAAGCAGAGTTGGGTAAAATTTAAACATGATTCATTATTCGACAATTATTTTTAATAATAATTAAATTGGATGATTGATTCCAGGAAGTTAGTTGTCGAATAATTAATCATGTTTAAATTTTGCCTAACTCTGGTTTTAAGTCATTAAAATAATTTATTATTTTT
The DNA here is from genome assembly GCA_003667255.2 of Euschistus heros. Lineage (NCBI taxonomy): Eukaryota > Metazoa > Arthropoda > Insecta > Hemiptera > Pentatomidae > Euschistus > Euschistus heros. The sequence goes on from RCWM02000121.1 coordinate 1,418,737, forward strand.
TTTTTTTTTTTTTTTCAATGTATCCAGATATTTTTATTTTAATTGATTTATTTTTATTTTGTTTCTCCAGGAAGGTTCTGATTGTTTTATAAAACCAGTAGTACGTCATGAAGAGTTATAAATCTTTTTAATGTATCATTAATACTATTTCAAGAATACATTGATTTCTGATTAATTTATTTTAATCTATTATTTGAAACTATTGTGTAGTAAAAATATAAGGATGTTGAGCAATAAGATATTGTATATTTTTTTTGTCTTTAGCCGTGATTACCTGATGACAATAAATCATAATCTGGTTTGACAGCAATATTATATTTGAAGAAAATATTATTTATCATGCTTTAATTTATCCGTGATCGATAAAAAAAAAGTATGAAAAAATAAAATTTTTAAATTCACTTCAACATCGCCTTTGAATTTAATATTCACAGGCTCGAAGGGCAATAGACCATGAATCCGTGGGAGACCTGAGATGTGTTGGGAAAATAGACTGAGGTGGCATAACTATAAGGAGAACTCTGACTATACTCCAGATAAAACCAAGTCTTTACCGTAATTTCTTAATTAAAGAGTTTGGTGATGAAGGGGTTATGTAACAAAACACAATTTTGGTTAATTTTTTTTTTTTTACATATTTCTTTTAGCAGGAAAACGTTACTTATCCCCTACATCTATTTTTTTTTCTACTTGTTTTAAAATATTCAAGTTGCTACCTAACTCATCTGCACATAAATTCTTCATCCAATGAACTAGATTGTATTTAAAAAAAAAAAAGTGGCATGACCCCATCCTCTACCAAGCTCTTCCAATTATGCTATACATGATCTTGTCAATTTTTTTTCGAAAGATAAAAAAGAGGAAACTCGATTACATTGTTCATATTATAGAAAATAATTGTTTACAAACAACATAAGTTTGACTTAATTCTTTTCATTTAGAAACAAATAAAGATCATCATTTCTGTAAGAATATTACATTTTGACCTGGAGACTTACAACACTGGTAAATATATCACGTAAATTAATTTTTTTAAATTAATCAGGGAACAAATCATTTGTTTGAAATAATTTTATAAATAAAATACATCAAAAAAAGTTTCATTTCCGAAACTTTAAAAAAATTCTATATCACTTCATGATTTACGCATGATAGTGTAGAAGGATCATTATAATCGGTGATATGTTTCCCACTTCAGTTAGACTAGACCAGAAACATATTTCTAATAATCTCATTTTGTTTAGAAATATTTATTGATATTAACAACTATATACATTATATAACAGTAAATTTTTGGAAAATTATTATTACAATAACATGTCAATTACAAGTAAAGAGCTAGTAACTAGTAGCACTTCAATAAAATGCTACATTGGAAGGCCTCGTGGCCATCTTTTCAGACGCCTTGAAGGATTATTGGGACCAGATTGTGAAACAAGTTGGGAGACTAATGGTTTCGAGTGGGTATGGAGTTTACTATGAATAGGTATCTGGTTTGGTCCAAATCAGCAACATATGGAACATGAAGATGTTTATAGATAAGTTTGTCTGTGGTATAATAAAGGGCATTGAGGATTTTACGAAAGATTTTGTATTGTAAGGATTGAATACGAGAGGAATTGTAAGGTTTAGTGGAGCCGCCAAGCTCAACTCCGCATGTCCAAATGGGTCTAGTAAATAATTACTGCCTTGTAATAAGTCTTTTGTAATTTATTGGGAGCTTTGAAGGCTTGTCCAGTAAATGTTGGAGTAGTCGGAAACGAGAAGCAGTTTCTTCTACTTTAAGTCTGGTGCGTAATCCCATTTAAAATTTGTTTACAAAAGGAACAGAAAAACCGAGTAGCCATAAGGAAAACCTAAGGGATCGTTTGTTTCCGTGATTATTTAACTGAATACCCCACCCCTTTTTCTTTCTATTACAATCAGTCTACTGATGTTTGATTTACATTTTAAAAATTAATATATATTCTGTCTACTGAAAAAATTAATATATTTGTCATTCAGAAGTAGAATGCGAACAAAAAAATTCAATAAAAGTGGCAAATAATTTATCAATACTAATTAAATTCTATTTATTGAACTAAGAAAGAATAAATACATGCCATTCCTTAAAAAAAATGAAGAGTTATCTTTCAAAACTGAACATCTTTACTTCAAATATGTTTTAAAAAAGAACAAAATACCTACACCAGTTTTCTCACTGCTTTTAATCCAGAACAATTATATTATTTAAATCCTCGATAGGAGTCTACTAACGAAGAATGTTTATAGTAGTGTGTACACTTCCCAAGGCTTTATCAGAAAAAAAGTTCGACCAAAAGTGAATATGTTTTGAAAGATTACTCCTCAATTAATATTTCATTCTATGTTATTACAACTGGCGACTTAATATTGTCAATACTTTCTAGTAGATTTGAAATGTTTTCTTGAAGATATAATTACGGAAAAAGTTGAAGAACAACTTATACTAAGAACTATCTCAACCAACGCTTTTCCAGAGAGTTTTCCGACCAATTAAACTTAAATATCTTTTGTATTTTTTCTTTATTAACTCCATTTTAAAGAATGATTATTATTTCGGTGTTCGTGACTTAGCTGATGATGGAACTCGCAAAATATTTGTGCTAAATTACTGACCGAGAGGTAGGTAGGTCTATGCTGGCCCGCCGTGGGCCGAGGTACTGTTGGGAGGTAATTACTAACTCGTACTTACAATTAGGAGCACAACAGAATGTCTGTTTATTTTCCGGCACCGTGAGAAACATTCTCTCCTTCATTTCTACTTTCTCATAGAACACGGCTAGTCTCCTGGCTCCCTTTGTGCTAGTTTAGATCACCCTAGAAAAGTTTATTTGATTTCTGCTTCCAAATGTAACATACCAGTGTTGCCGTAACATTTACGATTTGTAATACACGCTCATATATTATTTATGATTTTTTAGCATCGATAATATATGAACCATATAATTATAAATTTTTTGTTGCACATTTATTTCAACACCCGTAGGTAAAGAGACATAGCAAGAGGATTTTTCATAGCCAATTTTCCGAAATTTATAGCTGTAAACAATAAAATAAAAATACCTCCAGTAAATGTGAAGATAATACTCATAATGAAAAGTTAATTGATTTTAAAGCAACTAACTCATTGGTAGCACTTAAATAAAAGTTATACATTAGAAGGTCCCGAGGCTATCTTCTTTTCAGACGCCTCGGAGGGTGATCTGGAATAGAATGGGAAGGAAGTTGAGATACCACTGGATTTAAATGATTATGGAGTTTACTATAAAAGGACAGGTATCTGGTTTGGGCTAAATCAGCAAAATATGGTAAATTAAGCTCTTTGTGGACAAGGTTTCTTGTGACAAAGTAAGGAACATTAAGGACTTTGGATTGGTTACGAGACAAATTGGATGGTTTAGTGGAGCCCAAAGCCCCATAGATCTAATTACAGTAATGTAAATGAGTCTTTTGTAATTAATTGGAAGATTCAAACGTTTTTCAAGTAAGTTCGATTAAATATTCAAAAACGACTGGCAGTTTCTTGTCATTTTAGTATCTAATAAGATATTTATTTTTCTAGTAAAACGCGCAGGCGACCAACACTGCCTCACTAGATAAATTGCTGATTGAATTATAATTTTGAAGAGCATAATATAATAATTCTTATTTCTATCACGAAATCCAATGATGTTAAGTCGTGCCTCTTAATAAGGCCTTAAAGTACCTATTTCGACCCAAAATAGAATTTTTAGAGTGATTAAAAGTTTTTGAAAAACGATCAAAATCGCCCTTCTGAAAAGTTCACAAGTTAGAACTATACACTTCTAGTAACTAGGGAAATAATGTGTTAGTAAAATTATTTAATTAGATACTGAGAGGTGAAAAAGTTATGCTGACAATTATTTTTTCATTTTATCAGCTAAAAGTATCATTCTTCATTCGGTGTATACGTCCCAATATACTTCAGGGTATATTAACTGTATTAGGATTATTAAAAATTGAATTAAATAATAGTAAGCAGTATATAAAATCAAAATTAAAATTTGTAAAACACTTTTGTATTAGATGGAGCATATCTCTCAAGACTTATACCCATCAAATATTAGACGTATTGAAAGCAAGAGGCGGTTATAAACCTTATCAATTTAATATTTATTGGTAATTTTTTTAAATATTGCTGGATTTTATTTAATTAATTTTTTTAGGTTATCCTACTATGTTATAAATGCTCTAGTTAAATTATGCGGACGTAAACTCCTAAAAAAGAATGAAACTTCCACCCGAGAAAATGAAAAGATCAAATGAGTGGGATTTTTTTCCTGTCATTTTATAAATAAATAGAATTACACAATCTCGTGATCTATTCAAATGTTAGTCTTGTATTCAAATTATATTCTATATTTCCTTTATGTATAAGCCAGTATTACAAATTGAATACATTACTTTACATGCGACCTTGTTTCATAACCATTGCTCCTTTGTTGTATTGTAATATGACAAAATATACTTTAAAGAAAAAAAAAAAAAAACTTAACTTCAAAAGCTTCTTAGGAACTAAGTATATCTAACGGATAGCATTACATTACCCTTCACCCGGTGAGTGACCTAAACATTTCAAATTTCAATTTCAATTTGTTTTCAATATACAGAGCTGGTTTGTAATAAGTAATATTTGTCATGAGAGGCTTGACGTTATTAATTCACGATCTTCCATAAATTTTACTTATTCGATCAAAATATTGTTTGAATTAATTATGTCATTAGTTCATCTAAGTGGATTAATTGTAATTTGTATTATTTATGTAGTTAACAATATTTACTATTCATTGATTATAGATAAAACAAATTAATTTAATTGTATGCAGCTTCATCTTCGGTAAAACTTTATTACTGAACGAATAAAATGTAAATGAAACGATAATGAAAAAAATTTAAAACTACCTAAAATTACGTAGAATTTTTGAAGATAAGAGGGCAGTCAATTTCTTTAAAAACGTAAATAATTTGTGCTATATCACATATTTCGCCACTGATTGAAACCATATTTTAAGTTCATCCAGAAGTCCTGAAACTGCATTGTTTAGCTCAGATCCGGAGGTCGAAAGATTTTTTCTTATTGAGATATCTCAAGTTATAGTTGACCTTGGAATTTTTTGTTCTCATCAGTTTATGTCCACCTAAACCTAAGTAAACCCAATGTTTTATGAGTGGATAAAAAGCTGAATGTACGTTGATTCTTGTGATGCTATTACTATTGTAATCGGTGGAACGCAGCGGTTGCTATGGCTGTTAAAGGTTGTTGATGAAATCTCAACTTCAAAATTTTAACGTCCTCAAAAGGGGTGAAAAATCAATATTTTTTTCTTTTGATAAAATTTCACATATAAGTGTTTTTTGGTGCGCTTAATCGAGATTTGAAGTCAGTTTTTCATGAAAAAAATTTTCACAGATTTACAGCCAATTTCATTAGAATATTGTAATTTTTAATAAAGCACCCTAAAGCCGGGTCTTGTCATGAGCATAACGAAAGTATTTTTATACCAAATATCATACAAAACTACAACTTAAAGTGAAACAATTATTTCTCTATCTTGACTGAGAGCTGAGAAAAAAAAGTAAAACGTGATTTTCTTATTTTATTTTTCTCGGCTCCCAATGCCCATTGGCGGCTATAACTCTAGTTTTGCGCTATTATAGGTCCCTACTACATACACAAAATCGGCATTCAAATCTGAGAGTTACAAATCAAAACGTCCCCTTGTAAGAATGAAACATGAACAATTTTTTTTGTCTAACATTAATTCTAATTAATGAAACGTTTTACAAATATTTTGGGCTATTATAACTTTGAAAATTACAACTGAAAACCAATGTATTTATAGCACAAATTATTTATTCTTTTTTTTAACTAAAAGAAAAACATACAAATTACGACAAAAATATAGACCAGTTAACTTATTTATTTGTTACCTCTTAGTAGATGTACTTAGTAATTTGCTGAACAAATATACATACATGTAAGATGAAGCCTATGCACTTTTTTTTGCTAACAAACATATTACTTCTCTCTTTCCGTAGTACCCTACCCAAGCCCTGAACATGAAATTCCGTGCTTTGATGTTTGCTATAAAATGCGTAATATTTTAAAACATTCCAATTTGTACGAGATTAAGAAAAGAAGTGAGACTGGCCTATAATTTTGTTCCATTAAATGTTAGCGTTTTAGATATTCCGTGAGCAATAAGCATCAGAACTTAAAACTAACAGGTTTTTTCAACTAATTGTGTGTTCGCTACAATATTTAATTGTTTAGTTGAAGTGTTCTATTATATAACAATAATAACTAATCAAATAGGGGGTGGCCTATAATTTTGTCGGGGAGTGTATTTGTATTTAGTTAATTAACGAATCAATTTTGTGAAGAAAAAATAACATCTATGACAGTAAAAGTGTGAAATTCGTTTTATTAATTATCCTTTTTATTATTGGTAATTAACAGTAGCTTTTTATAGTCGGATTACACGGTTGCTTTCGGATAACAACTAACCATTAGATAAACTACCTCTACCTAGCTAAAGGTTAATGAAAAAAAATATTAGATAACTGCACTAACAATAATAAAAGCAAATTAAAATCGTATAAGAAAGTTACGGCCACTATGGGACATATCAAGTTGTTAATGAAGAATATAAAAAATACGAATTTTAATTGTAATTTTAGCATACTAATTGTAAAACGTAAAATGTTTTACATAATTTTTTCAATATATGTAATTCATAGCTTCTGCTACACCATGCTAAATTGAAGAACCACTAAAAACGCATTTGAATAATCATGAGCTGCTGATGTTTTTTTTTTCTTTTCATAAATTTAAATCTTAATTTATTGAAAGATCATACTTATATTTTTAACATAGGCATCTGTTCTTGCTTAATTTTATGATTATTTATGTTTTTTTGTTTGTTTATTTAGAAATAAAAATTACCGATTCCATTTAGTTTAATTGTCGAGAATATGTAATAGCCGTTGGCCCAAGTTATTTTTCAAAAAAATCAGGTTAGTTTACATGGTATACATGAGAGAGATTGATTAAGTTCAACAATTATCTTTTTACAGTAGAACCTCACTAATTCGACCCCTAAGGGACCAAGAGGTAGGGTGGAACGGTCAAAAAGTCGGATTAATTGAACCATTCAATTTAACATGTTTTTTATAGGTAAAAGTGTATTACAATCATATTAAAAATTATATTTTAACATTAAAAAATAATAAAGGAAATAGGAACGTACTTTATATCCACTAATGTAATAATATGTTTACAGAGTCAAACTGGGAAAAAAAATCACAATTTCCGTCACTTTTTGAGAGAATTCCGAAAATTTGAAAGCTTTCTTTAAGGTAAAGAACCTATTTTCTGCTCAGGATTTGCAGAAAATTTAGTTTAGTTTAAATTAATGTTGAACATAAATAGGTTTTTCTTTGGAAAAAACCGTGCAGCAGATATTTTGGTAAAACATAGAAAAGGTCGAAAGTGTTGACACTTCGAAGCTACCAGTTAGCGAGCGGCAGGGCTTCCAAAAACAAAATTTGGATTTTAGCACACAAGCGCTAATAATATACAGAGTGAGTACCTCTTGGTGTAAAAAAAAAAAAAAAAAAAAAAAAAAAAAAAATTAGAAAAATGCCGCAGACCTCACCTTCCTATTCCAATCCGTTGCAGATATACGATAAATAACTTGGGATCTAAATAACAGCTTTATGATCTAAAGAACGTAAGATCCTCTGATCTGGTGTCGCTTAATTGACAGTTTTTTATTTTATTTTTTATTAAATAATAATTTTTTTCTTTGCTTTTTATTCCAATGAAGACTTTATTATGTTTAAAATGCACATTTCCATTAAGAGATTGTCATGTTTTATTTACTCAAGTAGCTGATTTGTATGCCATATGAGAACATAACGTAACTTCCCCAAATAAGGCGAAGATCAAGTTGTTCTTTAGATCCCAAGTTTGTAAAACTTAAGGTTACAGATACTCTGCTATAATAGAAAATTTAATGCTAAATCCAAAAATGTGGTCAAAATTCCGGAGTATGGAAATGTGGAGTCCACTGGAGTGTTACATTATTCGGAGATTGGGACTAGCGAGTTAGAGAAGCGAGTTTCTGTTATATTTAAAAAAGCCAATGAAGAGCATAATTCTTTCCCTAAGTTCTAAAACATTTAGTACTATTTAATTAGACCTTATAAATGATTTGTTCGTTTTTATCATTAAAGCAGGATTTGATTTTAATTATAAACAAAACAGGTAAGGGTGAGGGAAAGAACTTGATCTTTCTACTATAGATGGCAGCGATATCCAACATAATTGGAATCGCCGACCAATTTAATTAATTAAGTTATATATTATTACTTGAGTCTACAACGATGACTTATTAATTTGAGCCTATTGTTTCAAGCAGAATATCGTTTCTTCAGGACTTAAACAAAAAGGCCGGAGGCAGTAATTGCAGCAATGTCCCCCAGGATCAACTTCCTAAAATGTCATCACAGCTGTTTCGATACTGGGCTGTCTTTGATGAAAATGGGATTGGCAGTTGCGAAACTCTGTTGCAACCATTGGAAATATGAGTCGCCTTCACTCCAGTTCTATTGTCGTCTGGGTTGGTCATTTTTTTTTTCAGAAGGAATGTTTTTAATTAAGTTTTCAGTTAATTAATTAAATACAAATCACATTAGGTACGCATTATTTTATAGAAGAATCAATACAATTAGGATTGATGTATTATTTGCAACTTCTATTGATTTTTTTTTTTATTCGAAGACTAGTTCCGAATGTCAAACATTCATCATAAGTTCTAAAAGCACACAAATAATACAAAACATCGGAACTTTGATGCAAATTATTATTATTATAATTGCACACGAATGGATCATCTAAGATCACGCAACAACTTCATTATTTATTTATTTATATCATTATTGTATTTAATTAATTTAATTTCTTCTTGGTGCCAAGTCCCTCTGCATCTCATATTCCTTCATGCGTTCGCTGCTCCTCCATCCAGACACGTCCGGTTTTCTTTGTTCTTCTAGTGGCTTGAATCCCCTCCAAATTATTCAATACGTCCCTAAATCTATCTCTATCCAATTTCTTTCTTCATCTTTTTAATGGCCTCGGAGATTTGTTCTACATTCTTATAAACTTCTTCGTTACTTCGAAGTCTCCATCCACTTTCAGATTGAACAGCATTCATAACTTTTCTGAGGATTCATCTTACCAAGACTTCTATTTTATCCAGCTTGCTGTTCATGGACATACATTCACTGGCATGTAGGCATTCTGTCATCACGGTGTTGTAGTGCTTTAGTTTGGCATTCCGGAATTTTTTGTCGGGCCATATGCTCTCTCCATTTTTGAGATCAGATCTTCCATTGCATCTTAGCTTGTATGGTCTCACCAAGATATTTGAACTTTTTGACCCTTTTGATTCGCCCTATTTCTGTTTCCAGAAATTGTGGTCCATCTTTGGAGTTCATCATGACTTTGGTCTTCTCTGTTGAGAGCCTCAATTCTGTTTGGCTTGCGATTCTTTAAAGAAGGTTAATTTTTGCTGCCAGTATTACATTAAATTTTTATAAATATAAGAGAAGTAGGTAGTCAAATTGCTTCCATTTTGACTCCTTAAGTGAATATTATTATGTTTTGATCTTTGTTTAAAATTTAATATATTTTTTTATTTTTCATGCATCTACCCTAAAGGGTCAGTAGAAGCATCAAATGTATGTTTTTTTACATTCATTTAATTCTAACATTAACGGTTTCTGCTATTTTTAAATGTCACATGTATGCACAAAGTTATACGGGTTTGATGTTTTCAAAAATTTAATATACATAATCTATCTAGCGAAGTTCTTATGTTTTTAATTATTTATTAGTTCTTAGAACTGATGATTTAGCGAAACTAGCCATCGAATAAAAAAATTCTAATAAAATGGCAAATAATTCATCAATCCTAATTGAATGCATTAAATACATCAAGACTTTTTGTGTTATTTATTTATTTATATTTTGGTGCCATGTACCACCACATTTGGTTAGAGTCACCATACTCAGGTTCAGAACTATAATTCCTTGTACAGGTTTGTTTCTTTTAAAAATTGAATAATGTGTTTGTGGAGATACGAGTTGTTTTCTAGTAATGTTGCAATGTCTTGATTCGTCAGACCGTTATCTTCTCTTTGCTTGTTGTATTTTTGGCATTCAATAAGAATGTGTTCTATAGTCAGATTTACCTGACATTCGTTGCATTTTGGGGGTTGTTTGTCTTCCAATAAGTAACTGTGGGTTAATTTTGAGTGTCCAATTCTTAGTCTTGTAAAGATGACTTGTTCTTTTCTTGGTCCTGGTTCTTCTTTCCATGGTCCTGGAATTAGTCTAATTTTTTTAAGTTTGTTGGTGCTGTCGGTTCCAAGCCATCTTTCATGCCAAACTATATTGATCTGACGTTTTAAGAATAATTTTAGATCTGTTATAGGGATAGGGATTGAGGGTAATGGAAAGAGGGAACACGCTTCTTTGGCTGCTAAATCCGCTTGTTCATTACCTTCTATTCCTGAATGTCCCGGAATCCACATAAAGTTAATAATTTTGAATTTCGAAATTTCGAACTTACACTTTTTTGTGTGTGTACGTGTGTTAAGTTTTCAAAGTTTCTAAGTCTGGAATAATATTTAATTTTTTTCTTGTATTATGTTATGATACCTCGCGTAAAAGGATCTTTTTGTAAGAAAATGTGGATTTTTCTTCGAAACTTCATAACCATGTAATAATCGGGTATAGTTTCGGTCCCAAACAGATCGGTTAATCTTTACACTATTTTTTATTAAATTTACTGATTTTTAGTACGCATTTTATTTTTTAAATCCTCTTTACAAGTTGTATTAACTCTTTCTTCCAATTTTGCAAGATATTACGCCATGGAGGGATTATGCGATTTTTAAAAATATACCCTTCAAGTGATATTTTTAAAAGTTATGGTCTACGTTGCTGTTGAAATACTAAGGGCAGAGAGACCAAGGTCTGATGCGCCTTTCCAGCCAGTTTATTCACAAATCAAGATAATGGCGGGCTCAGGATTTTTTTTCGTCTTCTCGAAACAGCCCTATAAATTATAACCGGCATTTAGAATCCTTCCTTTAATGGCTACCCGTCGCTGGTTTTGTCTGTTATATTCTGTTTCAAAATTAATGATTTTGGCGAATTTCTTGGTTGAAAATAATTACTGTTTCTATAACAATTCTTTATTTACATTTATTAATCGTCTACTTGCTTACGGGATATGTGGACCAAATTCTATAGATGGATCCTCACACAGTACGAGAGGGAGAATTATAATGATGACATCTTATTACTATAAAAAATAGAAAATTCCTATATTTTTATTAAGCACTAATGTTAAATATTATGAAGATTACAGTCTTTTCTAGAAGTTCTTTTGTCAATCTTCTCGCTTTCAGTAGAAACGACTCCGTAAGAAACTGCAACTTGTTTGACAAGGTCCTTCCACCTTACCCTTAAACTCATCCTCCTGCTGGTAATCTTGCAATCAAATACACACATAATTTTCTGGTTTCAGATTCTCTCCCAAAATAGCCCACAGTTTGGCTACCTCAGCTAGTTTGTTGTTTGTTTGTTGGGGTTTATAGGCATAAAACCCTAGGGTCATCAATGCCTGATTCCCTCCTCAGCTAGTTCCTGAAAACTAATAGTGATCTAATATTTCACACTCCTTTTTCCTTTGATGTTAATCATTGATAGATCAAAACTTGTTCTCATATAATATCATACTCTACAATCGTATACTATTCAGCTACATACGGGATAGGAAACTCTACTTCCGTAGAGTTCTGGGTTATAGCTGTGTGGCCACTTTTATTTTTTTTTTTTTACAGTAAATAATCAAACTCTCATTCGAACATAATTCAGAGAGCAATTTTCATACTCTGTACAACGTTCAACCAACAATTTCTTTTTTGTCCAAATAGACCTTTTCTTTCTTCCTACCTCCACTCTTTTGTGTTTTATAATAACTAAAAGACAAGCGGCAATAATTTTTTTATTAAACTTTTCAACCGAAACTTTAACTACAACAAATATACTATATATTATAATAGGTCTAGTTTCGTTTCCTCCTCGTGTGGCCTCCCTGTATAGTAATATTTTGCGTATAGCTTATTATAACTAGAGCTGATATGAGCATATATGAAGGGTGCACGGGAAAAATCGTCAGAGTCCTGTTGAAGTAGTTTTGAGAAAAACATTTTTGAAAGTTTCAAGTTACCTGGATGTCAAAGGAACCACTTATAAAAATTGTTAATGTTTATAATAAACTTTTCAACATTACAGCTATGGTTTGGATATTATGTTAATACAGAAGAAACTCGATAATTCGTTTTGATTGGGGGAGGGAGGGTGACGAAATAACGGAAGTGACGAATTACAGAATTTTGCTGGTAAAGTAACAAAAAATCATTTGAAAGTATATAATTGTAATTTTTGTTGCAATTTATTGAATATTAATGACCATATGAACATTATAAACATTGGACTTGAGTGACAATGGCAAAAAACACAAAAACCTTGAAACACAACCATTTAAAAAAAATGAAGTTATATACAAAACGTACATAAATGTATAAAATAGAAAAAATAAAAAACAGACATACATACCATATTTATTCAATATATACCTTTTTTTTCTATGAAATAATTTACAAATGTATGAATATAGGCGTATTTTTTAAGTAACAAACCAAATGAGGCGGTTTCAAGATTAAATAATTAGCAAGGGGAAAAAAATACATTACACACGTATTTAATTTTGGCATTTATAGTTGCCAATTCGAAAAAAAAAAAAACTGACGAATTACAGGATAAGACCGATTATCGAGTGACGAAATAACGAGTTTCCACTGTGCTCCTAAGAACCTAACAGATGGCATTATCATCTGAAAACCGATAAAAAGTGGACTCTGATGGTTTTTCCCCTGTACCCTTCATATGCTAGTTCACTATACATACAGTAAAAACTATAATATAGTTTTCTTTCCCGTGGGTACGTAGCTTAAGTCTCTATTAGGTCATACTCTCATATGATTTGTTTAGAAGTAAAAATGGTGATGATTTCGGCGATGTACATAACTTTGAATATGTTGAGTTTTTATGTATATATAAGTATATGAGGTCCACAATACCTAAGAAATACAATTAAAGGGATTAATTCAGGATTGATATATGAAGAACACATGCCATTTCTCAAACACCGAAGTTCGCAGTTCGTGCCTATTGTGCTATAAAATGTAAATAGTTACAAATAGAAAGATTTCGTCAGGGCTAATTTAGTCGATTTAGGTTTTGATGTGGTGGGATAAAACGACGAGGTGTATGGTTAGATTGATATTAAGCTTTTTGGTTAGCGCATTTGGTTTATTTATATTTTATAAGATTATTTTTTTAACTATAAATGAATCATTAAAATAGCTATTTACTTTTTTTTTAATTTGGACTAATAGAGCATTCATCCGCTTGCAGAATAATAATCTCTCCGATTTTTTTTGATTTTTTTGTTAAACGTTTAGTCCATTTTTGGGTTTTAGTTTTCTTTGGAAACATATATCATGTGCATGGAATTCAACAACTAAAAAATTAGTTATTAAAGTTTTTGTCCAAGAATATGATCGAATTTATTTTCGAAATCTTTAAAATTTCTTAATACAAGATTATTTATGATAATTTTTATAGAGTCAACTTATTACAAACATATGAAATATCATCATAATTTCTTATGTTATGTCTTAGAAACATAAGTCTTAGAAACTCGATATATCAATTACATTTAACGCAAAATCTAATAAAGATGAAATTAAACAGTGCAACAGGTCCGTTAAGTGAATGAAATTTGAAAACTCTGGAATAGTGAGTTATTTAAGTATTAGGGATCGGAATAGAAATTTGATAGCCGTTTTAGTGGCATGAAGTGAAAAGAAAATTGTAATACTAAAAATATTAAGAAAAATGTTAGGACCTAAATGGTAAATAAACATTGCTTCAAAAGCTGTGACAAATGACAACAATTTTCATAGTACTTAGAGGTGACCTGAAATCAAGGGGAATCTAGAGCATTCCCAAAAAAAACACTATTTAATAGAGAATTTTCAAAATTAAAGTAGCATTTACTGTACTCAAGGACAATTGTAAAGTTTCTAGTTTCCCAAATTTATTTTGTCTTACCAGGAATTAAACTCAAATTGAATAGTTGCTTTAGTAATCATGTTGCTTTAGTATTCATTACATATATAATCTGGTAATTGGTAATTATGGAAATCTTTATAAGTAAGTTTTTAATTTATATAATATTAATTGTAGTTCATTTATTCTTATAATGCTGGTTGATAATAAACTAAAACCGAGTCAACCTAAAATGCTTATATTGCTATTTTTGACTCAAGAGGCACCGTCCACTAGCTCATAGATGACGGATATATTTTTTTCAAATCTAAAAGTCCTTTAAAAATTAAATATATTTTATTCGTAATAATATAAAATTATTTCAGTTTAAGTGACTTGAAATAAGTCACACGTTTCTTCTACGTTAAAACTCTTATATTAGAATTTAAGAGGATCCCACATTAAGTTCTTTTAAATTTTATTTCAATGCATGCAATAAACCTTATATTTATAAATCGGGGCAAATATTAGGCATGCGCATAATATATTACAATGTGTGAAACTTATTGATGATGGGAAGTGTAACTCTCTCTCTCAGCTGGCCAAAGTTTGGGACAAATATTTATTTTTCATTTTAATTTTTCTCAGTTCACTTTTATTTTTCCTGTGGAAAATGCCAAAGTGAATAAAGAAGATTGATTATACATGATTTTTTAAATGCAACTTTCAATGCAATGCAACTGTAGACATACAATCCTAATAAACAATCCCTTTACAATCCTAATAAACTATCATTATAACAGATAACATGAATGAGTAAATGTGAGCATTTTATAATGGCTAAATATATTTATGTTTTAAAAAATAAGATTTTACTAGATAGAATATTTGAATAAATTTTAAAGATCTTTTTTTTGTCTTTTCCTTCTATAGTAGCTCTACAAAAATACGGTATACTGTTTGTGCGTTCTATCCAAATTACATTACATGCAATATATTTTACGTTATCAGCGTGTAAATTTTAAGAATGACATATTAAAAAAAAAACAACATAATCACGATATAATTGAAGCGTGGAACCAGCTGATTCCAATTTCCAGATTTTTTTTTTTTTTATTGAATAATTTTTCTTCTAGACTATCTTAAGTCGAACGTTTTTCATAAAGTAGTTAAATCACATATAAATCGGCCATACAATAAATAATTCCTCTTCATAATCCAGTCTGACCTTTACCTTTACCGACCAGCTGTGAAAACTTAAAAAAAAGAAAAGGACTTAACTGATTATGGAATTCTACGCTTCAATTACAAGATTAAATAACATAAAATACTTTTAAAACTTACCATTTTGGTTCCACTTAAGTTTCACTGTTAATTTACAAATAATCTAATTAACATTACCTAATTAGGTCTGACCTACTTGAGAATTGACCCTATCCTCTTAAGAACTGTTTATTTTCTTTGTGGTATTGTTTCGTCGTTTATTCTATAGACTCTATTTTTTAATAGTTCAAGTCTGTTATTGTCATCCAGTTCACCTCTAAAATACGATCTCTTCCTTTTCTTGTTTACTTTTCTTTACCATTGTGATCAGTATTGCTACATTAAAGAAGAACAATATGAAACCGTTCCTATTGGTATTGTCTTCAAACCTTAAAATATTAAATAACAGTATTACTTCCAGTCTATTCAAATCATGATATTTACATTTTGCCCTAATTTCGTCTCTGTGGCTTATCTTCAAGAGCTTCCGTCATGTGCTTTTATCCATTTTAGGATTCCAAGCAGGTTTCAACCAGCATCTTCTAATGCACCATTCATCTAAATTCTCGGGTTCCTTACTCTTGTACGGTGATGTTTATTCAAGAGTTTTCTTGTATCCGAGCTATCAACCTATCGAAGTGGCTCACTAAACCTAATGTTAAACTTGATAACGAACCTGGGTTTTATGATAGACCTATCTCTTTCTTAACATCGTTCAGTCTCATTATTGACTAAATATAGTTTTTACATTTCGAAACTATAATTCAGAAACACAGCTGGAAAAAGGGTTTCCTCCTTCCTTATTTTTCAAATAGGAAGTTGCGTGATCCCATTTTTGTTTTCTGCAGAACACAACGGAAAATACACGCAGCTAGGAAAACGAACCTTTGATGAGGCCTATTTTAACTTGTTTATTTTATTCTTTACTGGTTTGCTTAAACCTCAGTAGCATAAATAGATCGAACCGCTGCTAATATTTTTGAAAATCTCCTTTGAGACAACGTTTTTTGTTGTCGTCTGGAGTTGAAGAATATTAAATGTTTAAGTGGAAACAACTCAGGCATGCAATTATTCGGATCATGTACAATGTACAGATGGTAAGCTGATCTGCAATACAATATAAATTCCCCCTTTCTTGTTTTTTCTTTTCTTGGTACAGGAGGTCCCTCACCCAACTCGTTTTCAGCTTTTCCTAGGTGGTGGATGGTATTTGCGTAATGGCCTTGTTTATCAGTGTGTTCTGGTGTCTAAGAAATTTTTCATTGTATCACTTGTAGTGGGTTTGTAATTGTTCATTAACAGCTGTCATAAAAAGATTTATGTAGAACTAAGTAACATACAAACCTGGATGCTTTAGTCCTTGTCCTGAACGCTTTTGCCTGAGAATTTAGGAGTCTGTTGTGTGTCTTTTTAGCAGCTCCGATTACCTACTGTCTGTATCCAAATAAGTTAAAGTAAGGTAGAATAATTGTTCATTTTGTGGCCACATTCTAAGGTTGAATGTCATACTAAAAGGAAACATACCTGTTTTCATTAACAGCGATTTAATTGAATGGGTCCGCCGAAAAACGTTCTAAGCGACAAAACAAATCTTGAGTAATCAGTGAAAGAAAATCATAATTTAAAGTTCTTGTTAGTTTTGTAAGTTAGATTTTTTTTTCACCTTGTAATTTTTTATATTTACATGTATAATAACATAATGGATTACTATATCATATTATGACGTACTATTTATTATACATTTAAAAACCTTTAAAATCGCCACTTCGGAAATTTTCCGAACGCTTAGAACCTTTTTCGGCGGACCCATTCAATTGTAGCGATGTTTGTTCATATACATTTCCTCAGAACTGGTTATCGTTATTACTTAGCGGTTATAGCAGAGCTTTTGATAGCCGAAAGTAAATTTTTTGTTTTATTTTTTAATATTTTTGTTGCTGTCGGAACTTAAACATCACAAAAGGCAATAAACAACAATGGGAGTGCTATGCTGGGACCTTACGCATCGTTGGTTATTCCCACGGGACTCTTGGACTATTGCCGCCTTCCCTGGCTCTAAGATATCACATCATGTAACGCGTAAACAAACCTAAATATTTTCTCTACATCACCTATCTTGGTTTTAGGTGTTTATATGGTGTTTTATTTTAATATATATATTTAAGAAATTAAAGGTTAGAGTTTTCTTTATAATGCGAATTTTCGATTATTAAAAGTATTTAGGTCTTACACGGGATTTTTAGTCAGCACAAACATGACTCTTTGATAGCTACAAAAATATACAATGCTGTCTGGACTAATATAAACTAATATTGCATTTTAACCTATATTTTGGGAACGGTTTTAATCCAAACATGCATAATATATATTCGTATAAACCTTTAAATGTTTATAAGACTCGATTACCGATATGGTTGGGACCAAGATAGGCTCGGTCTCATAAGGGAAATACTTAAGAAAAAAATACCGTAATAACATTGACGTAATACATATATCAATTTAAAAACCAATTGTGTATTCAGTAATAATGTACATTATTAACATTATTACATATGTCAATCGATAAGTTTATGCCTTGAAAAAAAAATCTGTTATATGATTATACTTATACTTAACGATATTTATTTTATTTATCAATCTCTTTCGGTATTATACTTTAATTTAAATCTAGGATTTATCCAGAGCAACGATTTATTAACCGAATTCAAACGAACTGGTTTTCTTTTTTTTTGCTTCGTATCCATGTTGGCCAAGTTCTTGCCCTTATGACGTCTATGGGAGTCGCAAAGTGTAAATTTTTAATAACAATCGAGGGGTTTATCATCCGGGAGTTGATAAGTGTGAAAGTCCGCTCCACATCTTCTTAAGCTTGTCACTAGTTTTCTATATGTGTCTGGATTAGTCGGGTAAACGCTTACACGTTTCATTGAAGATTGAGACCAAAGCTGTTGGGAAGAATATTTCTGTTATATGATTATACTTATACTTAACGATATTATTTTATTTATCAATCTCTTTCGGTATTATACTTTAATTTAAATCTAGGATTTATCCAGAGCAACGCATTTCAATTCAATTTATTTATTCAAAACTGAGAGCATTAAAGGACAATCATCGAAATTGTCGATACTTATGTATTCGCAATTTATGATCAGTTGTTTTTGGAGTCGGTGCCAAATAAAACAAACAGAAATCGAAAGAAAGCTAATGAATTTGAAGAAGTGCAGAAAGTTTGTTGCAAAGATACGATTAAACTGCCCTTCTTGGCAGGCATCGACTCTAAAATAACTCATCATAAATTGTGAGTAGATATATAAGTATCGATAATTTCGTTGATTGTCCTTTTATGCTCATTAAGTAATTAAAAATGTTATTTTTTAATTTTTAGTTCAAGTTTCTATATGTAATCTTAAAGTCGATTTTTTAAATTAACTTTTTACTTCAAAGACGTAGTCTGCTTGTAGGGATTCTATATATATTTTATAACGCTTTTCTTTTATAAAAGGTTTTAAATTTTTTTATTGTAATTAGAAGTGCATTAGTTATGCAAGGGTCAGGTGGATGATGGTGATAAGATTTTATTCCAACTTCGTTCCATGACATCGTTTGTCTCTGAAAAAAACAACAGGTGCTCTAGTATGGCCTATTATTTGCTGGGTTGGTCATATATTATATCGATCATGTTTTTATCAAACCAATTTTATTATTAGGTAATTATATTTAACTGCTTGTTTCTTTTATTGTTGTTGTATTTCTGTGCAGATGGCTCCTCCTAAAGAAAAACAGAGAGTTCTATGTACGCTACTAGGATTTTTTCACTACAATAATTATGCTAATATTTCACGACTTTTTTTTTTTTTTTTTTTGTCATTGAAATTTGATAATTTATACTTGAATACAATTTTTTTTTATTAGAATCATGTGTTGATTCCCAATTTTGCGTATTCCTTAGTTACCAAAAATAAATTTGGTACATAGGCCATATTTGGAAACCGGGGTCCTAATACGGCCTAAAGGCAACTTTTTACAAGAACGCAGAACTAAAGAAAAAAAAAAAAAAAAAAAAAAAAAAAAGTTTGTGATTATGAAAGTAAATAGATTGAACTGAGCTGTGGGCAAATTGATTTGATAGTTTCCAAGCTATATTCCTTCAAACCTTAGATAGGCCATAATAGAGCAACCTACCTTCTCAATACTTCAATTCCGTAACTGATGCCTTGCATTATGAAGGAACGCCCGAAATCAGTTGTAATTGCACCTGATGGATAATAAAGTTGCGGCAGAATGTGCATTAATTATGCAGCCGAGAGTATGATTCATCTAATGAGCCGGGAGCAGCTATAACAGAAAACTTTCCTCTTAACCTGTTTGAAATGCTAATTGTCAATTTCTCAGCTGTTGAATAAATTCATTTGTCTCGAACGGTACTAACGTTTCGCTTATAATTTTTTTTTCATTCTAATTTGACTATTATGAGCCTAGGAGGCGAGTGGAATTATAAAATGTATGATGTTGATGAGCCTCACAGTCATATATACCAGCAGTTAACAACTGGAAAAAAAATTCAGTTTAATGCTGTAAATTAAATAATATATTTTTTTTTTCTTGACTGTTATAAACCCCACTTTCCATTGATTACATTTGTAATATAGTAAGAATTCTTCAAAACACTATTCCTTATGTCTAATATAATTTAGTTTCTGAAAAGATTAAAAAAACAAATCAACTTCAAAAAACTACTGATTAGACCAAACACTGCAGCAGTATCCATGGTACATCCTTAACTAAATAAATTTCAATATTTTTTTTAGGTCTTTCAATAATGAGGTGCTTCACATTGATACACTAAGAATTTTGAGGCGTCGTCATAATTATGGATGGATTTTTTCAAGAATGATTTCATCAGACATTGTTAATTTATGAGCATTAGACATTTTTTTTTTTTTTTTTTTTTTTTTTCACTTTTATTTTTATTTGATGAGAAGAAATATAAATGTAAAAAAAAAAAAAAAAAAAAAATGGTATTTTAGGCAATAGGTCTCTCCTCCAGTTTCCTTTCAATGTCCTCGTGGTAATTTGGCATTTGGGTCCGTATCTATTCATTGACTGTTGGTATGCGTAGAACAGCGTGTATAGTTGTCTTGTAGACATGGTGCTGGTGTTATTATTCTTCATGTCTTAGATTGAAAAGTTGTTAATCTTTTAATTTGTGTCCGTTTTATAGTTTAATAATGTCTGTTCCTTATTTTTAATTTTGATTGTGTTTTGAATATTGAATACATGAATTTCAGTTTCATAAAATAATATTAAATTCAATAAATAAAATCATTTAACCTCGCAGTAAATTTCAACACGTCTAGGTGGGATTCAAACCTATAACCTTCAGTCGGTTCAGAGAACCTCTCTTCCACTCGCTCGGCAATCAATACTTTAATTTGTTATTATTATCAAAAATAACTGGAGGTCATTAAACAGAATATACCCCCTATAGGATCATGTTTAAATCCTGTATTTTCTTTTATTTAGAGGAAAACTTCATAACCATTCTTAAATGCATATGACACAGTTGGGTGTGGGGTTTTCTTTACATATAAGAAGAGATAATACAGGAGTTACTACGGATACGGTCTCTTATCACACCTTTGTGGGCCTTATCGTTCCTTATTGTATTCTGCCGTTTGTTGTAAAAGGGCAAATTAATAAATTCAAAAATTCAATATTTTCTGAAATTTCAAATTCGATCAGTTCAAAGAAAAATTAAATTAGTATATTTATAGTTAGCTGATCTAGATTTTTTGATTTTTTTTAATTTGATAATAAGTCAAGGACAAAGAATGACTTTCGTACTCCAGAAAACACTTTTTATGAACAAAGAGTCCAGGTAATTGAAACGCAAAAAAAAATAAACCAGATTGAAACATGGCTTTTTTAACTACCTCGTCTGGCTCGAAATGGCATTGTTAGTTTTTTAAAGTTATTAGTATAGACGTCGTAAACGGATTTTTACTATTTATTCTCTCTTAGCTGACTATGGAATTAGTTATGAAAATTGTTATTGCACGTTGTGAAGGTTTGTTTATGTGCAATAAAACAACTATTTGCTCAAATTACATTTCCCATCGAGATATTGTTGTCATCAGCAATGCTTGTTCCTTTAACTAGCTTACTTGCCTTGGGAGTTTGTATTGACTGAGGAAATAATCTTCATAATAGTCTTTAAACCAACAAGTTAATAATTGATTTTACCGTATAATTATATGCCAATTTTTAAGATATTCAATATTGTAATCCTCGTCTTACACCTTGACTTGAACAATGCCCGATGTTGCCTCTGCTGTTGACTCAGCATCCACTGGCATTCTTGTGATTCGGCTGGGATAAGGCGCTATTGGATGCAGCTGGGTTTGAAAGCCTCCGGTCTATAAGTGATCATTAAATTTATCCTTGATGGCAAAGTTATGATTTCTGAGCGTTATCCTTCGGTCTTAACTATTTATTATTGAACCTGAAGAGATCGCTTAAAGTTAAAGTTAGAATAAACCACTTCATGCAGAGAGGACCTCTTCGTTTCAACTACTGTTTTGAGAAAAAAAAAGAAAACTATCCATTCAAAAAAATATAACAACCACAGAGCTCAAATAATTAAACTTCGTTTTGCATGTATATTTACCTTTATGAAACACATCGTGAAATACTGTTCGTCGTTTCTGGCTACTCCAGCATTTACTAGACAAGCGTTTAAAGCTCACAATAAATCACAAAAGACTTATTTACGTGACAATAATTTGACCTATTTGGACTTACGTAGTTGAACTTTAGAGCTCCACTAAACATTCCAATTCTTCTTGTATCCAATTCTTATAATCCAAAATCCTTTCGTAAAATCCTCAATGCTGCTTATTATATCACAAACAAACATATCCAAAGCTCTTATCTTAATAAATCTTAATGTTCCATGTGCTGCTGATTAGGCTCAAACCAGAAACTATTTCAGGAGTATTGTTGCAACGGCCTTCATTACAATATGATCTAATCTTTGGCGAAATTAGATTTTCATTAAATTCGACATGATATACTGTCTATTGTCCGTTTTTTTTTTTGTTTTTTTTAATTTCAGCATAGTTGCTACAATTATTTTAAAGTGACTTCTAGAGTTTCCAAATGTACGGATAACGTTGAAACCAAATACATCGGTCAGTAGTTAAAATCTATTTGGACCTATGGTTGGTTTAAATGCGTAGGGAAGGGGGAATGGTCAGGTAGAGTGGGCCCTTATGTTTTTCCCTATGACTGCTTGCTTTTTTAATGTTCCAAATGGAAACCAATTTAAAATGGTCATGTACTGGTCATTTAAACAAAACTCCTGAGCCTTTGTTGAATTTATGGTTATTTTCTTATAAATAAATAGGTGTGTTGAAATTCTGGGTATCATTATTGTATGTTCTTTTAATCTTTGATCGTCTAGTTTTTTCCGTGTATTTAGCTTCACAGTCATTACATTGTAGTTAATTTTTTAGATAAGGTCTATTTTGTCTTTAGGCGAAGGGGAATAAGATGCACTATTTTGTACATTTAAATCTAAAAACATTATATGACTGTTAAACGCATGTACATGAAGATTTGAAGTTTTGACTTTTTCTGTTCAATCCTTTTCACATTAATCGGAGAATTTCACTTATTTTCTTCCTCCAAGAATTACTGAACTTTATTGAATAGGGGAAGTAAGGATAAGGAAAATCAAAGAAAAAAAAAAAAAAAAGAAAAAGAAAGGAAGATATAAATATAACGGTATTGGCGGGATCTCGGCGAGAAACCTGTTCTATAGCTAAAGCCAGTCTTGTTCCCTCTTATACTGCCTCCATCAAAACCCTCCTAATGGATATAACGCTCCTTTTGGTGTTAGTAATGATACTTTTTTAAATAGTCTGCAAGGATTATTTCACCAGTTTTATGTTCAAGTCAGACTTTTATTGAAGTATAAAATATTATATAGCAGAATCCATGTGTCTTATATTTTTAAACTTTAAAAAAATCCTTATGCTTGTATAGCAACATTGTTGGATTAAGTATATTAGTAAGCCGGAGAACACAAGAGAAATTGCATCCATTTCTAAAAATTACATATAATAAAGTAATTTAGATCCATATATTAAGCTCTTCAACTACTTAATCCCACTAGTTTCTCAACTTGCTTTCCATTCGATTCCGAATAGCGCTCTGAGGAATTTAAACAACAGCCTCGACACCTTCTAATACAAAACTTTAATTGAATTGCTTTGAATGATAAGTTGCTTTACAAGCTATTGACATGTCGTAGTATAAATTTATTTAGAAATTTAAAGACCCAAGACTCAAAGAATAACATAGGCATTAGTACTGACTTCGGGTACCTAATGAAACCTAATGCTGACAATAAATAATTAAATTTATTATGAAGATTGTGATTCTACAGTTTGTTCCTATACTTAGACAACATGATTCTTTTTTTTCTATTATTAACTTTATATTTATATTCATTCTTTATACTGAAGAAACAGAGAATGTGCTGAATAAATAAAACAAAAATAGCATGTGAGGCATGATACAGACCAATTGATACCACCTTTAAACTTTATTTTAAGTTAAATATAAGTTAAGGAAAAGTTTCATACAATTCCTGTTTAGCCTTCGGTTTGTAATCAGAAATATTTACAGTACCTATGTCCTATATCAGTCTGTTAATATTGTCCTAAATTTGGTCTTGAGTTATCGAAAATTTTTTAGTGAAGTATGTTGTTTTAATTTGATATCGCAATTTAAATCCGTGCTGTGTTCTGAAACTGACATACCTATATGATCTTGAAATTCATCGCAGTCTTTGAGATTTAGTTATAACTTTATTCATTTGTCCACACCTTTCAAAGATATTTAGTTTTAATCTATTTTCTACTAATTTCTACTTTGTAGAAAATAGCCAAAAAAAAAACAAAAAAAAAAAAAACATTAGAAAGAACAAAATCGTTCAAAAACAATCCATATTTTTGTTTGAATGACCAGATAAACATTTCTAATACCCTATTTGAACTTTGTTTCCTAAAGGAACGTAAAAATCCAATTAATCATCGGGAAAATCCTACCTGGCCCCACCATGGATATATTTCAGATATCTGTTAGATCTCCTCAGGTGAGTACCAATATATTTGATTTTTTGTCTTTGAAAATATTTTTGAAAACTTTAGGATATATAACCCACGTAACTTAAATTTTGTATGTTTTAGAACTGAAAATGAATTTTAGCATTCGAAACTAGTTTTCTAAGTTATTTTAATTGAAGTGGCAATTAATTCATCAATCCTGGTTGTTTTGATCCTTCTATACCACCATACGTACATCAAGTGATTAATTAGAGTTTTGCATTCCATAAGGCATACATATCTCTTAAGAATTTATTCAAAATCACAAGGGTGGATATAAATATTATTAATTAAACATTTTGTGATTTTATTTTATTTTAAATACTGCTTGCTTTTATTTAATTAATTTTTTAATAATCCTTATACGTTTCATAAGCCCTGGTTAAAGAATAATCGGACGAAAGCCACTAAAAAAGGATGAAACCTTTAGACTTTTAGAAAATGAAAAAAATTATTTCGTGGAATATTTCCGTTTATTTTATATGTATTGCCTACATCGCTAAAAAGGAGAACATTGTGTCTGTATCTCTTCCCCTGGGCAGATGCGAACCAGTTCTGGATCAAAGAACTGCGTGCTGTTGAACTTCGGTAATAATACACTGCAAAGAAATCACTTAAGATCCATGATAATTGTATTTTGAAGAAAGGATGATGATAGCCATTCCCTCAGGTGATGGACATTACAGTATGGAACCTATACACTATACTATACAGTTAATTCATACATCTAACCTAACTTTTATGCTTAATCTTTCAGGATCAATATAATCTACTAATGGTTTGTCATTTCGTTCCCGATCTATTTTCATATAAGGTAGGGAATATATGAAAATAAAATTATATATTATATATTATAGTGCAGATATTTTTACATTGAATTGTGTTTTATAGTTATCTAAAATCAAATTACTGGGATGTGTCTTTTAGTTTCCCGCCAATGCCAACATTAATTTCAAACATTTGATTTTTACGAACATTTTATTGAGTAAATGCTTCTAATATTGTTGTGCATTTTTCTGAGCAGGGATTAAAAAATAGGTCTCATTATAAATCAGTGGTTTTCAGCCTGGGAGGAGGGGGACGGTTTGTGAATTATGTAATGGGAAACCCAACTTATACCAAAAATATTTTCTAATATAAGCAAAAAAATTAAATCCTGAGTTGGCTAGGTTCAAATGTCATAATATACTGAGAGGTCAAAAATTCCTTCCAATATTTTCTTTTCTCGGCTTAAACTTTCTGATTTTGGTGTATATTGTAGCCAGTGGATATGAAACGTATTAGGATTCCTAATAATATCAACTAAATAAAATGAAGCTGTATTAAAAATTAAAAAAAAAAAGAAAGAAATTGTTACGAAAATTTAAAGGAATATGATGTTTGTAGTTTTGCATAAGATGGGACATATTCCCCAAGAATTTATTCAAAATCACATTAAACCTATACCCCACCGACCTAAACCCCACGTAATTAACGCATGGAGCGGATATAAACCTCATTAAATTAAAATTTCATAAATTCAACAATGACGGTCGCGCGTATCTCACAGATACCACTCATCTCATATATCTCACTGATATGCAATATGCATATCAGCCTTTTTGATATCTATATTATATACATGTTTAAAAAGGCAGGTATGTTGATTGATATAGTTTACGTGATATAGCTCATGGGTTTAAAAAATTGAAAAAAAAATATAAAAATGTAATTTAAAAATAAACTTGTTTCATTTTATTACACCGGGTTTTTTTCAGCTTTTTTTAATAATTTTTACTTTAATTTTTTTATGATTTGATTTACCTATTGTCTAAGAAGTAGCGCATCAGAGTAGCGCATAGCATTCATAATGGTGCATTCAGTATATCATTATATTTTAATTAACTATATTTAAGGGGCGGAGCCCCTACGGTGGGGTATTGGAACTTGTTCCCTATGGTGAGGACTATTTGGACCCCATCTTTCTTCGAGTTAGTTTTCGCAGCACTGTGAATAGAAAGGAAGTTAGCATTGATAGAAAAAATATTTTTAAAACAAGTAATTATATTTGGTATAATTAGAGAAAAGAAAAATATAAACAAATAAAAAAATTTAACGTTGTTAACCCTATTTCGATCGTATTTGTTTTTCGGAATCAATATATTATTAGTTTATATTTGGCACTTTTCTAACATACATAAATATTAAATAAGAAAATATAATATAACGAACATCATATACATTACAAAAGACAATTCATTCATTCTGCACATTCATGACAAACTTGGATGCTTTTTCCATGGCTCTTACAAATTGCCTTATGGCATTTTTTACAAGGCTTCTTTGTTTTTCTGTCTTACGGGCAATAAAAACACCTTCTTTTATTAGATGGTTCTACAGATTTCTGGATGGTTGACTCTTCAATTTCCAAGATGCTCCTAATGTCAGCTCTAAGTTTCATTGGGAGTCCACCACCATCCCTTTTGCTCCTGGTAAATGCGCGATTAAGTTTCTAGCTGGTACTCTGGAAGCCTTGTTAGCCAGGAGGGTCAAATCGGTCCTTTGCCCAGAATGTAACTTCTCCCGCTGCTCTGAGGATCAAAATCAGGCTGAGGTGCGTTGTCTTCTGGTCGAATTTCGATTTCATCAGATTGGTTGTCATCGTTATATAATCTGCCATCTTCATCTTTATTGCAAACGTCAGATTGATCATCACCAACAGTCTAGTCATCATCACTCAAATCATCCTCTCGCATTTGCCTCTCATATTTGTTTTTTTTTTTTTGTTCTGAATTAAAACTCGTTACGGATTTAAAATAGCCTTTTAGATTAAAGTGATTTGAAACATTTGTTTTACTTTACGGCATTTTAAAACGATTGCTTTGATTTTTTTATATTCTTTTGATGGAGTGCTTTAATTTTATTTATAATTTTATTATGATCGATACTATTTCTCATAAACAATTCTACTTATTAGGTTTTAAATCATGATCGCTTAACAGAGCTCCCAAAACTGGAATTCTTACTTTTTAATACACGTCAGCTATGTCTGTTTCTATTGCGATACGCCTTCGAATCATATATCATATATTTATAACTTATCATTAACAGAGTGCAAGGGAGATAAGAAAAGAGCATTATCGTATGTTTTATTGAGAGGGGCTATCTTACAATCTGAAGAGAGTGAATGCGGTAAGAAAGAAGGAGTTATGTTAATTTTTAAGCTGATATTTCCTACGCATAAGTGAACAGCCTTAGAGAATTATTGGCTTGGTGTCGTATATGGGACTCACCCCACGCAGTTCAGTGGGAGCTGGGCGGACCTGATCCCTGTGTACTTTCCTTTGCATATTGTCTCGAAGAACAAGCAAATTGTAACCCGCTGTGTAAACATTGTATACATTATGCCGATGGGTATGTGCTTCCCTATCCAATAAGGCCAGCATTATTAAATAACTAGATTAATGGAATAGGAAGGATTGAAGAAATTCCGCGAGCTTATGTGTTTAAAAATAATAAATAGGACTATGTTTATTAATAAAATCAATAATAATAAGCATACTCCTGTACATAATGTCGACATAGTTATTATATACAGGGTGAGTATCTCTTAGTGTAAAAAAAAAAAATTGGGTGAAATTAGGTCAAAAATATAGCAAAATGCCGCAGACCTAACCTTTCTATTCCAATCCGTTGCAGATTTATATTAATTCAAAGACTTTATTGAGGAAACCGCGTTTTTAACCATTAAAGCTGCAATATCTCCATTTTACTTAAATATTTTTCAAATTTTGACCATATTTTCGGATTTAGCATAAAATCATCTATAAGGGCAGGTTACATGTAACCTTGAATATTACAAACTTAGGACCTAAACAACAGCTTGATCTTCACCTTATATAGAGAAGTTATATTGTCTTATAATATTTAAACGCTCACCGTTTTTAGAAAAAAAATATCCAGAAAACTGCAAATCTCACAAAAACTAAATCAGCTTCCGAATGATCTGTTAAAAGTAATGATTCTCTTTCGATTTCATTTGAGAAATTTACTTTTAAAACCGGAAAAACATGGTGTTTTCATTTGTCATACAAATCAGTCACTTGTGTAAATAAGACATTATGATAATCGTTTAATGGAAATATGAATTTTAAACCGGAAAAACATGGGTGTTTTCATTTGTCATACAAATTATTGGAATAAAAATCAAAGGAAAAAATTATTGTTTAATAGAAAATAAAGGAAAACTGATCAAAGGATTTTATATTATTACATTTATTTATTTATTATCATTATTTAGAATTTATTTAATTATATTTTCAATGCAACTTAAAACCCAATGATAATAAACATAGACCTCAATTTTGCGGTCTGCGGCATTTTTCTTCAAATTTCAACCAATTTTTATGGTCCTTAACGGGACCTTCTGGAGTCTAGCAGCGCTACGGGTGTGCTTGTTATCCCTCACAGAAGTCTCTCCAAGTGCTTCTCTCTTTGCTTTCCTTATTTCCTTGTTATATTCTGTTTAGGGGCCCTGGAGGTACTCTTCCCTTTTCCCCGTTTTCTTCATTCCTGTTTGAAGAGTCTCCTGGGTTTCCTTCCTGAGCCTAACTAACTTCGACGTTCCACCAAGGCACGTCCCCCTTATTACCTGTTGCCCTCAATGGGCAACTTTCCTCGAGGCTTCATGGATCGCACCGTTGACCATTACTGAGGACTCCTCTAAAGCCCTTAATGTTAATGGTTGTCTTATGATCATATTCTCATGTCTCCCATCTTTACAGCTAGACATTTCCTGAATGACTCCCAATCCGTTCTCTTTGGGTTTCTTACACTCTGGCTAATATCCCCCACGACCCCTAATCAAACCTGATGTGCCTATGGTCAGACATTGAGGTCTCAGTTGATACATGCCAGTTCCTAACATAGTTACTAAGTGATTGGACTAACTAGTGTAATATCCAGCACCTCCTCCCTGTTTGCTGTAATAAAAGTGGGCTTATTGCCCTTATTAGCAATATCAATATTATTAATTAAGAGGTACTCTCAAAAGCAAACTCACCTCTTCTGTTGTCATCATTGCTCCCCCAAACCAGACTATGGGCGTTGGCATCGCAGCCAATGATGAACAGTTTTGTTGGTCCTCTGGCAGTGCTGCACAAACCTCCCCGGACGTCCTTGGTGAACCTTCTCCGAGTCACCAGGGAAGTATGCCGAGGCCACACATAGCTGTCTCACACTCCCCCTATGATCACTTCCCCTCCATAGCAGCCGGTCCTCCCGTATGAAGTCTGTAATCGGATAAAACTTAAAATCACTGCGAATGATGGTAAGGCCCCGCCCTTGGCCTCTCTACTACTACTCACAGTAAACACTTACCTTTCGTCGTGTTAAGGCCTCTGACCATGACCTTTAAACGCCCATGGCTCCTGCACCATGGCTATGTCTAGGCCCCGGAGGCGAACCTCATCACCAGCACGCCAGAAGCTGCCTTTGCATGATGAAGGTTCGCCTTCAGGAACCTGATTACCTTCATCACTCGGAGGACGAGGACGGGCCCTCTTCCTTGCCCACCCTCTGGGCCTTTGCTTGCCCATCTCCCGCTGTCGATCCTGCCACTGTGTCTGAGGCCCTACTGGCCTCATTGTCTTTTCTCCCCTCTCCTCCTTCACTACTTGGGGGCCACACTGGTAGCTGGAGGAGGTGTTTCCACGGTCCTCTTGGCCCCCTTCCGGTTTCCCTCGCTAACATACAAATCAGTCACTTGTGTAAATAAGACATTATGATAATCGTTTAATGGAAATATGAATTTTAAACATAATAAACTCTTTATTGGAATAAAAATCAAAGAAAAAAATTATTGTTTAATAGAAAATAAAGGAAAACTGATAATAAAGTGACACCAGATCAAAGGATTTTATATTATTACATTTATTTATTTATTATCATTATTTAGAATTTATTTAATTAAATTTTCAATGCAAGGTTTAAAACCCAATGATAATAAACATAGACCTCAATTTTGCGGTCTGCGGCATTTTTCTTCAAATTTCACCCAATTTTTTTTTTATTTATTTTTTTTTTTTTTTTTTTTTTTTTTTTTTTTTTTTACTCTAAGAGGTATTCACTCTTTATATGGAGACGTAAACTCCTAAAAGAGAATCAAATTTTTATCCGAGAAAATTATAAAATCAATGGGGTGGATTTTCTTGCCTGTTAGTGTATCTGATTGGATTTGTATTATATCAAAATTAATCATCTTTTTTAAAACAGCTTATTGAAAAAATATTGCTAAAATTTATTTAAAAAAACATTTACAGACAAAATCTGCGTCATTCAAATACGCTAATGAAAGTTTTTTTTTTCTTGGAAAAAAGAAATATTCGGTAGAGGTTAAAGGATTCATAAGAGGGCGTAATTTTACATGGCAATTCAGAAATAATCATTAAAAATATTGCTTGGATTTGATTTATTGATATTAAATTTATTGTGCAGTACTATCATTTTTTGATTTATGACCGGGAATAGGGGTCATCAGGAATGAAGGATTGCCGGTAGAGGTATATAAATTACCTTCGTATAATGGATGGCTCTTATATAAATGTCGAAAAGTTTAAACAGATTGATCCAGCCTTATCTGCTTTATATGGCATGTAAAACGTACCCTGTTATAAATTGTTACTAATTTTTAAATTTATCATTGAATTGAGCAATAAGTTGTATATATATATATATATGTATATATATATATATATATATATATATATATATATATATATATATATATATATATATATATGTATATATTGTATTATTTTACAAATAACTGGATGTTATCGTTTTCCAAGTGTTCATTATTAGTGCGAATTTGATTTCTAAGAAACATTAAAGAAGAAAATATAACCCACCTTCAATTAATCTTTTTTCGGTCAGAAATTTAAATCTACACTAAAGTGTAAAAGGGAAGGCCATTTTTCGTTTGTTATCTCTAGCCATGAAAATTACTAAAACAATCTGTACAAAATTTTAACCACATCACCTTCATAGTTCAGCAATAATAAAATTCAATAATTTCCAATTGAATTATTATTAAAAATTCTATAAATATGTGGATTTCAGTGAAGTTTGAAAAATTATTGGTCTTGAGCGCTATTTTTCAAGAGAGGTGAAAAATGTTACAGTGTTATCTAGAGCTTGAAATTGATAATAAAATTTATTTGTTTTCAATGAAATTGTTATTCAAAAATATATAGTGCGAAATGTTGATCTCAGTCAAGTTCAAAAATCGACCGACATGTCGCTAATCATATAGTAAATATTCTCTGGCCATCTGGATTGTTCATTAAAATTAAGAACTGGATTTTCAATCATGCTATTATGTACTTTTCAACCACCTAATCACAGCAATGGTGCCAGGAATGCAATGAGCATTGGAATCCGAAAAAAAAAGGAATTTGGTTTTTTTTCTGTATTCTGTTGTGTTTTTGTTGTATGCTATATCTTTATTACAACAAAAATCTGATAAATAATCTGTTTAATAATAATATCAGGCTTTGGTTTAAACATGAAATCCTGTATTAATTTCCGGACAATGGATTTTGTTTGTGGTAAAGAGGCATCATACAAAACTAAAATTTTATTAGAAAAAAATATTCCTCTATCTTGGCTTAGAGCTGAGAATTGGCAAGTAACGGGCAGCCTTGATAAAAAAAAACCCGAACTTGCATTTATTCCTATAATTTCAATAATTCTTACTAATCTACCACTTCAAATTATTAAAACTTATAATTGAAGTTTCTTTTGCTTTTACAATTATCAAATCTCTGAAATATATCCATCGTGAAAGGGAGAAGGGCCAGATAGGTTAAATAAAAAAAAAAAATTAACCTATTTATATAGTTATATATTTATAGCACTTGATTCATGTGAATTTTGTAAATACCATATAAGGAATCGTTGCCTCTGAATAATGAATTATAATTTCCTTTAACAGTACCTGCTTTTTTTACCGCACTTTTTTACAGCACTTTTTTATTTACCTTAATTTTTATTTATTTATTATATTTTTGTGTATATATTTTTTTAAAGTAAAATTTAAAGGATCCAAAAATTCCAACCTGAAAGCAGTGCTTGTATATTCTCCATATCATTGGAACGTAAAACCATCAACCTGTATGTTTTAAGACTCCTTCGAGGGAGGAGTACTTATTCGAATAACAGCTTCCTGGTAATTAGAAAAACAAGTCCGTTAGTTTGCATAAAGAAGCCTTGACTTAGACAAAAAAAATAAAAAAGAAGGAGCTAAAGTCTGAAAATATAGAGCACTTAGACCTGTTATGTAGCACGCGATAACGTAATTCATTCAACCAGTACTTATTGTAGCCTTGGAGTTCTCTCCCTCATCCCCACCTTTCACAAGAATTAAAGATATTTAAATAATATCGCTTACATGAATAACTAATTTTTCATTCAGTTATTTTAAAATATTAGTACTGAGCCGAATTTAAGTGGGAAAACTTTGATATAATTAATGATCCTTTTTTTTTTCTATACTACAATTTAATATAATTAAATGAAATAAAGTTTCATTTATTATTGACAGTATCAGTGGAAATAGTTTTAATTACTATTTAATCTCCTTGAAACTACTTTTAAGATATATGATTGCAAACAACAGTTATACGTCTGTGCAAAGACACTCCATTATTTTCATCAAATGAGTTAGCACTGAAAATGTTTTTTCTAAAGGTAAACCCACCTTTACATGCAGAAAAGATTTCAGTCCAATGAGTTGCTTAAGATGACTTCTTTCATTTACTGAAGTGTTTACCATTTTAAAAATATATTTCTTCAGTGCTAATTCATTTTATAAAAAAGACTTTGCAGAGACCGATTTCCTAATATTAGATGAATATGACACATACCAGACCTAAAAGACAAGAAACTGCTCCTCGTTTCCAACAACTTCAAAATTTCACAAATTTAACTTCACAATCTTATCCATAAAGACTTTAATGTTCCATATGTTGCTAATTTGGCCCAAACCAGATATCTATCTTTTCATAGTAACCTCCATACAAACTCTAATCCACTAGTCTGCCAACTTGCTTCTCACTCATTTCCCGATAATTCTCCGAGGCGTCTGAAAAGAAGATGGCCCAGTGACCTTCTAGTATAGAACTTATATAGAAGTGCTATTAGTCAGTAGTTCTTTAAATGTTATAGACACGACTTCGTAATCATTTTCCTAAAATTTACTTGTTATTCATGATGTATACTGTTCTAAATATCTATCAATAGTTACAAAAATAATAACAATAAAAAAAAAGGTAAGTAGAAGGGATGTTAGTTGATAGTTTCAAATTGATTATTTGTACTATCATAATTATTAAAGTATGTATGAACAAATAAAATAAAATTTCTCTCAAAGACAATACCATGGTGAGGTGTTCATACTGAAACACTTATAAATGAACAGGAAGAAACAGAATGAAACACTTAATCAATCAATACCAGAGGTTCATCATTAAAAACCATAGCCGCCGTATTAAGTAGTAGCTAACTTGTACTGTAGAATCCCTCTTAACCGGCCTTGGTTCAACCGGTCTTCGGTTCTTCACTACAGTCAGGGATATAGAATGGTCGCTAATAACGATCCACAGAATATTAAAAAAATCAAGAGTTATTTCTGAATGGAATCAAATGCAATGTGAGGACATGAATGTTTTTTTTTGTTTTTTTTTTTTGTTAAATACAATACTCTTGTACAAATGCAAAAATAATAGTGGACAGCAGTATATTAAGAAAAATCTACTTTGAGTGCGATCAGAATACAAAAAAAGAGCTTTTTTTCAAAAGTACAAAAAAAAAAAAAAAAAAAAAAAAACGAAAAAAAAAATAAATAGCTTAATTTTCCCCCCAAATAATATATTCATATTTGAAATATATTTTCAAAGTTTTCATAATTTTGTGAGAATAATATTAATATATAAGTATACAATTACAGTAAAATCAGTTGCTATTTCATCTCATTTGCTTGTTTCTTGTTTATTTGTGGTATAACTGCTAAAACAGACAATTAGGTAACTCCCACCATATTCTAAAGAAAATTAATTGTTTACGGGAATCGCCGATTAACCGACCAAAGAGGTTGCTGACCATAGTCAAGATGACTCTTCGTAAGTATATGTTTACATCCCCCCATTATATGTTATATATTTATCTGCTTGACATAAAATATTTTTTCAGGATTTAAACACATTTCTTTTAACAAGCAGTAGTTGGCTGTGATTAAAACCAGTTATTAGGTTGCGAATGTAATGGAGTCCTTATCCATATCTGGATCCGACGACTTAATCTTCGATTTGTCAGCTTCATTAGCTGTGGGAATGCCAGTTTAATGCGAATTAATGAAAACAAATGACCCGTTCATCAGGTGTTGAAGACAGGTCTTCCTAGCTTCAATAAATCGTTCATTAACCCCCTTCGTTGATGCACTCGGAGCCCTGCTATGTGCGGTTATATACTGTACCTCAAGGAATTAAACAAGAGAAAGGTCGATGCAGCCTGCCTGAATAAATCTAATTCATAGTTAGTTTGTGATGATTTGATTTCTGATAGTTCCAAATAGCATGATGTGATTCAATATAATGATATATAATGATTCTGCTTTGATACTATAATAATAATTATAGTATTCTTTGATCATTCCATAGTTCATTTCGGGCATTAATATTCTTTTAAATATTCCTTTTAGTTTTCCTTTATTCTTCCCGTTATTGCTATTATCGGTAACATGTGGTTTTCCTTGTGAATGAATCGATCGCATGAGGATATATATTTAAATATTAGGAATAGGGATGTGTCGATTCTGGATTCCATCGAGTCTTGAGAATTGATCGATATCGAGAATTGATGACCGTAAGTCGATTCCTAGGAACTGATGGATACTGAAGGAGATAGGTTTTTCTAGTTTTCCACATTGCTATAACCCTGGAATATCACAATGTGTATATCACAACACTGATTAGGAATATACTATTCGGAAGAATTATTCATATAGAAGTACGGTTAATGGTATCCCAACCCATAGTTAATGTCAAAGTTAAGCAACTCCAAATTCCTTTCTTTTAAACCTACTTTTAACTGTAGATAGAATGCAAATGTTTTATATAAGACATTCCTAAAAAATGAATTAATTTTGTTCGTGAAGTAATATAGTTCATCGATGATTTTTTATAATATTTTAGGTTATCATAATTCGAGACTGTAACAAAAATATTTTTGTTCTATTTTAAACTAAAACCCTTTTAAACTTCTTCAAAAGAAAAAAATATAAGCTATTCTACCTATTAAGTATGCTTGTACCTCAAAGTACAGGCTATAATATTCTATTAATAAAATTCACTATCTGATAATTCTGTTACCTCCCCGACTTAAAACGTGACGTTTCTTTTCAAGTAATATAGAAAAATTTCATTCATTTCTTAAATTTTAGGAAACTTTCTTATATAACTATATGAGAGCTTTATTTATTATTATGACTTGGTGTTTTAAAATTTAAAATAGATTTATGATCCACACTAAGTACAAAATATTTATATAAGCTTTATTTATTATTATGACTTGGTGTTTTAAAATTTAAAATAGATTTATGATCCACACTAAGTACAAAATATTTAATTAATATTAATTTATTTTATTTTATTCATTCATTTTATTAGCTGTTTAATTTATAAATTAAAATGAGAAATCGTTGAAATTTTTATTTTCAATGTGTTCGTGCATTTATTTATATTTTTTAACAGGCTTAATCGGCAAACTATTACTACTCAATTTGGAGCACTGAAGCTCAATAGATAATAGACATTGTGATGAAATGATACATTAATATAATATGTCCGGGGAAAAAAAAAAAAAAAAAAAATCTCAATGAAGAAAAAAAAAAAATCAACAAAAAATAAATTAATAATAACGTATTAAAATAAAACTATTTTAATGTTTTGTAGATTGCGTATTCCTTAATCAAGCCTGGTGCCTCGATTATAGTGCGTCAAGGACCAAACCAATGAGATCCTAAAGCACCTACCTCTCTTAACAGCGTCTCTTGAATGAGTACAACATGCGGCTGAATTAAAGAGCCATCAACATTTTTTAATTATTTTGTTATTGAGGAATTATTTTATCCAGATTTTTTCTATTTTCTATTACCTTTAAATAAAAGTGATAACAGATTCTTTATTATTCAATTAGCTTATCCTTCGAGTGGCGTTTGTAGTAAATATTTGCTGTAAACTAAAAGCTATGTGACCTTTTGTAATACGACTATATTCGATGCTTCGGAGAACCAGTGTC
Organism: Euschistus heros; assembly: GCA_003667255.2. NCBI lineage: Eukaryota > Metazoa > Arthropoda > Insecta > Hemiptera > Pentatomidae > Euschistus > Euschistus heros. The sequence goes on from RCWM02000121.1 coordinate 1,455,739, forward strand.
GTAAGCCATGTTGCACAGAAACTATTTGTGATGGTATTCAAAGCCCGATTCCTGATAACGGAGATTGTTTTTCTTTATTTCTCTTGAAGTTTTCCGGTGCAGTTCCCACACTGAGTGTTATTACCGAGGAATGTTCGGTGATAGTTAGGTTTTTACCCTTCCTCCCTATCGTCTTTCATTCCTTCGTACCTCGCTGCACCTGCTCTTTTGCCGCACATTCATCCGGCAATTAAAGGCGTGTTGCTTGTCTTTTTCTTCGTTAGTACATAACTTTTCGATTAATTTGATAAAATAAAATGACTTCTGAAAGGTTAAATGATTATTTTTTATTTTCTACAGATCACTTACAAACTAATAATAATAACTGATATTATCTTCAGATATTTTTTTCAGTTTAAGTCTCTTTAACATTTTAAAAATATTATTAGCTTTTAAGGTGGAATTTTTTTTACAGGAATAATTTGTGCAATCTTCGTAAATAAATTTGAAAGGTCTAAAAGCTACATAAAAACTAATAACTAAATAAAAACTATCTGATAAAAAAAATACTTAATGGCTGTACAGGTACTGGTATTGGTTGGGATCTGATTGCTTGTGTCAATAAGTATGTAGAATTTCTACTGCTGCTATATTCTGTACTTGTTTGTTATGTTACATTAACGTATCGACAAGCACTTAAAGTTCCTCTTGGACCTAAAGTACGTTTTCTCAGTCATTTTGGACAGCGGCAGGTCGCCAAGATATTCCAATTCTCAAATATTCAGGTACCAAGTCCTTCCACTTCGATGGTACTACGCCGTTTGACATGAGCATAACTTCTACACTTTATAACCTGTCTATAGAGTATTTATTCGTTAAATTCTCACGATACTAGAAGCCAATGGATCGTCCTATAGAAATTGAGACCACTTAGTTCCTTCTCATCCACTACATACTATTTCCTTGATTGATCCCATAATGCGTCTAAAAGTTTCATATGTTCAGTTCACATGTTAAGCTGGGGGAGCACATAAGTTCATTTAATTTTTCATTAAATATTCCAATGAGGTTATGGATATCATACTTGTCCATCAGGAAACGTAAACCTCTAAGCAGTGCTACATTGTTTGTTGTTTTTCTAATTTTTCTTTCTGTAAATATATTAAAAAGTGTTCTCTAAATGATGTGTGAAGTTCCTAGCACCAATTAAATTTAATTCCTTTCATTCAAACAATACCACGGATTGTTTATGACATTTTTGTCAATAAAACATTACGTGTTGTTGCAGAATGATAGCATTACGCTGCAAATGTCTGCAGGCCTGGTTTAAAAATGACTCACAAGATTTATCGAGCAGTGTTTAAGTTAGAAAAAAACGAACTGTAATGGCCGATCCGTATGGCTAAATCTGCCCACGCCGGCTGTGGCCATGAAGCCAACTGGTTTAGGTCATGTTCATTTATTTCTGCCTGTTGTTATTGGTCCGGGGGAGGAAGGCTCTTTGCTTTGTTTTCGCCTAGCTGATGGACCGGAGCCCACCGGCTGCCATGTCATCGGGAGGTTGGGTAATGGCCATTAGGGGACAGCCATCGGAATCATTAGTGTAAGCCATCTCAGCCAAAGTCGTTCCTCCCTATTTTGGGAAAATATGAATTATAGAAAGGGGTTCTTTGGATAAATGAAGCAGATGTTAAATGAAGATTGTTTGGCCTCTAGAAAATATAAAAAATAAATTGTCAACTTGACACGTGTACAAGCTTATATACTATTTTATATTCTTTCAATATTAATCAAACCTTTTCAATAATATTTATTAAAATAATATGATTTTAATGATAAACTTTATTTTAAATTCGACATGGCGGAAAATATTTTTCCTTTTACCTATTATTTTATCCTTCAATTTTTTTTTCTATGGTAGATTCTTCTCTAATCGGCAAGGCTCAGATGTCTCTTCTATTCATACAATAAAAGCCGGAGTACCACAAGCGCTAATACCAGCTCCGCTATTATTCATTCTTTACACTCACGATATGCTACTTGGCCCTGATATATTAACAGCAACATACGCTGATGAAACAGCAATATTAACCATACATAAAGACTCCGCAATAGCATCATTAACTCTTTAACACCACTTAACCACATTAACAGACTGGTTCAAAAAATTAACAATAAAGCTCAATTACACAAAATCACAGCATTCAGACATGACTCTTGTCCACCTGTCTTCATCGTCAATCAACCCGCTGATTAACGAAATTCATTACTTAGGACTTACATTCGCTAGAAGAATGAGCTGTGGCTCACATGGAAAACAAAAGCGTCTCAGTCTAAATTAGAGGGTAAAACTCTTTTATCCAATCCTTCATAAACGGTCGACATTGAAACTACAACATCCATTAAATATCTATACTTACTTACCTAAACCCATATAGACATACGCCACAAAAATAGAATAGATAAGAATACGCACCTTAAAAAAATACAAGGTTTTCAATCAAAAACCACACCCAGAAAGCTGAAAAGAAGCTAGATGAGAGATTTGCTTAAATAATTATTTTTTTTAATTTATGCTGGAAGAGGTACTGTTAAGTGCTATTCTCCCTCAGATCTATAATCAAAATCACTTGCTTTTACTTTTTTTTACTTATTTTTTCCCCTTACAATTATTATGTATCTAAAAGGGTTGGAAAGAAGTTAGTATATGCTACTCTGCTTATTTATTTATTTTTTTTTATTATTAATTAAACAATGTAATATTATGCCATTTACAGCATTTAATTACAACATAAACCACTATATCATTAGGCAGGCACCTTGCTCGCTGATAGAGGAAGATATAATTGTTAAAGAAAGAAGGAGTGAGAGGGAGTGAGGTTGGATAACGGTACCGTTTTGGAAGATTTATTACCCACGTGGCTGCGGTGGTCAGTGCACCTTTCGTATCCCGGCGAACCCATCCAGTCCATCGCGGATATTCTGTTTCTGCGCGGGTCTTGTTACTAAAGCGTCTCGCTATCCAAGGGCGAAACGAAATCTCTTAGCATATTATAAACATTTTATAAAGGATAATATTTGATTTAAAAAGTTTCTTCTTTTTTTTTCTCTCCTTGCATGTTTCTCTACAAGTCACTTTATTATTTTTAAAACACTGGTTGGTGTTACACAGATTCTATTCTCATTTACATTTTTAGTACAGTTAACTTTTTATATTTGTTTATGCCACTCTTGAGGGACGCTTGGGGAAAACATGATTGAATCAAGAGAGGCAATATAGAAGTTTTTTCTCAGTTGACTTTTGTTAGGAGTACTGAAACCAAATTCCAATGTATCACACGTAAAAACGCGAAAAAATCTAAGTGCTAATAGATGTTTCGGAGCATGCATGGAGTTACCACTAATTAAAATCATTGTTTTGTTACCGGTTATTCGATCAGGAAAAAATATATACAGTTTTTAGTCATTTGATTTTTATGTTTATATGGTGATGAATGCAGATTTCAACTTTGCCTCGCTTGTCGGAAGAATCATTTTATTTCATTTATTTATTTTTTTTTTTAGTTTATTGATTTGAAATTAAAACATATGTATCGAAATAAATGTATTCGAATATAAAATAAAAATGGAATAATTCTCCTATTTCCTTTATATTTTTTAGAAAAAAACAACACATAAAACCAGTTTTCATTAAGGAGCTAAAATATATTTTTTTTTTTTTTTTTTTTTTTTGAGAATGGTCCTTTTTTTTTTTTAAATGGCAAAGTGAAAATTTGGATTCAGCAACCCTAATGGATTTTTTAATATAATAAATAAGGTTATATAATATCTTTTCAATCAGAAGAAGTAATGCATATACGTATGTGTGTATAATGTAATGTACCTCCAATATATTTTTTCCTTCAATATTCTATTATTATTATTATTTTTTTTTTTTTAATTTGACTCTTAAATATTACTACTTAACTATACAGTATTACAACTGGCTATTAAATAGGCATTCTTGTAAAGATTGAGTGATGATAATCGCCACTACTTTCGTTTGAATATATTTGTTTTAATTCAATGAAAATTTCCCTTTATTTTTTTGTTTTTCTGCAAAAATAAAATAAAAAAAAATTAAATTTAAAAAATGGGGTATTTTATTCAAATACTTATTTGGATGCAAAACGAAAGATTTTATTTTTTCGGAACGCTTCACAGTTTTCGGAACGCTTCAAAGATTTAATTTAGGAATATCAAATTCAATAAACACAAAAATTACAAAAATCTACATTGGCGTGTAGGCTTCAGTTGACACGATCTTTTAAATGTAGAAAGATGTGTATGTTTTTCTCTTATTATTTATGTTTTGTATTTTCTCGTTTGCTACTTATAATTTTGATTGTATTTTAACTTAAATTTAAAGGGGTTTTAATTTAATTAATGAGATTTATTACCCCCTTCGCCAGTCATGGATGCATATTTTTTAAAATATTACATTCTATTAAAATAGCAAGTACTGTAAATTGCATAATAACTTTATATTAAGAAACAAATAGGATAACAGACCTCACGAACCGCAAATCTAGTTTAACGTAATCTCGGTGATTTACAAGGCTCTTGTTACAACTTTGACTTGACTGTTTTGTTACAGTTTTTTACTTCGCATTCGTACATGTTGTTTTAATATTTATGGATAAAGAATAAATAAGATGGGCCCTATGCTAAACCAATATACAAAACAGAATCATTTTTTTATTTAAAAGCTATTCTTCTTTGCGTTTAATCACAGTAGAAATAGCAAAGTTTAGTTACAATTTTTATCGATGAAACTTTATTGGGAGGAGTTTATAGAATATTTTTTTAACTCAGTCGACACTCGTTGTGATATAATTAAAGAAATTACGTGGAAGAGTATGAAATGTCTTACCTGGAGAGTATTTATCACCACACCATCCATTTTTTATAAAATGGTGCTAAGAATGGCTCAGAGAGTGTGTGCGTGTGTGTTTCTAAGCGTTTGCATGTGTTTTGGATAAGCCGCTGTACAGTAATAAACCTTAAATTAATTTCTAAATTATAATCTACAGAAGTTGCTGATCGATATTTACGCAGAAAATAATACCTTTTTTTTGTACTGTTATGTTTTTCTAAGTAGTCAAGATGTCTCAGATTAAAGATATTTTTTCTTTTCAAAATATATCAGGAGGAAATTATTACTTCATGGTAGCGTAGTCCTAAAGTGGAATTAGTGCTAAATTATCTTATTCAACCTCGATTTGGAGGATTGAATGAATGGTGCTATGTCTGGTCCAAATTAACAGTAATTTAAAGGGATGCCAGTCACGACCAAATGGTTTGACAATTTTCAAAAAAAAAAAAAAAAAAAATTTAAATCATTCATCTCGCAAGGTTTTCATCAAGATTTTCAAGGTCAGATTATCAAGTTAATTTAATTAAAATAATTCATTTGATGAGTTACGAGCGACTGTTGATAAATTTGATTTGTGTAAAATTAAAAGCAATATATTTCGAAACAAACATTGACATATCAACTACCCTTATGGCTCCTAAGCAACATATTAAAAAATGGTAGATAGATGCGCTTTTGCAAACTTAAAAGTGCTTTTTTATTTAGTTGTTTTTTTTATATATAAATCAACTAGGCTAACTGAAAACACTGGTCCTAGATATTGGTTGTCCCACCGCACCATCCCTCACTAGAGAGTCAATAATTGTACCAATGAAGTCTAAAGAGGGGTGCTCTCTGTAAATTGATTTTTTTCTAAGCCTCTTTTGCTAAAAAAAAAAAAAAAAAAAAAAAAAAAAAAAAAAAAAAAAAAAAAAAAAAAAAAAAAAAAAAAAAAAAAAAAAAAAAAAAAAAAAAAAAAAATGATTAATTCATAATCTCTTATACTTCACTAATGGAGTTCTAAGGAGAGCTGTAGAATGAAAATCATTATGAGTCATTATCTAGTCATGGGGCTCATTCCGGTTTTGGGAAGTAAGTCCTGTAATAAACTATGAAATTTAATCAATAATCACTAGAACTGCGATTAGTCTATCGAGCAAAAGGAATGATAGAAGTCAATTAGGTAAATCGGACAGATTTGAAAGAAGTATACTTAAATGCCTCGGTTTGTGGTAAAATTGTGGTGTTCTGAAATTGACATTTTTCTTAAAAATTCATAAGTTTTATAACATTTTAATCTGATTAATTTTAATAGTTTTTAAGAAGTCAAAGCCTTTATCTTCAGTGAAATTTGAATTCTAATTGCTTATTCTTATTTATTCTGGAACGAACTAATGTTTGTCTAGGTATGCAGGAATGCAGCTAGTGTAATAAAAAAAGGATTGCGTATAAACATGTAATTAAGGCAATGCTGTGGAAAGTGATGGCGTTGCGAAGATAGTCGGGATAGACTTTTTTTTATTATTTTACTTTATTTTTAAAGTCACCGATTTAACCGTGTATTGTCTTCTTTATCAGGAATCGTGGTTTTGGGTCCGCTTCCTTTTTTGCCTCGACTTGAATTTATTGCTATTGGCCGAGGCACGCCCCGCAAGGTACGGCTTGGTTCGCTCTCTTATGCAATGTCCTAAACGGTCCCTGTCCGGATTATCCTTCCTTATTCCTAACATCCTAGTGCAGCTCTGTAATTGGTAGTAATAGTCCTGATAAGTTTTTATGAAGCTGAACGTGTTTTTGCTTTTATGCCTGTATTGAAAGGTCAAATGGTGTTTTTGAAGATAACTTAGTTTCATTTCTTAGCCTGTCAACGTAATCCGTAACTTGCAATGTTGGCAACGTTACAATCATTGCTTAATGTCAGAAAGTAAACCTATCAATACAACTATATTTATTTTGATTTACGTGATCGGGACTAGACATCTTAATTTTGCGTTATTTGAGCTTTTATATAATTGATTTTTTTTCCTAATTATAAAACTTATACTTTATAACTATTATAAGATTGTAAATAAACAGTAAATTTTGTTGTAATTCATTAAAGTTGATCGCTTTTATTTTAGTGCTGCATTAAATAGAGAAACGAATAATCATGAACACCTTTTTTTAACATGGTACAGTTTTTAACAATCAGTTACCTCTCGTTACAATTATAATTTTTATTATTAATGAGTAACAATAAAAATTATTAGAGGAAAAGGTATAAAAACGGACACAGGTGTAAATATGTGCACCACTCCCTAGTGGTTATAGGATTGCCGATGGAACCATTTGCGAAAATCAGATAGCAGAGAGCAGTTGGAACAATTATTTTAAGTAGTGTGGATGCAGCGTATTGTACAAATTGTGTTTATTCTGAACTGCGAACTTTTCAGAAGCATGTGAAATCGTTACCTTTTCATGTTCTTATGTTTAGTTAAAAATAATTTCACAGTGACATCCGGAAAGCGGAGATCTGAAGCTACATTTTGAAGAACACCTTTAGTCACGCACGCTTTTAGATTACATATTATGGTGGCCATCTTTCTTAGGTGGGTTGCTGTAAATATAGGCCCCCATTTCTCCCAGGACATTCTCTTACAATTTCTCCGTTCGATATATCTCCTGTTCCAGCTTCATCAACGGATAACCATACAAGGTTCAGTTGACTAATTCGCTTGACTAAAGTGCTCTCAAGAAGACGTATTTAAGTTTTATCGGGGTAAGAGACCGGCTAAGTGGCCGTTTTGGGAAGACGAAAGACCTTAAAAAAAAAAATAAAAAAAAGAATATTTGACGCTGGCAATGATACGATTCATCAACGGACTCATCAGACTACAATGACCTCCCTCTTGTGGACAGTGATGTTAATAACAATCTATATCTAAACGATGGGAATAAACCAGATTCAAGCGATGCAACTTGCATCTTTTGTGATGGAAATTCCTCTGAAGACACCCGAAAAGAGGAGTGGGCGAAATGTGTTGTGCCAAATGTGGGCACACTTATATTGTGCTCGGGCTGAAAGAGCCAGTTTATGTGTGCGATTTATGTAAATAATATTTTTTCCCAGTAATAAATAAATTCTCTAACGTTTTTTATTATTTTTTTCTTGTTTTAAATAATTATTGGTGACTTTTTTGAAGAGAACCCATATTTATACCCTAATTTTTCAGGTGCTATTTCCAAAGCTATTTGTAAATGGCCGTTTCTGAAATAAAATAATTAATGTTAATCATCGTTTTGCCTTCTCATATTTAACTTGTTATAGTTGTTAATTAAAGAAACAAGTTTAGAATTTTTCAAATTGAAAATAACTTTAAATCAAAAACAAAAGAGGATGACCATATTTACATCTTTTCCTCTAATCTTACTTATTAACAACAAAAATTAATGTTTTTAATATTACCTTACCTCTTCAAGAGCAGCACTAGAGTCTACAAAAATTAATACCATTAATTAATATTAATATTAATAATACTACTACAACTAATAATATTGTTATTATTAATATCACTTTTATGATAATTAATATTACTCTAGTTTGACTCATTAAATACAAAAGTTCCAGTACAACACATAGTGGTTCTTGTATAAACTTGGTGTTTGCACGTAATATCAACCTCACCATTAAGAACAACGTTACCTATCTTGCTTATTATAAACCTATATTAACAACTATAACCGAAAAATGACTGTACATACTGATCCTACCCGAATGTAAAGATATTTCTATCCGAAAAATATGAACCATGTTTCCTTGCTTCGATCCTAAATCTAAACTGAGATAATTTTTTTTTTTCAACTCTAATATTTCTGATAAATATTAAAATCTATCACATTGTATGGTAATAAGTAATAATGATAGAATAATACATATCTTGTCTGTTAGTTAACGAACAGATAACTAATCGTATTTAAGGGTTCTTTTGAATGCTGAATTCAAATCCGATGTCGGTTCTTGTAAAAAAAAAATATATATTCAATTCAGCATTCAAATGAACCCTTAACTGCCTAATTTCATCCTAAAAGAAAAATTAAAATTCGTAAGGTTCAACATTTGCCTAACCATAATGTATGTTAATAGGCTAAAACTAGAATAAACGTTTTCCAATGTTTCTGAGCGTGCTGAACTAGTATCTGACGTCAATTTTTGTGTGATAAAAATGTATAGAGGTAGTTTGCTGGAAATTTTCATCATTTTTTTAAGAATTTAATTAACCTAAACCAAAATCTTTGGAGCGGCTGTATTTTTCCTTAAATTCGCTATAAAAAAAAAATATTGGTGCAAGAAACATGTCGATATCATTTTTTAAATTCGAGATATAAAATAAATTAGTTTAGTGCTATTTTTTTTCTCGGCTTCTAGGGCCCATTGGTCGGAACGGCAAAATACGTGTCTAATATTTTTTGACCAGGAACCTCCAAAAAAATTGCCAACAAGATCCATGAGAGACTGAGTGTGTCCTCCCTTGTAATAATTATATATTAATAAATATAAATGCATATTTATTATATGTGCACATTCTTATTTATTATTCCATGAGTTGAGGATTGGACACGATGAACAATCCCAATTAAAAACAAAATAGAAGATATTTAATCTCGCTAAACTTTGCCACTACAATGGAAAATTAAACAGTTCACTTTGCCAAGTGTGCCCTGCTTTTTAACGCTTACTTTGTTGAACGCAAGTGGGTTCTTAATAATGTTAAATACTTCGCAAAATTTTGACGATGGCTAATAAATTATGAACGAACGTTGTATAACTATAGAGCTGTTTGATTTATCGTGAAAAATTAGTAAATTTTAATGTTACATTATTGGTCATTAAGTGACATAAAAAATATTGATTTCAGTACTGAGAGGAGACTATCCATCATTATCAACGTACTCAGAAATCTTGGTATAAGGCCAACAATCTCGTTGTTCAGTTACATTCCCAGAACAGGCGACAATCTGAGAAGGAGATCGCTAATGAGAAGCGAGGGTGAGGGGTATCGACCTCGAAATGTGAGAATCATTTATCCGAGCAGCGAATGGTAATGCCATGCTGAATGGACAACAGATACTATTTTCCCGTGCTTGCACTCTTCGTACCAATTCCAAATTTGAACATTCAAGCACTCAAGTCCATTTATTAATAATATGGAAGAAACAATGAGGATGGAGAATTTGATAGGAGTATGGAGGAGTAATAGCTGTGGGAAATGACTACAATTAGTGGTAGTGGTCGGCCGAGGCCCGAGGCCAGGGTGGATTACATCTCCCAAGCACAGCATACACTAGCCAGATACTTCGTTTTTCTCCGCCTTGTAGTTTCCCCGTTTATTCTCTTGTAATGTTTTCCTCCCTTTTCTGCATAAATCGTTTCCACTAATTGGCTTTAGTATTTTAATTTCCAACTTTTCTTTTTATCGCTTATTTATAGTTTGGCTTTACCGATCGGAATCCACTGTGTTCTTATTACCCTGCACTTATTTTTATTACCACCTAATTTTTATCATATTGCTTTTAAATTTTTTTTTCCCGTCGTAAACCTACTACTTCCTGTCCTACAGTATCCTCTAATGATATTTCACTAATCTATTATTTGAAGGTACGGAGTTGAGCTATGGGGATCCACTAAACCATCCTATTTATCTCGCATCCAATCCTTACAATCGAAAATCCTTCGAAAAATACTAAATGCTCCTTACTTTGTCACCAATAAACTTATCCATAAAGATCTTAATGTTCCATATATTGCTAAGGTAACCCAAACCATACTTATCCTTTCATAGTCCATAGCCACTCAAATCCACTAGTTTCTTAACTTGCTTCCCACTCCATTCCCTTTAATCCTCCAAAAATTCTGAAAAGAAGATTACCTAGAGATCTAGTGCAGAAGGTTTATTAAAGTGTTACTGATGAGTAGTTCTTTTCAAGTTTTGACATGCTATTGTAATCTTTATCAACACATTTACTTGATATATATATTTGTACAGTTGTAAACTTCAATAAATTGATATTAAAAAAACAAAAACAAACTTTTTTATTCATTTACTAGCTGAAAGAGCCCTGCTCCGCTACGGTTTAATATCATAAGGATTGAGGACAACTTAAATTAGTATAAGTTGATTTTTATAAATCACTTAACGTTGATAATTATTATTACCTAAATAAACCTAAAGAATTCCATTCTTAAAATGTTGACTAAGAATAGACTCATCTGAACTGAGAAAAAGGTATATTCTAGGTTCAAGCATTAACCTAAATTATATTTTTTATCTATTGTAATCTTTATCAACAATTCAGAAATGCTATTTGTACTACTTGTAAAAAAAACAAAAAAAAATATTCATTTAACTGAAAGAGGCTCCGCTACGGTTTAATATCATAAGGTTGAGAAAAGCCGATTTTTATAAATCATTATCGTTGATGTGACTAAAAACTGAATTCCATTCTTAAAATGTTGACTAAAAAACTCATCTGAACTGAGAAAAAGGTATATTGAGGAATGAAATTCGAAATGCTAGCTACTTGTAAATATAACTTGGGCCTGGTGAGAAAAGCGATTATCTTGTGACTAAAAACTGTTTTTCACGAGAATTTTGTAATAATCGAATTTTACATTTTTATTACATCAAAAAAAAAAAAAAGTAGTTGAGGCCGAAGCTACTGGTGAAGCTATGTTGGTGGGTCGCTCCTAAGGAATATACACACCGAACTGGCCTTACATGTCATCACCAGAGAACATAAGTATTTTAACCTCCTCTTTAACATAAGTCTTTTAATAGCTTCTCGTCATGAAACAACTCAAACTTGTAAGGGTATACCTATGCAACCACTATGAGTTCACAGAAAGTACCAGATTATAAGGTTTTGACATCGATCATATTTTTATTTGTTTACAACTATAAGGAACTTAATTTGTGGTCAAAGTGTGCGGCTTAAACATCTAACCTATTTTCTAAATTATCTTATCTCCAAATACCATATGACAATTAATCTATTATTATTCACCCAATACAAATTGTAATAGCATTTTTGGCGATTAAGCCGCGATCCAGGCCGATGTTTTTAAATTCCTTTCTTAGCGAGCACCTACGGCCCTAGAGGAAGGTACATATCGAATTTCATTCCAATCCGTTCGGTGGTTTCTGAGATTTCGTGTTAAATGAGTGAGTGGTATTTGACAAATATATAGTAGATTAATAGAAATTGACAACTGTATCACAATAATGCATCCAGTAAATAGGCAGCAATAACAATGCAAAGTAATGACATGACTAAGACTAGTAGAGGAACTACCGATTGGTAGCACTCTAATGAAAGTTCTACAATAAAAGAAAATCCGAATCTTCTTTTCTAACACCTCTGAGGATTACCAGATATGGAATGAAAAGCAAGCTAAAAAACAAGTGTTTTCGGGTGTGTATTTAGTTAGCTGTAAAAAGAAAGGTATGTGGTTCGTGCAAAATCATCGATGGGATATTGAGGTCATTGCCAATCAGTTCATTTGTGACAAAGTATGGAGCACTCAGGATTTTTCGAATATTTTGAGTTGGAGTAATAAGATGAGGTGAGAATTCGATGGTTTTGTGGAACCCCATAACTCTAACCCACAAACATACATATAAGTCCGAAAAGTTCTGATAATGGTCATCTAGATAAATTATTTATAGTGAATCGGGAGATTAGAATGATTGTTAAGTTGGAGCAGTCGAAATCGATATGCAGCTTCTTGTCTTTTCAGTCTTATATGAGGGTTCCATATGAGTCTGTTGTCTACATAAAATCCAAGCTATTTGCTGAGAATTATTTAGTTTACTCCATTAAAGGATACAGGAGGACGGGATGAGGTAGACTTTTGGCGCAGATTAGAGGTTATTTTCTGGGGTTTATCTTAACTCTCCAGTTATGACACCATTTTTCAAGGGAAGTGATAGTTGACTGGAGTGTATATGGCTTTTAAAATTCAAATTAAAGTGAATACTGTTTTCAATGTCGTAGCTGTTGCTTGCCTTTCTTTTTTAAAAACTGTACCAATATATTTAATTATATACCTTTTTATCCTAAGCAAACTTAGAAACAATTTTGTTCTAAATACTAGGATTAAAATCACACAAAAATCTTGGTTACTGATGAATCAATCACCTATGAAATGTGAAGAAACAAACTTATAATCACTAGAGGTTCAATACAATTAGGATTGATAAATTATTTGCCAGTTTTATTGGAATTTCTTTAATCGAAGATTAGTTTCGAATATTTAACATTCATTGAACTTTTCTACAAAGATTTTATATATTAACATTATAAAAATATAAGACAATTTAATGCTTCCGAGGAGGCAAAATGGAAGGGTTTTTAAATATCAGTATCTAGAGCAGACCGAGTGTAAAGAGACGCTACACCGCGTTTAATCTTCATGTAGAAGAATTAGGTTTTCCACGACTGGTCGGTTATTTCCTGTTCCTACTAGAAAAAATATATTAAAATGCGACAATTAGAACTATTTGATATTGAATATTTCCAATAGTACCATTTTAAATCTGTTTCCAGAAAACAACCAACCAGTCACAAGGGAAACCTAAAGGACTGACTACACCTTTACCTGATGCAATAATTATACAATTTCCATTAAAAAATATTCATAAATAAAAAACAATTAAATGATCTATGTTTATACGATTCTAGTGTATTTTTTACATTTTTATGTACATAATTTTTTTTTTTTTTTTTTTATTTTTTTTTTTTTTTTTTATCATGGAAGGCGTCTTGATTGCCAAATTATAACAATATGGTAATTTTCTGTAATATATTGTCGTAAATATATAACGTTGACAAGAAATATTTTTTAAGGCTCCTTAGTGTTCTATGTAAAAAAAATAAATAAATAAAATCACAACAACACATGAAGAGTGTTAGGTTCTGTCCATTGTTACGATGTACTGTTTCTAGAGGGTTGGGTATGGGTTTGATTCGGTGGTACCAGGATCACGATAGTACGCCAGGTCTACCCTAATGAATAACACCCACCTTATTCCTTATTAGCATATAAGAATAAATAATTATCTGTCATACTAGGCCCTGCAGTTAAAAGTCCATTGCCTTAATTTGTCATAAACAAAGATTTTCACTGTATTACTCGTAGTATGGATTATTGTGGAAGGGTATGTGAATTTAACGCCTCCGTTAATTAAAATAATCCAAGACAGAAAATTAGGATCAGTCAGTAGAACCGTTGTTCGCCTGACGTTTCCTGAGTCCATTAAAATCTTAAATGAGTTCCGGTAATTAATCAACAGATAAAATAGGTGCTTGGAGGTTATTGTTGACCAGCCTATTTCCCATGAGTAACATACGTTAAGGAATCCGGCACCTGTATCTGTGCTTAAATGTCTTTAATTTAGAGCTTAGTCGGGCTTATTTATTTCTTATTAATTATCCGCTCTCATAAGTACAGAATTTAGATAATTTAACTAATAATTGAAGTTTTGTTAGTTTATTGATGAGCTTTACTTTTTAAATGATATTTTCACGCACAGCAGTAACCTGGTTATTGAATATTACATGAAAGCAATACATCTAATTTTAAATATTAATTTATGAGATGGTGATCTTGATGGACAGAGCCAATTCAAAAACTCTTTGCGGGTAATGGACAGCAAAACAAAGAATCGACGTTTTGATTTAGTTATAATTTTTGTTCGGTAGAAATAATTTTGGAATTATATTTCGACCCCCCAAAAAACTGGCTGTGTGACAAACCTCGTTTCTTCCATTCAGCATTGTACATTTGAGTTTTTTAAATTTTTAATAGTGTAAATTTTATTATTTACTAGCTGAAAGTACCCCGCTCCGCTACGGTTTAATATCATTAGGATGAAGACAACTTAAATTAGTAAAAGTTAAGCTTAACGTTGATAATTATTATTACTTAAATAAACCTGAAAAATCCCATTCTTAGAATAATTTCAATAAGAAAATTTGACAATTTGCAAAAGTTAATTTTATATTATTTTTGATGGCCCTCCAGTGAAGCTTCGAGGCAGCACTACCATCTTACCCAGCTGTGATACCAGACCATCAGCTTTTCTTATGGCATACTTTAAGTGAATATAGTCTCAACTTTTCAACTTTTTTGAAGAAAGTTTAGTCTTTCTGTTTCTATTTTTGCGTACATATCAAGCATAAATTGGTTGAGGAGATTACGAAATTAAAGTAAATAAGGTTCTTCACTTCCTCGCTCCACTAACATTTAGGCGTAAAAATCAGCTGCAGACACAGTTTTCTTAAGTGATGTATTGGAGTTTGGGTCACGCTGGGGGATGAACTGGGCTTACATGTCATCACCAGAGAACGTAAGTCTTTTAACCTCCTCTTTAACATAAGTCTTTTAATAGCTTCTCTTCACGAAACAACTCAAACTTGTAAGTTGTAAGTAACCTCTGCAGCTACCATGAGTTCACAGAAAGTACCAATATTATAAGGTTTCGAAATCGATCGTATTTTTGTTTGTTTACAACTATAAGGAACTTAAACGGTGGTCAAAGTTTGCGGCTTAAAGATCTAAACTATTTTTTAACTTAGCTTATATCCAAATACCATATGGTAATTAATCTTTTATTATTCACCTAATAAAAATTGAAATCGCATTTTTCGCAAATTAGCCGCGATCCAGGCCGATTTTTTAAAATTCCTTTCTTAGCGAGCACCTACGGCCCTAGAGGAATCTACATATCGAATTTCATTCCAATCCGTTCGGTGGTTTCTGAGATTTCGTGTTAAGTGAGTGAGTGGTATTTGACAAATATATAATAGATTATAACCTTCCTAGAACAATGAATATGATGTAGTTAAAATTTCATACAGATGTGTTCAGTAATTTAACAATTCTAAGTTCTATTGAGAAATGGTGTTAACCACATATCATATTATTAGGATACTCATATTTAATGCCTTTTGCTCAATAAATGACGTTAATTTATTTAGCAAAAGGCGCGACGCATTATCCTACTCATTATCGTCTAATATCCTTTATTCAACCTTGAATTTCGTGAAACATGTGTGGGGGTTAGCGTAGCTATAGCCATTAAAAGGGAAAAAAAAGAAGAAATGTATTCAAAATTCCCTGCCTGCCCGTTAAAGGGTTAATAACATTGATATGTGTAAATTTTATTATCGATTTCAAGCTCTATATAAAAACTGTACTTCTTAACCTTTCATACAGAATGGTGCTCGCCACCTATCGGTCAATTTTCAAGCTTCACTCTTATTCACGTATTATAGCTTTTTTAAATAACAAATTAATTAAAAATCAGTAGATTTAATTAATGCTAAACTTTGGTACAGATTGGTTCAGTAGTTTTCGTGTTTAGTTATCACAAAATAAAAACAGCTTATACTTTTATATAATAGTATAGATTACCAAGTAAAAAAAAAAAAAAAAAAAAAAATATATATATATATATATATATATATATATATATATATATAGATATATATATATATATATATATATATATATATATATAACAAAAAAATTGAAGCTATGAATACTCAAAGAACTGTCCCACAATTTAGGAAAAATTTACTCTGTCTAAGTATTACATATTATAATATTATATTATAACATGTTGGCTGTTTAAAGTTATTTATTTATTTCGAAGAAAGGCATAGAGAAAGGTAGCCTTATGTGTATTTTAAAATAAAATTGATATTGAATAAAATGGATCGAGTCGTTCGTTCCTCAAGGTCTCGTATGGTGTAATGCAAAATACTCACTGTTCTATTACATTCCAATTTTTCTATGGTGCTTTTATGAATTTATTCATATGTGTATAGGTGTTTTATATTATTTTTAGTATCATATTATTAATCCGTAATTTTAATTTCTAAAATGATGAAATTACTTGCGTATGCATATAAAAAAGTAACTAATTATCATAATTATTTTACTGAGGTTTAGCAAAGAAAAGTTAATACATATTATAAATTAATATAAATTGTTAATATGGGAAAGTTTACTACAACAATTACATCAATTTTAATATAATAAATTTATAGCTTCTTTATTGTAGTTTTTTGATTTTGATTAACTGAGCGAAATAATACGTTATTTTATCTCCCATCTCCTCGATTGTAGTGCTGAAAAAAATATAAGATTCGTGTAGCAACAAGAGACGGATTCGAACTTCTGGTTTTTATGTGTCTTTATTTATGGCCCTCTGGACATTAGCGCTAGTGGCATTTTATCCTGCCGTAGCGGCCTACCATAAAACAGATAAAAACTGGGTTCAATGGAGGCTTGACTCGATTGTGAATTCTGCCTCGACATTTCGCTCCCCCCGAGCACGCGAGATAAAATTAATTTATGTTGATTTTTTATCTATTTCTTTCTCTTTTATAACTATCTGCTTTGCAATACTACTGTGACGATATAACCATAAATATTCCTGCAGTTATAGTTTGCATGACGGGGATATTGAATTTTTTATTTATTAGTCTATTCCTTACATGTGTTTGATTGCTATTGTAGAAGTAAGTTGTAAATAACTGTTGAAGTGTTTTAATATTTTGCTTTGTTTTTAGTTTTAGCCATTACGGAATGAATCCGGATCTTCCCACTTTGGCTAGTATAGGTTATTACTCTGTAAAAAAAAAAAAAAAAAAAAATAAATGAGATACGGTGCCGTGGTATAAAAGAGATATTTAGGAGTATTTATTGAGTCAATTTTATCTATTATTAAATTAAGTTATTTTTAATTTAATTTATTATTATTAATAATTATATTTATTATCATATGTTTCGTTTTTAATATAAGTTATTTTATTAAGTTATTTAATTTTAAATTGATTTTAGTACTAGTAATTCTGTGAATTTCATTCAAATGAAATGAATGTAATAAAAAAAATATTACCCAGTAACAAAAACATAATTCCGTAGGAATGTTCAAGAAGTTGCTGTAGAAAGAATTCCCTACACAATGCAAGCCTGCAGAACACTGTTGTAAAGCGGGCTTAATCTAACCACTGCTCTGCGTGCGCTCTGAGCCGTATACCAGTCAACAAATTGTTACATTCATTGGAATGGTTTTATTTATTAATTAATAGTTTAGCTATTAAAAATAATTTACACTCACGTCATACCAATTATTCTTGATACGTTAACAGCAACAAATGTAATATAGCGATATTAACTTTACTCTCAGATATTACTCTTGCCCACTTGTTTTTATCTGCAACCCATTTAAAATAATAATAATACAATACTTTGAATTTAATGGAAGAATGGCAAAGAATGGAAGTCCTTTATAGCAAAATCGTATCATTTGAAATAAAAGACCATGCATTCTCTAATCAGCCGCCGAATATGATGGGCGCAATAGCTTTGACAGCGACCAATACATAAATACATTCACTTGTCTACAGAAAATGTTCGCGAAAATATTCGAAATCAAAGAAAAATTTTGATTTTTCAACTAAAAATATGTAGACTAACCATGTCTAACAGAAACAAAATACAAATCTTTCAACTAAAAATATTTAGACTAACCATGTATAACTACTCATTAATTCATATCTACAGATATCTATAGATGACGGATGCATACACTTTCTAGACGATTTCTTAAAAAACTTAATGAAATTCTTTTACCGTGTATACAGCTTATATCCCAACTCAACCTAATACTATCCCCACAAACAATTACAGCGTGTTATCAGTCAATGACCATCCATTCGCTGCATCCCAATAACTCCAGTCACATATTATTTCTCTTGAAAAATGGTGTCATGGCTGGAAATTTAAGATGAATCCCAGTAAATCTCAGGATATAACCTATACCCTGCGTTGAAAACCTACTTTATCCTGTAATAGAGTACTGTAAAATAATGTTGAACAAATACGATACCTTAGATTTTATTTGGACAAGAGACTCACCTGGAGCCCTAATACAAGTTACTTGACAGACGTTCAAATCAACGTCCGATTCAAATTTTCCGATTCACTACCAAAAATTCATCAATATGACGATTACCTATTTGGACTTACGCTAAGAGGATACGCCAGGCCATCGAATTCTTCCGAATCCAATTACTCCAATCCAAAATCCTCAGAAAAATACTTAATGTTTTTTAAGTTTTCACAAATGATCTGATCCACAATGACCATAATATCCAATATGTCACACATTAGGAACGAACCAGATATCTTTCGTATTAACTTAAATAAACTTAATCCAAATCCACTTATTTCACTACGTGCTTGCCATTACATTTCTGGTAATCCTCAGAGGTGTCTGAAAAGAAGATAGCCTAGGGATCTTCTTCTTTTCTAGATATTTATAGTCCCTTTACAAGTTTTTGTCAAGTCATTATTTTGTACTTTATCTCGCATATTTACTAGATTTATTTTTGTGATACAGTGGTAAATTTCTGTAAATAAAGAATAAAATTAAGATTTATATAAATATATTTATATATTTTGTTTAGTAAGGTTCTTGAGGTTCAGTCATAAAATAAAAAAAACAACTATGAATAGAATATGAATAGACTAACAACTAGTACACAATTGTCAGTTTATTCATATCCACTAGTAACATTGGCATGATTATGAGAAAAATATAGTCTCGAAACGTCGCCAAAATAGTTGTTTTTTTATTATATGACTGAACCTCAAGAACCTTACTAAACATTTAATAGTAACAGTCAAGAAATTTATCCATATATTTATATATTTTGTTATATAGGGACAAAGGCAGTTACATGGTCTACAAATAATAGCCATTATTGATGGTGACCTCACTCACGTATAATACAACGGTAAAAAGATAATAATAATAAGTGCGTCGATTTCGTTGGACGGTAAGGCTCGTGCTGACCAAACGTGAGTTCGTGACCGATATCTGTTCCTCCTGTTTCACATGGTCACAGCTCTCTGCAGATCGCCTGTAATGGACCTCCAGTGTCTTTAGGAGTATCGGACCGTGATATTTGTTGTTGTAGACACAATATCGAAAAGAGATTCAGCGTGATATTAATTTTTGGGAGTTCCGCTTCAACAGATCCAAGCTATGCAGACGCTATTAGGAGTTGATTATTTTGGTAATTGATGTTACGGGACGACTAATTTTTATTTTTCCAGATTAGAAATGTTATTTTAAATATTTTATGATTAAAATAAATACAAACAACGTGGTGATGCTCCAAAAACATCACGCGAGTGTTAAATATATCTTTTGTATAATTAATATAGGGGTATCGTTATTAGTTTGGCTTACAATAACAGAAATACCTGCCATTCGTTTAATAGGTATATTGTTTTATTATTTTAAATCATATCTTAATTTGAATGTATTCATTGCAACTAAATTATTTCTTGCTAGTCGTACGTATAACAGGTCTAGAATCGGTTTGTGTATTGAGTTAGTTTGACCTTTTTAAAATAAAAATTTTGTCAACTAATGGATTTATATCTTACAGTTTTCGAACGAGTACTTACTGAAGTGTTTGATTTTTTTCTGTTGTTTTGAATTTGTATTGATTCGAGGAAAATTACAACTCGTGTGTATGTGTGTGTGTGTGTGTGTGTGTGTGTGTGTGTGTGTGTGAGTGCGTGCGTGCGTGCGTGCGTGCGTGCGTGCGTGCGTGCGTGCGTGCGTGCGTGCGTGCGTGCGTGCGTGCGTGCGTGCGTGCGTGCGTGCGTGTGTGTGTGTGTGTATAATACCAATCTGGACTTCTTATTACCAAATTTATAAGCAATCAGAAATTTGCATTCCCAAAAAAATAAATCAAGAAGAATGGCATCGAACTTGCCTTGCCAATTTTATAACGATACCATACTTGCTGACTTACCTGTTCCAGCTGCAGAGGAATTTCTATAAACTTCACCTTAGTCATAAACATTTTCACACTCGAACAAACTCACTTGTATATCATATGTTATATGCCAGTAACTCTCCTTAAAAGGCTATTGCTGACACCCAACTTCTTCTGACCTTAAAACGCTCAAAAGTAGTTGGATGTGAGACCTGCTTGCCAAAGGATATCAATTAGTTCAGTTAAATGCACCGCTGGGTTCTGTCTCTCCCATACCTGTTAATGTCATGTCTCTTTTACCGCTACTCATTCGTTGGTTGTATATATATTCCATACTGGTGCAAATACGTAATTTAAGATTAAAAAAAATACAAAAAGAAACTTTTCTAATCTGATTTATTTTCATTGTATCGTTATAGTAACATATGACATACATTTTATAATGTATTAATTAATTACTTAATGTACTAAACACGTTTGTATAGAAGGATATATTTTACTAATCGAAATATCTAAAAAGTTCCAATTAAACTTTTATTTTTCAGCAATGTTTAAATAGATACGATGGTGTATGAATATTTTCTATCTTAAAGCTATTAGGGATAGTATTAGGAAACTATGCAAAACAAATTAAGAAGGTTTTATTTCTTGTATGAATTATTCCTTCATCTCTTAAATAGAATCTACCTATTACTATACTATACTTACTATACTAGGCTTATACTTGTCTACTTAAACCAATATGGAGGTAAGATGAACGTAAAAATAAATAGTATACTGAAAAAGTAATACCTCCCGAATTTTCTCAGACTTATGAAGTTCATACGCACAATCAATTATCAAATCAGAAGCGATTCCTTGACATTCCTAGTATACTCGTAAATTCCTAGTATAGTATTATCTCAGTAAATTTAGATTTTGATATGAAAATAATTCACAACCCGAAATGTCCGAATTATTTCCTCATAATTGGTAGGACAAATTTTGAAAATTCTTTACATGTATTCATACAAAATTACAGGTCAAAATACTTTTTATCCGGGTCTTTTTCATCATATCTCCTCCTAAAACTAGAGTATTAAAAAACAAGTAACATTAAGCGATCGAAAAAGATACATGTTTTATTCATATCAATGGCTATGATAAAATATGTAGCAATCATTTACGAGTATTATGTGGGGATAAAACAAGTGAGGAGTGAGGATGTAGTTTTTAGATCTTCACTAATTTTTGTAGCCTAGATGTTATCTCTATAAAAGTTGTCATATATAAATGTAAATTAGAAACAATTAAAAAGACAATGCAACGATTTCAGATTCTACTCGAGTCAAAATGAAATATCTCAACTATTTTAAATCTAATCTACAAAAAACATAACTAAATAAAAATAAAAAATAGTATAATATAATCACTTGTATAGTAGTTTTTTTAATCGAATTATGTATCATGAATTTAATATTATGTCAATTGCCTCAATCGAATCAAAGTATTTTTCACCTTTGATGTTATCGTTGAGTAAATTTTGGTATGATTCTTTAGGATTAGATATTCTATAATACAGAAACATTTTGACAAATATATGAAAAACACTACTTTTTACACACTACTACAGGCCAAAATCCTGGATCCATAATTTCAGATGGAAGCTTACATGCAAGAGACTTTTCATGATTTTTCCAATCAATACCTAATGAGTAACTAGTCCTGCAATTTCTTGCTTCTTATAAGTTATTTTTATATTGGTTTTACGCTGAATTTCTTCAAAGAAAATTGGTTGTAAGAAGAAGGTTATAAAGGTTTTGGAATTAACAGCAGTTGAAGGGTTTGCTGCTAATAGGAGATAGCTCCAGTCGGAGATTAGTAAAATAAAATTAAATGAGGTATCGAGCCAAATCAGCGACATAAGGGAAAGTCAAATTAAAAAAAAAATATATATATATATATATCGATGGTTTGGTGGATCCCCATAATATATATATGTCCAAATAGGTCTGATAATCGTATATAGATTAGTTTTTTTCTTATAGTGAATACGTTTGTCAAGTAAGTGTTGTAGCAGTCGACTATTAGCGCTTTTTTTGCAGTAAATCCTTCAATTATTTTATTGTCAGTAGGTTTCACTGGATGTTTTCTTCTTTCAGGCCTTTATGTTTTTTCATACATACAATATACGTACAATTGATTTTTATATTTGGCTTCAATGAAGTTGTTAAAAAGAAGCTTGTTTTTTTTAACGGCTTTTATTGTCATAAATATTGCATTATTTCTGAGCGCAGGATAGTATGTAGTAGACATAATAGTGAATGCATTCATACAGTATGTATAAAAACACATACATAAAAAAGTGAATGACTAATAATTAATTATATAAATAAATAATACTGCTAATGCAATTAAAATACTAATAAATAACAAATAAATTATCCCACTGAAGTGGGATTTAAAATAAAAATAAGAATAGATAAAAAAAAATAATAACAATATTTAAATTAAATTAATTAATAATAATTTTTAAAAAAATTAAGAAATACTCATACTTTTCATACTCTACCTACAATAGGGACACTCGACCTGGGAAACTCGAATTAAACCTGTCCCACTACTTATGGAGTGGGGTTCTGAACTAAATCATATCAAGGAGATCCCAGCGGTACTGTTTCAGCTACCCTATCTGATATCAGTATCCAGTGGAGGCTTAGTGAAAGCACTAGAGAGAGCACAAGTGTTGCTTGTTGAAGTTAAAGTATCCAAGAATTTAAAATACCTCTTGTATTGTTGTAGATTTACATTGAGTTTTATTTTCGGATCATGCAATGTTAGTTCCATTATATTAATACCGACAAAAACATTCTTCCCAATGCAGCTGCCGAAGACTACCAATTGCTAATTTAGCCAGCTGAGGCTCGTCATGTTAATGAGCCCTGTTTATAATTGTTAGGTCCGACTGCAGACAGTGTCTGCTCAGGCCGAAGGCAGCTTATTGTTCCTATAAAAGGCGTACGGAGGGGCAAAACGAAGACAACCCTCGCAGGTGTTGTGACGGTGAGGCCACAAGACGGTCCACACTCCATCATAAATCCAAGGCTTTTGTTTCCACTCGCTTTGTTATTTTCTTTTAGCTGTGTTTATTGCTTTCTCATCTTCGCTCTGACGCAAACTTACGAGAATTATACATCTGTCTTGGCCTTTTCGAGTTGTTATGTGATTTTTTTTATTCCTGTGACATTTCCTGTGGAGCGTTCAGTTGTTTTATCATTTATACATATGTGCTATAAGAGTTACTTTTCATATGTAGTAAAGGTTTACTTTTTATTAGCGACACTTTACAACTCACCTCGGTTTCGACATGTGATATATCTCAACACACCATGTATTGAATAGGGGTAATATCTCGTACTACAGCAACAGATTATTTTACGTTCAGACATTCAGAGGGCGTACAATCTTAAAACACATAAATCTTTAAATAGCGTCATAACCTTGCACACTCGTCATTGAAAAATTCAACAATCGGTTTGCTGTTGATAACTATAAGGCTACAAATCGAAAAGAAAGGGATGAGAATATTTTCGGCTATCTCTCTCCTTATCCTTAAAAAGATAGAAACTAGCAATGATGGCACGTTAACGTTTTAAGTTTAGTCAAGTATTTTGTAAAAGGCCAGTCCAATGTTTATTTCAGGTAAGTGCAGTCGAACCTTGATACATCGAACCTCAAAGGGAACTATCGAGGAAGTTATTTCTAACTTACTTCGAGTATGTAGAGGCTTGAGGTTCATAATAATATTCCAGGTAATTTTTTAATATATATTATCCCTTTTCTTAAAGTTCTGAAGCCTGCCAATACGAGCACAGAAATTTTGGCTAAAGTGTTTTTAGCGAATTTTGTTGTTTTTTCCTGTAAGGTTGGACCACTCATCGATTAGGCTTACTTGAGAAAAAGAACGAACATTGTCCAGTCTAAATACTACTTATTTAACAAATCTACTTCGATATATAAAGGTTTTCCGATAAAAACTGTGTTTTGTAGAGGTGCGGTGTGAGCTAAGGAATCCTCGAAAATTCGAAATATCAAGATCTTCTTAACCAATCTTTTGCTACGTGTAGGTAAAAATAACATAGGAACGATGGGGAGATTCAAGGAGGATAGAAAAACTTCAATTTATCAAGGAATTCGTTTTATAGAGGTTCGACTGTATTTAGTTTACATTTGTGGCCAGTAGAATGGAACTATTTCTATTTTTCTGTTTAGTAGTGGCGCATTTTTTCTTAGGGTAGTTCTTGTAATTAAATCTATCAGCTGGTAAAGGAATTGTGAAAAGCGATTCGTACTTTATTAATAGTTAAAGGGAAAGCGATCTCCCACGTTAACAATAAATGACGATACAAATCATTTCATAGTGGGTGGAGTATTAATAATACCCGTATGATAGAAATTATGATGTAGGAGGGGAGAAAGTAAGTTTGTAAACATACCGTGGTTAATGAATTGAACAGCTGAAACAGCCCTCAATAAATACAAACATTGTATTATGAAGTGTTAAAGAGTGAACCTAAAGCAAAAATTTTTTATTTCAATATTGTTTTATGTCTGACATCCCAAAAATATAGTAAAAAAAAAATCGCTGGAGAATGAAGGAAATATGGGCTCTGAGGAAGGCACGGAAACGCATGTAGTGCTTTGCGTAGTCCCGATTAGGCTCATTCTCAATTTGGAGGTCGCTGGATTTCCCATTATTGAGATATCTCAAATTATAGCAGACCTCGGATTTGTTCATTCACATCAGTTTTTGTCTACTGAAATCTGGAGTAAACCTAATGTTATATGCATGGATAAAAAACAGAATGTATGCTGATTCTTTTGAAGCTATTACTATTGTAATCGGTTAAACACAGCAGTTGTTATGGCCGTTAGAAATTGTTAATGATATCTCAACTTCAAAATTTTAACCTCCTTGGAAGGGGTAAATCAATATTTTTTGATTTTGATAAAATTTCACATATAAGGGTTTTATGGTGCGTTAAATCGAGATTTGAGGTCAGTTGTTCATGAAACAAAATTTCCACTGAAGTTTTTGAGCACCCTAAAGTCGGGTCATGTCTTGAGCATAACGAAAGTATTTTTATTTGAAATATCAAAAAAAAAACTACAATTTAACGTGAAAGAATCATTTCTCTATCTTGACTGGGAGCTGAGAAAAAAAATAAAGCGTTATTTTCATTTTTTTCTCGGCTCCTAATGCTCATTAGTGGCTATATCTCTAGTTTTGTACTATTATAGGTCCCTACTACCTACACAAAAATCGGCATTCAAATATGTGAGTTACAACTAAAAACGTCTCCTCGTAAGAAAAAAAGAAAAAATAACCCCATTCATTGCTTAACATTATTGTTGATGGTAAAGTTGTTAACCCTTTTCTTGGCAAGGTATCCCTTGAGATACCATCCCAAATGTTTTTATATCAATGTCTTATTTGATCTTTTTTAAAAGGGATTTTACTGGGATAAAAAAGATTTTTTCTGTTAAAAATTATCTTGCCAAGAAAAGGGTTAATCTATGGGCTGAAAAGATTGTCGTTTTGACTACAAAATGAATTCACGTTTTCGTCCTTTATTCTTAATTAGTTTTCATTTCTGATTTTCAAAGAACCTTTTTTTTAATAAAACTTATATTGTTAAATTTGGTTAATTGATCAAAATAAATTGAAGAAAATAATTTTCGTTTGTGTGACCAAAAACCAATCAAATCACAATCTTTATCACCTCTGCACGTTTTATTGTTTTGGCGTGCTAGCGTGCCCGGGTCTACATCTCTAACGCACTGATTGTAGGGGTGTAGAAAATTTCTTCTGTGTTCACTAAAAATAAGAATGGATATTTTCGTTTGAAAGCCAACCAATAAAATTTTAATAGAGTTATATCTAACTTTTTTCAATTATATATTTTTTTCTTTAATGTATTCTCCGCTTCGAAGGAGCTCTGCATATCTTTTATGCTTGAAGACTAATTGTTTATTTATTTTACACATTTTATGGATGGAATCTTAATATTTAGGGAGCGGGGTAACTGAGTGGGTAAGTCACTGAACGACTATGCTCCGGGGCCCGAGTTCGATTAATTTTTAATGAAATTAATTAATTAATTTTAATGAAATTAATTTCTGTTTTCTTTAATCGAAGTCTGGAGACCCTCCTTGGGCACACCCAGCCTCTATAAATTGGGTACCCTTAATTAGGGGCGGAGGGAGAAACCTGGTGGTAGAACGAGAATGCAGACTACATTACATTCATGCATAACAGTCACGAAACAATACTTCCTTACCAAGCCCCTTCATGTGTTGTAGCATTTCAGGTTTTTATTATTTTTTATTAGTTTATTTTATATTCTCTGCTTTATGTTCCTTTTCCTTGAAAAACTTGGTAGAAGCCGCTTCTGCGCGCACCTTACTGCAATGTAAATATTAAATATGTGATATTTAATAAATTTGGGATTCATTCCAAAAAAAAAACTTTTTTGTTTGTTTTGATTCCATTCTCAAGTTGTTTGGCCAGATTCTGGTTTTGAAATTAGAAGAACTTTTAATATGGAAAAAAGACACGACTTATGGTTCGAAGTATTTTATACATGACATTAGAAATGATCTGATATTAAAACATTCACCAGTATTTGAAATGAATCAGTTTAAGCGCCTGATTCTTTTTAAAGCATATTTGAATATATTTACAAATAAAGCAAAGTAGAACGACTGCTTCTTCAGATGAAACCTGATAAGCCAAAAAAATAATTTTTTTTTTTTTTAAGTATCCGACGTATTTTATTACTCAGAAAACCAGTTTTATTTTTTTGAATAAACGATACATCACGACCACACTGTGTATTATGTACATTCACATAGTCATTAATTATGATATAATAATTAATGAATTGTGCTGAGGTACGTTGACTATCTTTACGAACCAATTATTACGAACCATCAGATGTACATGTAGACCATGCCCTATAATTCCACACACAACCACCGCCACAATTTTAGAATATTTTACATAGCGAAGCTCCGCATAAAATACGAACTATGGAAACGATTTCTTAAAAATTTTGATTAGGATTTCTATCGTGCCTTTGGAAACTTTTGCAAAAAAAAAAAATGTTTTCATAGCAGTATAATCTTTAACTTTTATTAACTCTCTTTTTTTTCTTCAGACAGTCTGTATAATTATTTGCTGGTTCTGTTTTCCCCTTAATTCTATTTCAGTAATTGCATAGAAAGAGAGTGAATATTTACCAATATTTTTCTATAGATATAATGAATTTATTGTTATTTGGCATTGCTAAAATAATTTAGGAAATAAGTCATTAATTATTAAGCGATTGTTCGGGTATCCAATCAAAGCAATAAATCTTTCAATTTTGAATGTATTTTAAATATTTTAATTATGTGTATATTTTTTCCATTTTCCAATAAGTAACCTGTTTGTGAGCGTGTTTAATTCTAGAACTGTAGCAATTCTCATGGTAATTCTTCAAAGCTTCTCACTGTTTTCAGGTTCGTACAATATTAATAACATTTTTTTTTTTTTTTTTTTTTTTACTAATAATGAGATTCTTAGCAGTATAATTTACAGCGAATGAGGTTTTATTTCATTAATTTTAATTTAAAAAGTTAATGAAATACATTTATGATTGATTAATTAATAACCACTTAACTTGGGATTATTTTATTAGAGTACTATAGGGTGTCTACTAGTCGGGAATTTCGGGAATATGTCGGGAATTTCGTGTGGTCGGGAAAAATTCGGGAATAAGTCGGGAATATACAGAAAATTTGCGAAAGTCGGGAAAAAGTCGTCAGTGCTAACATTTTTAGATTTTTTT
This sequence comes from Euschistus heros, assembly GCA_003667255.2. NCBI lineage: Eukaryota > Metazoa > Arthropoda > Insecta > Hemiptera > Pentatomidae > Euschistus > Euschistus heros. The sequence goes on from RCWM02000121.1 coordinate 1,484,326, forward strand.
TAGTTTTTGCTCAATATGTCAGTTAAGGAAGCGTCTGATCGGTATAGTCACTCTACATACGTTTAAAGTAAACTAAATTTGCTACAATTTGAGATCAGGGTGAGCTCTATAGGAAAATCCCATAGTAAACCCTTAAACATTATTTTAGTGTAAACAGAAAAAAAAAAAATGGGTCAAACTAGATTAAAAATGTAGAAAAATGCCGCAGACTATTCTATTCCAATCCGTTGCAGATGTACGATAAATCAGACTTTTTTGTGTAAATTACGTTTGCTGTAATATCTCCATTTCGTTTATATATTTTTCAAACGTTGACCACATTTTCGGATTTAGCATTAAATTTTCTATAAGAACATGGTATATGTAACCTTGAGTTTTACAAACTTGGGATCTAAAGAACAGCTTGATCTTCACCTTACTTAGGGAAGTTACAATGCCTTACATTTTTTCAACGCTCATCGTTTGAAAGCAATACAAATATAAACCAACGATATACATGGATAGGTACCAAGATCCTCTGATCTGGTGTCGCTTTATTGACAGTTTTCCACTATTTTCTCTTAAATAATATTTTTTTTCTTTGCTTTTTATTCCAATGAAGAGTTAATTATGTTTAAAATGCACATTTCCATTAAGGTATTGTCAAAATGTTTTATTTACACTAGTAACTGATTTGTATGCCAAATGAAAATACCATGATTTTCCGGTTTTAATAGTAAATTTCTCTGTCAAATCGAAACGGATCATTAATATGATCATACAATATAAAAGCTGGTTAAATTTGCATGTTTTTGTAAGATTTACAGTTTTGTGGATAGTCTTTTCGAAAAACGGTGAGCGTTGAAGTAATATAAGACATTGTAACTTCCCTAAATAAGGTGAAGATCAAGCTGTTCTTTAGATCCCAGGTTTTTAAATTCAAGGTTACATGTATTCTGTTCTTATAGGAAATTTAATGCTTAATCCGAAAATGTGGTCAAAGATTGAAAAATACATAAACAAAAAGGAGATATTAGAGCTTTTATGGTAAAAAAGGTGGTTTCCCCCAAAGTCTTTGATTTATCGTATATCTGCAACGGATTGGAATAGTAAGGTAAGGTCTGCAGCATTTTTTTACCTTTTTGATCTAGTAGCCCAATTTTTTTTTTTTTACACTAAGAGATATTCACCCTGTATAAGCAAATTTTTAAAGCGACTGCTGTTTAGGCATTGTCTAAAATTCTTGAAGGTATTCAGGCAGAAAAAGAGGCATTTATTAGATCTCTTAGAGTTGTCAAAAGTGACCAATAGATATCTCATCATTTAATTCTTCCATAATTTAAATCTTCCAAAACCGAGTACCTGCTTTTCTACCATATATTTTTAGCCCTAGGTTATGTTATTGTGTTTAAGTTGGTACTGGTTTTTTGGCATTATTTCTATTGCAATATCTTAGTTGCAGATTTAAATGTTTTTTATTTCAATGCATGAAATATTTAAAATAAAACACGGATTTCTGCGTCTCTAATGTTGGTACGAGTTCCTTTTACAGAAATTTATCTTTTTCTTTTGTATATTCCACTAGGAGCAAGATGAGCCGGACTGGAGCTCCGGAGGCTGGAGAGAGCGGCGGTAGGGGGGTGCCGAGCGGTGCCTCCTCGCCGCTGGTCAACGCCCCCCCGACCTTGCCAAGGTCCCGGCCCCTTTGTCTCTAGCTCCCTCACCATCTATCTCTTCTCCTTGCTACCATTTAGTCCGGCTCTGTAATTGTTCCAGTCAGATGATCCGGAGGTCTGCCCCCTGTCGACAAATGTACCATCAGTCACATTCCGCTCCTGCGTCAGGTATGCGTTAGAAAGCTATGGGGCTTACTTGTCCTACAATTCGATATGGTCGAATATCTACGGGCAGGTATTGGATAGAACCTAGTACAAAACTAAAAATCTTTATAGCATTAATTGATATTGTCAATCAAATAAAACAAAATGTATCGATTTGTTTATGAATAAAACTAGAATTTATTTACTCTCTATCATCTTTCCTGCTATTGGTCAAAATCTATTACATTTTTTTTTTTTTTTTTTTTTTTTTTTATTTGTAGGCAGGGCCATGCCCTATACAAAGAAGTTCGGTCATATATTGTGTACAATGAAATAAGATACAAACATTAATACAACTACAAATATTATGCACATTATCATACTCATCTAATAATAATTTAAATAATATACCAAAGCACTTTGAATAAAATAAGAATTAAATACAACTAATAAAAAATTAAATACATATTTTTCTATCTAAATAATAAAAAATACCTAATAAAATAATTAACACTTTTTTTTATGTCCTTTATAAACCTTTAAACTTTATCAAAGATCATATTGAACTACTAATTTCAAGTATATATAAATATATGTCATATCTCAGGCAAATAGGTATATACATGATACTGATATTTTACAGTTAAATCTACTATATCTCAGTGAAAAAATTTCTGATTTTCATTATATTTATAATAAAATATGCCAGTTTTTTTGCTTCTATTTCATTTTGTGGATTAAGTATTTGAAAACTGTCATTTAAATCAATGCTAGGGTAATAAGTGTTACGCAGGCCATTATAAATTGGGCAAGTGTAAAGAATATGTCCGAGGTCTTCATTAGTTTTCATATTACAAACCATACAGATTTCTTGAGGATTAATTTGTGTGATTTTATCTGGAGTTGTTATTTTTATTATATGTTTTCCTGTAGTTCTTAACTGTGCAATAATTCTAGTGAAAATAATATTTATTCGTATATTAATGTAAACAGGGATTGAACCGGTTGGATTAATGCTATTGTAGAATGTGCTAAAATTCGACTGCTGGCTAGAGGATAGATCCGAATTAAATAAATAAATTTTGTATTTTTCTAATACAGTTTGACTTTTTTCTTTGAGTTTAACTATATTTGATTCGAAAACTATTCCCCCTTCTCCGATTTTATCCAGTAAATGTTTTATTTGTAAACACCAATTATACTTAAAATTAGCATTTCTACTTGAAGACAGCTTGACTAAGTTATAAAAACACAACTTTGGAAGCCTATCATCACTCATTTGGACTATGGTTCTTAAATAATTTAAAGCTATTTTAAGAGCCAGCCAACTAGCATGAATAGAGCCAGTCTCAAGCCTCACAAGCCAATTTGGTGTAGATCTGATAAACAGAATAACTTTTTATAGAAATTAGTGTTTATCTTTCTCTAATTCCTCTCCGAGAATTAGAGGCAAGCTTAAGGGAGCAATAATTGACAATATTACATTTAATTAGGATAACTGAATCATTTGAAACTTCTATTAGAGTTCTTTATTTGAGGACTAGTTTTGGATGTTTTAAAACACATTTATCTACAGTTTTAAAACATACAAAACATCAGCGCTTTGCTACATAGATATATATAGAATCTCACCCCTAAAAGATCAAAGGGTAGATTGGAACGGCCAAAAGGATTAACCGGAGATTTTAATGAACATCATGTTTTTCATAATTAAAAATTTATTTTAATTATTATAATTTTTTATATTAAAATAAAAAAATAAAGAAAATAAAAACGTGCGTTATATACGTCAATATGCTAGCATAGAAATTAATTAGGCAGCTAATTATGTATGATTGCATTGGCTATAATAACGCTTTATTGTTTTCAGTTTAGAGCAAACTAAATAATTTTTAAAATCATTTATTATGAAGTGTGCTCGAAACGTCGTTTTAAGAACGTATAGCGCAAAAACCTTCAACAAAAAAAAATGTTGCCACATTTTGAGAAAATTCCGAAAATTAAAAAGCCTGTATCTTAGTCTCCGTTTAAGCTACTGTGCTGATTTTCTGCTTAAATTTAAATTTAAATTATATTTAGTCTAGTCTAATTATGAATGGTACAAGTTTTTCTTTTCAGAAGATATTTTAGGGAAACGTAGAAAAGTTGGCGCTTTGACGCTGTAGCGAGCAGTGGCACTTCAAGATCCAAAAATTTGATTTTCGCACAACACTAACAACGTATCATAAAATTAAAACTCTCGACCTTTTACATTGGATCAGATTAATGAATGGGTCTGACTAGCGGGAGTTTAATTAGTGAAGTTCTACTGTGTATATATATATATATATATATATATATATATATATATATATATATATATATATATATATATATATATATATATATATATATACATATATACAGGGTGTCCCGAATTTAAATCGCAAAACTTCAGGAACTTATACGGGACCGAAAAACTAAGACAAAAAGTCCTTTAGAGATTTGCTCGTTTTTGCTTAGTTTTAGAGAAAATCGAAAAAAAAGAAACGAAACAAGTTTTCATTTTTATACTTATTATTTAAATTTATATTTATGTTATGTTCTTTTTAATGTAAATATTGCTCAAAATGTTGTCCTCTTGCACCAATGCAAAAAAGACCATCTAGCACTCACTTGATAAATTGCAGTTAAACATTGTGCTGATGATATTTGGTGCACTGCATCTATGATTCAGTCTCTTAATTGCTCTCTTGAGTTGATTGACACCGAATAAACTTTCTGCTTCAAGGTTCCCCATACGAAGAAATCCATGGGTGTCATATCAGGTTATATGGGTGGCCAAGGTACTACTCCTCGTTGTGGATAATTTATATCCAGCCAAGCTCGAGAAACTCTGCTATAATGAGCTGGACATCCATCGAGTTGGAACCACATTTCAATCCGCTGCTGTAAGTGAATGTCATCTAAATAATTAGAATAGGCGTTCTCCAAAAAATGTGTAAATGTGATACCATTCAATCTTCCAGGTAAAAAATATAGTCCCACCAGTAATCCATTCCAAATCCCAAGCCAAACGTTAATAGCAAATTCATGCTGAAACCTATTATCTCTAATAGCTCTGGGATTTTCAAGAGCCCATACATGATCATCTCTTTGATTAACAATTCCTCCTCTTGTAAAGGTAGCTTCATCGGTCCATATAATTTTTAATGGAAATAAATTATCATCGCTAATTTTGTCAAGAAACTACAATTCAACCTCTTGACATAATCTTGAGGTAATAAATTCTGAACTTTTTGAAGATGGTGTGTGTAGCGATTATCACCTTTCAAAGTTCGCCATATTGCTTGCCGCGATATTGTTAATGCAGCAGATGCTCTTCGGATGCTAGTCTCAGGATTGTTATCGAAGTGGCGTTGGACACAATTTCTTCTCCGATAATCTGCTCTTATTGCTGCCTGGAATTGGTCGCCTTCATTAAGTATTAAGAATGATCCAGTCTCTCGTAGTCTATTAAAAGTTAACGAAAAGACTCGTCGATTAGGCACTCTTCTATTTGGAAATCGGCGCGCATACTCCCGTACCGCTTCCAAAGCATTACCGTTACAGAAACCATACACTAAAATCATGTCAGCGTATTCAACATTAGAATATGTATGGGGCATTGTGGCTGATGCTATTCACGCAAAAATATCTGAGTAACTGACTGAAGACTGATTTAGGAATTATAATCCTAGAAGGAAGCCAAAATGTAAACAAATAAAAGAATGTAAAGGATAACATTAAGTGTTTACATATCTCACTGCCTAGCCTGACGAACTTTGAAAGGTGATAATCGCTACCTATAACATTTTTGTTTTGTTTTGTTTCTTTTTTTGCGATTTTCTCTAAAACTAAGCAAAAACTAGCAAATTTCTAAAGGACTTTTTGTCTTAGTTTTTCGGTTCCCTATAAGTTCCTGAAGTTTTACCATTAAATTCGGGACACCCTGTGTGTTATATATATATATATATATATATATATATATATATATATATATATATATATATATATATATATATATATATATATATATATATATATATATATATATTATATATATATATATAAAAAAAAATGTAATACAAGAAATCTAACACGTTAATACCCACCTAAGAGGGCGAAATAAAAAGGTTTTCTGATACATATGCAGACTGATTGGAAAGAGGCAAAAGGTTCAGGTAGGTAGGTTGTCCTTTAGGTTTTCCCTATGACTGGTTGGCTTTTTCTATTCCACCGTGAAATAAATCTGGAATGTTTGTGAACGATGAAAATGCCGATGTTTTGACATTTTTTTGTTTGTTGCAACTGATGATCAATGTTTAATATTTGAAACTATTCTTCAAATAAAATATTATGATAGAAGTGGCAAATAAATGACAAATCCTAATGCTATTGTTCCTTCTAGACCAACTTACTTACTTTGAGTTTATCACATTTTCTTAAATAGCCAATAAAATTACTTAAAACAAAAAATGATAACGTATTTCTTTGTTTGGCTGCTTCAATATTTGGTTGTATTAAATGAACAGACCTGTATTCAAGTAAATATTAATAAAATGGTAGTGAGTTCTATAAAATTATATTCATTTTGAGTTTGTGAAAACTAGGTATGAAAATAATTTATTTTTCTTACTGAAAATTTAAAGATTTATTTCAAAATTTGTTCATTTAAATTTTTTTTTAATCTTTGAATAGATATTTGTCATATTATAATTACAGACAGAGATGATTCAATTTTTTTATTTGATACAATCATGCATACCAGCTCATCTTTTTGAGGTGTGTATGGAAATAAGAGCAGATGAGATAAAGAGAAAAATATGAAATAATGAACATTTTCTTCGTTGATATATTCAATATATGACCAGCTTTATTCATAACATTATCTTTATATTGTCACTAGATACTTAAGCTGCCAAAACATAATTTATAACTGAGGTATACAGGAAGAAAGATCGGAATTTTTTTAATTTGATGTTACTTTCTAAAGCCTAGAAAACTGACCATTAATTTGTTTTTTGTTTTTTTTCCAATATATCGTTCTAGAAGTATATTAAAGCCTATGGTTAATGTTACTTCATTTTGTTGGTTCTTTTTTACCTCACGACACGCTATTGTCATTTTAAATATGAGCCTTGTATTAGTCCGAGATAAGTCTTTTAATCTTTAATCTGATAAGTACAATAGGATATAAAATTCCTCCACGAGATCTATGTTAGACCTTAATTGAATCTAACCGTTTTTGTTTTTAGTTATTTTTTATGTAACGTCATATCCATGTTATTCACGGTACGTCGACTTTCCATTGCCGGTAATGGAATTATTAAGAGAACAAGGTACTATAGGTCTGTCTATAGCAATCTATACCGTAAGGTCATTATTGGGTACATGGGTTTGGTCACTAGGCCTGTCTATCTGTCTCTTTCTGACGCAACTTGTGACCTAATTTTGTCTGGGACAAAAGGAATGTTACATATCTCGCCTTCAGGCTTACAGAAGTCTACTGCAGGAACGTGCAACATATTTTAGGTAATAAACTTTCTTTGGCATTCTTTAAACTAATCATTTAGAGCCATCAAATAAAAAATAGCTAAAAAGAAGCTTGTTATATGATCTGATGTGCTCTAGTTTTTTAAGTAAGAAGAAAATATAATAGAAAAATAATTTTACTCTGGCACAAAGTCCCTTAAGAATAACAAATAAGTACAAATTTAAATAGAATCAGTTACATCTAGTCAAATAGATAATAAAATAGAAAAAATAAATAAAGAAGAAATAATATTATAACATAGATAATATATACATTGATATTAATTAAATATATAGAGAGGGAAATAAGACAATATTATGCAAATTAAATGAGAAATAAATTCATTCCATGCAATGCTTCGTGTTGTATATACAATAAAGTACGTAATTGTTTAATTCATAATGAGAAAACACTATATATTGAGTGGAATTTAGATTGTACAAATAGTTTTTAAAAGGATTCCAGAAATGCAATACCATGATATAATTTAATTGAGTAGATAAATTGTTAGCGAGCTTCACGTTGGATAAGAATCAGGTACTGGAAAAAGAGGTATTTAAATGTTTTCAGTGATTTCGCTTGTCTGATATGAGGAGGAATAGAATTCCAAAAGATGGTTAAGTGGAAGAGAAAGGAGAGTTGGAATGCAGTAATTCTGTAGGATGGGGTATATAGATCAGAAAGACGGGATCTTGTGTGTACTGAATTGACTGCTGATCTGAACTGAAGCATATTGTAAATATAGGAAGGATGAAGGGTATTAATAATTTTTATAAAGGAATGATACAAGGAAATATTGATTACGAAGCCAGTTTAATTCGGAATACAGGAAAGAAACAAAGGAGCTCCTCGGGATATCGAAGACAAATCTGGCAAAGCAGTTCAGGACTCGCTTCAATCTGTTCTTGAGAACCATCGATAGACCACCATAAACCAGACAGCCATAGCTAAGGTAAGGGAAAAAGAGGGAGGAGACTAAAAGCTTACGATATGACTGGGGAAGAATTACAAGGGAAGAGAGAAGTAAGAGGAGCGACGGGATCGGTGGAATAATTTAAGTAGACCTATTTTTCGAAAATTAATTTTTTTGTTGAAATTTTCAAATTTAAATACATTTATTATTTGTAATTATTTTTACAGGAAAAAGTTTTATTGCCAATTGTTTTGTCATGCTTAAAGCTGTGAACATTTACATCGGACGTGTACACAATTTCTAATGCAATTTAAAAAACTGGAAATTTGCGAGTACCTTTGAAACAGACATAGTATATCGATCTTTGTCCTGTTAGTCCGTAATAAAATTATGTTTAACGTACAGTTGTTTATCGACAATGACCACAGCAAACATTTTATAAGTGGTTCAAGCCATTAATATAAATTTTTGTTTTCAACCATTGTTCGTTCAACAAATTACATAGGCTCGTCCCACTGTGCGACATGGGGGTTGAGAACGGAGGCCCTGAAGCTGCTGTATAAAGGCGCAATTTTGCCTATTATTACTTAAGGTTTTGAAATATGGCATCCAGGAATACAGGTAAAGTACAACAAGGCAAAGCTGGAAAGGGTCCAGAGGCTAATGGCACTCAAAATTATCAAAAGTTTTCAAACACTTTCTGACGAAGCCGCTTTTGTCTTGGCCAAAATGATCCCCATTAGTATACTAGCTGACAAATATGTAGGTAAAATAACCCAACAGGGTTACTGCTGAAATGAAAACACTCAAAAGCAGACATAACAAAATATAAATAAACAAAACAGAAGGGATAAAACAAGGATTATAATGTAAGGGGAAAGAGTTCTGTAAATCCTATAAATACGTAAACAAAATCTTTAATTCCAAATATTCTCCAAGGTCGCAAGTGGTCGCAGATCATTTCGATCTGAATTTACTTTTTAGAATTTATATTTTGAATTAAAATGGGTTTCGACTTAAACACGTTTAAACATTTATCAAAAATCAATTATTTTTTTTTAATTTAAAAATTTTAATACATTTATTATTTTTATTTTTTGTAATTATTATTTTCACAGAAAAATGTTTTATTCCCAATTGTTATATCATGATTATAGCTGTGAACAACAAAAAAATTACATCGGACGTGCACACAGTTTCTAATGCAATTTAACAAAACGGAAAATTTGCGAGTACCTTTCAAACAAACGAACTGTTGCTTATCGGCAATGACCATAGCAAACATTCAAGCTATTAAGATAAATTTTTGTTTTCAACCAATGTCCAACAAATTACGCTGGCTCGTCCCACTGTGCGCCGCGGCGGGAGATTTGGGCAATCTGAGATTTCCAGGAAAGGGTTTGATCGAAAATAATACCGAGATTTTTAACAGAGGAATAGAAAGAAATCCGATGACCATTAAGGACTAAGGGAGGATAATGGGTGTATAAACAAAGGAGGGAGATCGAGCCCATTATTATGGCCCAAGTTTTCTTGTCATTTTCTTTTAATTTATTTAAATACTGATGTATTTTACAATTGCAAATTACTACTATTTCCAGGATCATTCAGCGATTGTTGCATAATTGACCAGTTAGTATTTACTATGAAAAGAAGGGGTTTGTATATTTAGTTTGAAAAAAATCAAATTTTCCCTGTTTAATAAATAAATCGGAACATGCTTCAGTGCGAATGTATGTGGGTTTAACGACATAAGTGAACGGATATTTTTGAAGCAATTTAAACAGCTATTGTTAATTACTGGACATTAAAATAGTTCGAAAGACTAGTGTTCAACTTATTTGTAAATAAAGTGCGGTTATTAACACCATTAGTGATTTTTACGTACCTGGGATAATTTTATAATATCTCAGATATATTTTTAATTTTTAATTTAAGTTCTTTTTTTATATTTTAATTCAACTTTAATTTTTATTTTAATATTATATTTTCAATTAATGCGTAATGCAACGTACATATTGCGTATTGTATACTTTGTAGTCGATCCTTCTACTGGGTATTTACAAATGTCCTTTTACATTTATATACCTTTATTTCCGATTAGATATATTAATTGTGATTGAATACTACTTTTCAAAGTTAAGTCCACTGTTTCAAATTATTTTCATTCATCTTTCTAACAATAATTGAATTTTATGTCGATATCACTTATTTGGTAATAATGCATAGAACCTTTTCACGTCCAATTTATGTTTTCTGAATTATCAAAGATTTAACCTGTTAAAAAAAGTGCCATTGACCTAAGTAAACAGAAATATCTGGGATAATTTCCACCAACAACAAATTATCACTTTTTACCCAAACCGATTCAATCTGGCGTCCCTTCTATAAAACAAATTTCTTCGGTAGCTGTCTTTGTGCTTTGACTAAAAATTACATTAGCAAAATACAAGAGTCATTGGCTCATTATTTTATTGTCAGATTCATATTTTTTTATCAGTCATCAAGAACATTCTTTCTGGAGGTGACACAGTAGCAGATACCCGGCAGACAGAACGCACGTTTTATAACGCAGCCTTGAACTTCAAACCTGAAGGCAAAATTTTAGTGCCTTACTCTCTGAAATACCTTTCTCATTCCTCAATAAAAAATTATTTAATTGTTGAGTATGTATACAATACTAAAACAAATGTCTTCGAAGAATGAAAGTTTAAGCTAATTTTTAACATATTTAAATTTAAACTAATTTTAATTTGTCATAATGGACGTTGTCAATTATTGAATATCTGAATTTATATTCTATTTTCGATTCAATTTCTAGCAGTAATCGATACATAACTTATTAATTATATTTTATTTTTGATAATTAATTATTATTCCTAATATTTATTGTTATGTAAGAAATGAGAAGGACTATAGGATAGATCGATATCACATATCCTGGTCTAGGGTAATTTTCACCTGACTCCTCGGGGCACCTGCCTTGAAAACAATTTCATTATTCAAATTTCTTCTCGAAGCTTTCCCTCCAGTTGTTAAGAGGGCTATTATGAGGGACTCTCGCCTTCATGAAATCTAATTACCTGTTCCGGGGCCGTATGTAACCAATCCATGTTTTCACTTTTACTGGAGGGGTCCAACATTCCAGGGGGCTGGAGTGATCAGTAGTAAAATTTGTTAGTGTTAAAGATAGAAAGTACATGCTAGTTTAATAATTCTCTTAAGGGTACTAAATCCAACGAAATAGACAATCTTTGCCATATCTCAGTGCTTCTATTTAATCTGCGTTCAAGCTTTTAATCATTCTCATCGTTTTCAAAGAGATTTTTTTCTAAGTGAAGCGGTTGGCTTTTCGATAAAACAGAGTTAGTGGAATCGGAAAAAATAAAATAATAATAATAAAAAAAAAGAACCCTCTTGATTCGATACTTAAATATTCTCAAAAATATAGTTATTTTCCAGTTTTGAAAATTTTGTATTTATTGAGTGGGTATGCTTCTTTTTTTTATGACATTGACCTTTTTTTATGAGGATCTTATTTATTATTTTTGAGCTATTTCCGAAGTCTATGAATATTCCACTGGGTTTGACACTAGTGACGTGGCTGAGAGAACAGCGTTGTTATTTTTGTGGGCCTGGTTTGCTCCCCCCCCCCCATAAGTGGGGGACAAGCTTTGTTCAGGATTTCACTAGGATATTTGTGTACATATTATTAAAGTGTGATTTTGTTTTTTAAAAATAAATTAATTAATTTTTTAGCCTTTATTTATTATTAATTATAATTATTAATTATTGATTTTTTTTTATTCTTTATTATTGCTATTTTTTTATATTCCTTATACTTTTACTTTCTGATTTATTTTATATTAATATTTTGTATCTTGTGTAGTTGTAAGATTTTTATGTTTTCTTTTTATTTATTTTCATTGTACTTATTGTATGTATGGATTATTTGTCATCCTTATTATTAATTTTCCTTTAGAAAGGCAGCTTTTAACATTTTTTTCAAGAAAATAATAGTTGTTAAAAAATAAAATTCTATTCATGTTATAAAACCATAAAATAAAAATAAAAATTAACGAGATCATTTATTTAATTCGTTTTTTATGCTAAGCCAATAATTTTGCAGAATTCAAGGGTTCTTTATACAGAAGTGATAGAAATATAAAATATCTAACCTACTGTGAATAAAACTAAGAGAAAAAAGTTCATTATTCATAAAAAAATCCAGAATATATGATAATTAAAATATATTAATTACGCAATTAGTTTTAAATAATTCAAATGTATCTCATGGATGGATATTCTCATCACTGAGTTCAAATCCTTAATTTTTTGACTAGGTAACCTGATCTTCAGATTCATAAAGGGAACCGAATTTCTGAGGTCTTTGGTTAATAATTTCATATAAAATTGGATCATGGTTACTTCAAATACATTTTGGATTTCAAGATTTCTATACCCCAAAAAACTTTTTTCATTAAATCTCTATAGTCTGATTTTTGTTATTTAAAGGTATAAACAATTAATGAAATTAGTGCTATATTTCATCTTGTAGTTTGGGGTATTCTTATTTTCTGTTCTGATTTTCAGTTTCTAAAGCATTATGTAATGCTATTTTAATACCATTTCGTCTGCTTGTTAAAAAAAAAAAAAAAAACAACTAATGATTCCAAAGTGGTATTTCTTTTTTTAGAGGAAATTTAGTTGACCATAATTTTATGGAGAAAGAAAATTATTTAGATGATGTTCAAAAATTTATTTAATAATCAAATAAATAGGCCTGGTGAAGGTGAAGTATTCAGGAATACATACACATAATGTTCAACATCATAAATATTTTATTGGATATTAATCTTATTATTTTATTCATTATTGTATCGAGTGAGGATCAGAGGCCTTAACAACCACCTGACAGAATTAGATATGCCTACAAATAGACAATAAACTATAAGTACATAATCATAGACTACTTAGTTATGAATATCTGATTAGGTTAGAAAGTTGGGACCGGGGGGGCTAATAATTAATTCTAATGACTGGTGATGTACAACAGTTAGTGACAGCTTGTAATTAGTGGCACTACATAACTTTCAATTATAGGTGCCAGTGATTGATTTTCGTAAAGGCAGTGAAAATCAGACCTACTTCGTAATTGATAAGTTATTTCAGGAGTGGTATCAAATCATATATTTTTTCATATTTGTAACGTCCACAAGTTTCTGCCTGATAATGAAAAAAAAAACCGGTTTTATAGTTTTTTTTTAAATATATTCTCTTCTAACTTTTAAATACCTAATGTATCGCTTAAGTTATTCAGATAACCAACTTCGCCAAAATTTTGGAACTTTCATTCATCTATAACAGGGTTCTCCAATTTTTCAGCCTTTTGGCCATACTGATTACATCCAAGGGTTCCTAGGGCCACCACTGATATACTTTTCCAGCCAGTATTTATAATTTCTAGACTAGTCGCTGTTTACGCGCCCTGAATGAGCATAGGCTTGCTAAATTCACTAGTATAATCACTGTTGTGGTGAACTATATTTTTAAGACCACGACACTTCTGTGATTACACGCGGAAATAGGTAATGCGTTGAACCTCGTTGATTCGCGAAATTTCGGGTGTATTCCACTCACTTTCAGATAGCAGTAATGCGGCTTGACAATACAAATCTGAACAAAATAAGGGCGAACGCGTGCTCAAGTGTATGCGCACATTAAGGGTGTGTCGCGTAGCTGTCGCGGGTCGGATTGGTTTGGAGACCTCTGGTCTATAAGGTCTCCCCCCCCCCCTACCATTAAAACTTCCGGCATACCGTTGAATTAATTCCGTCCAAATCTAGGATGTAAGGTGGATAAGACATTTCTTGGAATCATTATTCTCTTTTATGTATGATGTGTTTTTTTTTTTTTGGTTTTTTTAATTTAGTATAGGTGCTTCTTCATTCTTTTACGGGGAAATATGAAGGGGAGGGATGAGCAGTAAGACTGTCTTTACAAAATAATTTAATAACTGCAAAGTTTCCTTCAAGCTTAGGTACAGACTGATGGTGGAAGCAGGCAGACATGCACGGAAGGTTGGAAACTTATGGAGCTTGCAACATACATACTGATAGTCCAACATAAATGCCATGTTGAAAAAAAAATAATTTAAGAAAATTATTATTAATTTGTAATGATAATTCTCCACTTTTACCTTATTTCGTTTAAGGTGGTGTTGTCTTTAATAATTATCTTTATACATAAGTATGAAATATCTATTATTTTTATCCTGAAGAGAGATATATGCTTTATTGAGACAATTAACAATAAACATAGTGCTGCCCAACTTTATTGGGTTGCTATAAACACAGCATTACTATGTATCTGATTCCTAATAGGTTTTTGTAAAAATTCCACCTTTTAAATCTCCTATATTCTCGTTTTCTTCTTCTTCGGAAATCAGGAATCTCAGCTTGAGATAAAGACCTTGGAAGAGGTCACGCGAGACCTCAGACTCTTTGTAGATAAACAAACATGGAGGGGGGATGAAGACGGAGGCCTACAATTGCCTATTGTGAGATGATAGGTCCACGAGGAGAGGTATAACTCTTATATAATTGACATGGTGGATGACACACAGCTTCCCATGGACAATAAATAATAGTGGCTTGTGTTTGGCTTCCTCCAACTTCAGCAATCAGTTCCTCTGTGCGTCGTTGCAGATCCACTCTCCTGTCGTTTGTTTGTGCATTCATTTGCAACTACTATCCATTCCTTCTTGAACTGTATTCTCCCATTTTGCTTATATATTACTGGCGGTTAATAGAAATATACTATTTGGAATTGAAGGGTATTAACATCTAATCTTTCTAATTGGGTATTATTTTTACATACATAACCCTTACAGTTTCATTTAATAAGACACCAATCAGTGTAGTCAAGGACATTTTGAAAAGGACAACTTCAGTAAAGGTAGACATACTTACGAATCCATTAAAACTATAGGCAATAGAGTAAACATAAAAACTGTTTTACGACCGAAATTTTGACAGAACATGGTGAAGCTAGAAGTTATTTATACGAATTTTAACTAATGAGGAGAACAACATTTGTAACTGTTGTGGTAACATTGAACCGACGTATGACCATTTTATTTATAACTACAAAATTGGAAAGATACAGACACAAACTGATAGCCAAAGTCCTACTGAACAGATAGCAATGGCCACCTACAAAGAAGGAGCTTATTGACAAATATTTTGAAGAATTTGAAGTGTTAGTGTATCAGGTTTACTACTTAGAGCACAACAACTGAAAAACATACTATGATTCGACCTCCTTCTATTCTCAATTTTATAATTTTTAAATAAGATTTAAATTTCATAATATTTATTCTGGGGTGTCAAAAATCCTGTATGAATAAGAAGAATTAAAATAAATTGGTTCCTCTGTTTGTCTGAACTTCGTTTCTTAATACTTCAACTTCGGAAGCAAATGAACTTCACTAATTTGACGTTTGGTTTGCAGTATCAATACTCGATTGATTTTATAAATAGAATTCGGTACTAAGAAGTGTTGGTTGCTGTTTATTGGGTGCTTAACGTCCTTATGCACTCCAACTTGGGCAGGAAGGCCAGTTATCATGCAGTTTACGAACCAATTCTAGCCAGGGTGTGAAGGTCAAGATTCATTTAGTGGGTTCACCATGAAATAAAGTTTAACCCGCCCAGGTGGGATTCAAACACACGACCTTCAATACCGTGCTCACTGAGACCCTCGTCCCAATCCACTCGTCCTTCTTTTTCTAGAATTGGTTGAATTCTGAGTAGACAATTGGAATCGGCTCATCGCTCCTTTTTTGTAACCTTAAGAGAATATTTTAGGATACTTTGTGTTACAAAATAACTGGAACGGCTAAGGTTATTCAGTAGCTGTTACATGTCAGTCTTTTTCATTTTTTGTTTTAGCAGGATAATTAATAGTTTCCATGACTTAAGATATATATATATTTTTATGATAATATCTATGATAGTTGGAGCAGCTGGACTGGGAAGCCCCCCCCCCGGCCACAGTGCGGCACAGCTACTGACCGACCTGGTAGCCAGGGTTAGGGGTGAGCATGTGGTCTCAAGATCCTTCACGTCCCCTGCGGTTGAGGCCGGCCACTGACGAGAATGCAATCAATCGGCTTTATTGCTTCCGATCCTTCATTATTATTACATTCGGCATTCGTCTCCTTTTTGGACTTGAACAGTTTTAGAATATAGGTTAGGAACCTATTAAATTATTGCCCATCCCTATCATTATTTCTTTATGTTTTCTTCTAGCAATATCTGATATGATGGAATTAATAATTATCTGCCTTAACCAGAATCAAACGTGCATTGATATGTGCCTCTAAATTATTCTCCATCTGATTTTATTTCATACATTAAATTAAAATAGTATTTATTGAATAATATCTAAATAGACTTTTTTAAAAACTCTTTTTAAAAACTCTTTTAACTATAAAATAAATCAGAAAATAAAAGTATATAAACAATAAATAAACAATAGTAATAATATCATAATCTTACGGCGCTTAATGAGGACCCTTGCCTCCTCTACAATTCTCTGCCACCCAGTCCTATCTTCGGTAGCCCTTCTCTCCACCCTCTCACACTCTGAGTCCGAAAATCGTCTTCAAGCCAACGAAGTCGAGGCCTTCCTCTCCTTCCCTAAGATGGCTAGGGTATTTGCTAATAATAGAAGCTAGTAGGCTCCGTAAGATGATGTTGGAGGGGCACCTGGGTGGAAAAAGAAGGAAAGAAAGTAATAATATAGGGTACAAAATATAAATAGATTATAGTAAACAATTAAATAAACTATAATCAAGCTATATATACAATGTACAGAAACATTACAGGGAAACCTCAGATCAAGCTTGTACCCCAACTTATAGGTGGAGCAACAGGCCCACAGTAATTCCAACGCTGTTCTCTCAGCCGCATAGAAGCTGAGAGGAAGCGCCACAGTCGCTCAGGACTTGGAGAAGCTGACCATTGCCAGAACTCCAGTAATATATATTTATTACAATAGGCCTCGGGGCCAATACAGTTTTAATCTGCGAGGAGGGCTATAAGGATGCGTAGAGCTGGATAATGAATGTGTCAGAGGTTTAAATGTGAAGTTAACGTTTCTCTGTTTAAGAACTTGACTTATTAGAACACATCACAATACCAGAATAAATAAATTAAACAATTATTTTTTTAAGATTAGTTCTATGTAATTGAGTAATGAAACTGTGATAAAAACCCATAAGAGATAATACCTCATCTCAAAAAAAAAATAAAGGAGATAAATAAATAAATTATTCCGAATAGAGAAAGTGAGCAACTGAACAATTATCTCTGTAAATAGTGCTATAATAATAACACACGTTCCATAGGCACGTGCATTATAAAATAGCAGTTATAGGCAATAAATATAGAAAACGAAATCACTTAAAGTTTCCTATGTAATGCTAACTTCAGAGGGTATGGTTTTAAAAATAGAATTTGATTATGTCTCTGGACCATGAGGAAAAGGAAAGACTGCTTTTGTCCGGACAGGTCATGGCAGCCATAACCCTCCCGTCCTATTCAGTTCCTGTAACGATAGGCTTCCAACTCATCTAGTTGTGAACAAAAAAGTGGTGTTTTTTACTCGTAAATAGTCATTTATGCCTTACATTTTAAGTGATGAGAAAAACTGGTAATATCAACCGAGTTTTATGGTGACAAGTTCTCCACTTTATAGTCTTGTATACAAATGTAACTTTCTATGTTGAGGTCTCCGTTTTTCCTTTTTATTTTTTATTTTTTGTTAACCTTGTAACCTATGACCAATATTAATGTTTTTATGGGCCTGAAAGTTAATATTTTTTAAAAATATATTATCTTTATCTGAATAGATTATTGTGTTACCAAATAAATCTGCAATGAATATAATGAAAACTGATTTAAGAATTGAGAAAATGTTCTTATTTTATTACCTCCAGACACTAAACCAAAACGTAGATTTCATGAAATATTTTTGGGTGCTATGTATATTTTTAACTGTAGATATACCCTACAAGAAATTGTACATCATTTCGGTTTCTGCATTTAATAGATAAGGTTCATAACATTCGATTAATTATAACAGACTCTTTTATATGATAGTTAATAGACCTATTTGGACATGCGAAGTTGAGCTAAGTTCAAAAACCCTTAAATTCCAAAATCCTTAATGTTCCTTACTTTGTCACAAACTTATCCAGAAAGATTTTAATGTATCATACGTTTCCAATTTAGCTCAAACTTTGCCTTACTTTTCCTTTCATAGTAAAATCCATAAACATTGGAATCTACATGTATTTCAACTTACTTCCCATTCTGTTCTAGGAAGCCCTCCTATAGATATTTTATTGAAGTGCTGCCAAAGTGTAGTTACTTTACTAGCAATCGACATGACATTATGAGCATTATCTTTACATTTACTAGATGTATTTTTACTTATTATTTTTGTATTTAATAAAAAATATTTTCGTGTGCATTGTTGGCAAACATGATTGTGCCTCATTTATAAATTATGTTTTTTATGTCTTGTTACGGTATTTACATTTAAAAATAAAGTTAATTTATATTTTTATAAATGATTTCTCCATGAACGGATGAGATTAAACATCGCGATTTAAAATTTGTATTCTGTTTGTGAAAAGGTTTCATTTTTTATATAATTAAATGCTTAGTGGGTGGACAAACCAGCTAAAAGTATTGGGCCTCTTCGAGCAGCCTCTGTCTAACAGCTCTGTGCTGCAGCAGTTTAGTTGCAGGTGTGTCTAGTGTATCCGCTAAAATACTGTCCTACTATCTTGGATCAAACATGTACAGAACTGCTCACTAGTTGCTCTTCAATAGGTTTGGGGACTGGTGGATTCTTGTGGATATGTATTATACTATGAAAGGACAGGAATCTGGTTCGGGCCAAATCAGCAACATACGGAACATTAAGATCTAAGATGGATAAGTTTATTTTTGAAATAATAGTAAGCATTGAGGATTTCAAGATTGATTTTGGATTGTAAGGATTGGATACAAGATTTGGAAGGTATATAGAGTCCCAAAGCTTAACTCCATATGTCCAAATGGGTCTAATTACTGTAAAGTAAATAAGTCTTTTATAATTAATTGTGAGCTTTTAATGTTTATCTAGTAAATGTTGGAATATTCGAAAACGTCATGCAGATTCTTGTCTATGACTTATATAAGGATTCCAACTGAGTCGTTTGTTAAGATGTAGTAGCGAATTTGTTCAGCGGGGATCAGTGGAATATTATCAAAGGATACTGCTGGAAAGGAAGTAGTAGTTTTGTGACGGAGGGGAAAGGTTATTTGATTTGTTGTTTATATTTTAATTCTCCATTCATGAAGGTTTGTGATATGAGATTGGAGTTATTGAGATGCAATGAAGGTATCATTATTTACTAATAACACAGATATGTCGTCATCAGTATACGTTATGAGTCGGAATATCAAATCAAGAAATCGTGTAAATGGACTTTTTACGCTGGGTCCCATCTTAAGAGTATGTATTACTTTTATACAACCGAGGGTAAAAATATATTTTTTCTTAACTGTTAAAAAATATTTTAATTACTATTATATACTTATAAACTGATAAATTGATAAATAAAATGAAACACTTTAGTTTTCGCTATGTAATTTTTATTTACCCTTTCCTTTCTAACAAACACCCTTCCAAACCAAATTCCACCCAAGTGGTTTCGTCATTAAAGAAATGTTTTATTATCCTTCTTTGTAATCTTTTATAACAAAAACGGATGATGGTAATAAATCCTGAATGTTTAACGATCACGAAGAGGACAATTTAACGATCAATATCTTCTCAGTTTATAGCATACCCCTGATCCATTTGTTGCCACATTTCATAAAGGGCAACAGTGAAGAAACCCTGAACCGTTCCCAGTAGTTGGAGGTTTTATTACTGCAATGAACGAGCTAGCTGCACTCGAGCGCATAATGCCGTGGATAATATGGTGTACTTAATCTTTTTTGCGGGCCCCAACGGGCGATGCATATTCAATGACAATATAACTGTTTTTATACTATTCTTCCAATTTTTTACTATTTTCTAGTTGATGCACTCTTTGTTTTTTTGGAGTATTTTAGGCGGGTTAACAGTAAACGTCATGTGTTATGATCGGTCATAATTTATTTGCGTTTTCCATAGATTATTCAATGCGATTCAGAGATGTGTTTTTTTTTCCTATTTTATTTTTCATTTATTGATATTTACAACTATACAAAAACATATACACTAAGTAAATGTGTTGAAATTGAATAAAATGGCGTGTAAATAACTTGTGAAGAACTACTCAATAGTTGCACTTCAATAAAATCTACACTAAAAGGTCTCTTGGCCATCTTCTTTTCAGACACCTCGGAGGATTATCGGGAATAGAGTGGGAAGCAAGTTGGGAGACTAGTGGATTGGAGTGGTTATGGAGCTTACTATGGAAGGATAGGTATCTGGTCTGGGCTAAATCAGTAACATAAGGAACATTAAGGTCTGTCTTTATGGATAAGTTTATTGGTCACATAATAAGAAGCATTAAGGATTTTTCGAAGGATTTTGGAATGCAAGGATTGGATACGAGATGAATTGGATGGTTTAGTGGAGCCCCAAAGCTCAACTCCGTACGTCCAAATAGGTCTTATCACAGTCATGTAGATCAGTCATTTGTAATTTATTGGAAGCTTTGAACGTTTGTCTAGTAAATGTTGAAGTAGTCTGCAACGATGAGCTGTTTCTTGTCGTTTTAGTCTAGTATGTGGGTTCCAAGTAAGACATATTTGTCCAAGTGGTCGGAGATGTAAAATATAAAAATATCAATTACAACAAGGTCCTCTATTTCTACTTACATATATCCTATGATTGAACATACTTATTTTAATGCTGATCTGCCTCGCACGTACAATCGCCGACTGTTCCGTCCTTCGCCCTGATCCTCGACTAATGGAATAAAGTGCATGGAAGCTGAATAGAGATAGATTAGCCGAAAGGAATAAAAGCAATCAGAGAACTATGGAATGCCAGTGGCAGAGGTACTGACATGGAAATAGTCTCAGCCTTTGTCCCCTTGTCCTTATAATTGATAGAGAGACCATTCACAGCCATGCCGCCAATCAGTGCCTCTCATTGTTTCCTCTTTTATTTTTCTCTCTCTCCTCCTCCCTCTCTCTCCTCGTCTCTTACTTCTTCGTATTTTACTTTTTAACTCTATTGTCGTTAACTATTCTTTCGTCGGACCATCAATTCTGATCACCTGATACCGTCTGTTTCTATGACTGTAAAGTCATTCGAATTTTTAAACTTATTTTTCTTTTTTAGTCATCATATTCAATTTATTTTTTATTGATCTACCTCTCTTATGATTCCTTTATCATCAAAATTAATCTCTTAGCATTGATTTCCTTCTGATGGTAATCCTCAGATATAAGGTTATAAGTTGTCCTGCTATTATTTTTATCAATAACAACTAAATTAGTTATAAGAAGCAATCAGGCTTGATGAATTATTTGCTACTTCTATTGGATTTTTTTTTATTTGAAAACTAGTTTCCAATGTTAAACATTCATCATCAAGTCCTTTTCATTTTCTCCCCTCAGAATTGATGAATATTTTTTTTGTTTATTTGAATGAATGTTCCTACACAGCGAGCATACAACTGTAAAGTAGGCATTACACAAAACAAAAAAGATGGATTGCTTGAAATGATAAAATGAAAGTTCCACCACAGTAATACCATGACTTTTTTGACAATTTATAGACTTTTTCCGATCCGACGATATGTGACAAAATTAATAAATCCTTTCTTTTCCTCTTGCAAAATTAATTTAGTTATCAAAATATGTGCCATGGACTAAGATGAATATTGTTAGATATTTAGATAAGTATTGTTGAATTTCTTTCGACTAATTACAAGAAAATTTTGATTCTGGGAATACTTAAAATTATTATCTATTCTAAAACTATTTTGATTAAACTGGTTATTTCTAAACATTTACTTATTTATATGTTTTCCCCTTCGAAATGCCTATTGTATTTAGAATATTCTAAGGCCATGGTAGCCGAAAGGATAAGCCGATTTTTAGTAATTATTGATAACGCAATACACCGATTGGAAACTGCAAATCGGCAGTGCAACTGCACCTTAAATGCGGCTTATAGAGGTTCCAATAATGATTACACCTTCACCCCAAGTGTGTTTCGTTGGCCTCTCATATAAGTATTTTTATGAGCTCGTGCAGTATGCATTCAACTTTTAATCTCATAAGGCGTATGTATCAACTTAGATTGATACTGTTACTGCTATTACAGTAAATCATGACAAAATAAACATTGCTTCTTCTGCCTCCATTTCTACTCCGTTTTGGTTACACCATATCGGTGCTCTGTTTGCTGTGGCCCACACAATCAGCAGCCCGAAATCCACAACAACGACCTACAACGCACGCTATAAATAATCCGATGTTGTTTGCTGATTTTAAAGGAATATTGTTCGATAAAAGTAAATCAGAGCCTCATAAATTCTTATTGGAAAGTTACTTAAGCAGCAACGGCGAGCCACTATTTCAAAATCAAGAAACTGAATAACATTAATTCGTGAACAGGGGGAATGTGGCATTCGGAGTGGGCGGAGATGTGTGAAGAGATAAAAGATTTCAACACCTGGCCTCAGTTTGTTTCTGCTTTATTTCTCTTCAATATCTGATTAGAAATATTGTAATTTATGATGGTTATTTATTTTCTTGATCACTCGAGTTCGATGAAAGTGAAATGGAGGTTTTGTCTAGTTGTTGCCGTGCTTACCTTCATATTCCACATATAACATTTTTTAGAAATGATGCAGTACATGGAAATATTCCTTAAATTATTATATTTATTCAGTGATATGCACATTTATTTTTTCAATAATAAAAATAAATCCGTTGCTCGGCGATATAGTTCAGGTACCAAAAAAAAAAAAAAAAAAAAAAAGGAAAATATATATAGCTAAATAAAAGGTTCGCAGGACTGAGTTTTTAAAAAGAGATTTTATTGAGAAGTACATACATTATATCAAGCAAAAGCACAATTTATAGCCTAGTACAAAACTTCGTGTTGAACATCTGTGAGTCCTACGAGTGACTGTAGCAGAGTGTCACCGAGGCCAGGTGGAGGTGGCCTTTTATACAGTTATCTAGGAGAGGGGATATCGTACATTTGTTTATTATACCTAATACTATTGGGTTTCCATAACTATATAAAGTTCTGAATTTTAGTAGAGTTGAATTTAACCTACTCTGCTCAGTCTGCCAGTGTTCCACAAGGAAGTATTCTAGGGCCCATCCTCTATACGGTGTATATAGCTGACTTATTCAAGTTCCGTCCTCAACACATACGCTTAGAACACAAATGTAAATATAAAAGTATAAGTATGTAGATCTGATCTTATTCTAAGTTCCTACTTCAATAGTTCCTAGATAAATTCATATTTCAATCCTCCAAAACCAAAACTTCCTGAACTATCAATCTTTCGAGGTAATGAAATATATGTATACTTAATATATAAATCTTTACATAATTTTTATTATAGTTTTGTAAACTATAATGTTACTCATGATCAATTGTCGTAACCAGGCGAGTGCTATTTGAATTTTACTAGGACAAGGTGTCCCATAATACGGTTTATTATTTTCTTGTTCTTCTAAACGTCCTCACTACTGAGTTGAGCGATGTGGATCGGTTCGATTTATAAGCTCACCTTACTATCTTTAAGTGCAGTATCTTTTATTGTTGAGGAATGATCTAATTTATATCAATATAAAGGCTAGTTAGTAAGGTAACCGTGAAAAATAAAAATTTAAATTAATTTATGTCATCAGGGACCATATGAATTAATGTCTAAAATAAGTTATGCTGCTACAAAAGTTAATAATTAAAAAAAAAACATTATTTAAATAAATAAAAAACAGTTAACTGAGAACTAAGATATCAATGCAATTAAACTGGAACAAGTATAGTATTTGTTGATTGGTAGTAATTTACGAATTTCTACTTTAAATACCGACCAGCAAAAATTACAACCGGTTGATCTTTTAATTTTCCCTGCTAAAAGTTTCATTCGTTTTTAGTTTTCACTTTAACGATATCATATAGAACGTATTCGCATCATTAAAAATATTAATTAAATAAAATACATTAGTATTTAAAAATATTAACAAGCAAATTTTAAATCAATAAGGTTTATAGGCCACAGGCCACATACAATGATAAAAATAAATTTTTATGTTTGGTGGTGAATATCTAAATGAAATAACTTATAACCTGATTTTTTGAAAGATGGAATATTGAAAGTATGCCTAAAGACTCGGGTGTAACTAACTACTCGGTGTTCGGGGTATAACTCTTTAAAATGTTGTATACAAAATATTAGCAAATATTCTGACGGCAAGGTTTAAACATTGTTCTGAGTGAGTCCTTACAGATTAGCAGTCTGAATTTAGACCAAATAGAGGTACATCTGGCCAAATATTTACTTTAAGACAAATTCTTGAAAAGTGTTATGAGCTGAACACTGATGTTCACATGTTATTCATCGACTTTAAACAAGCCTTTGGTCGAGTCAACAGAACCCAAGATTTTTATATACCTTTAAAACTAATTAATTTGATTAAGATGACCATGTTTCGAACCCATGCCAATGTACTCGTTGGCAACCGCATTAGCAGAATGGTGCACTTTACCTCTGTCGTATATAAACATATAAATATTATAATTAATATTTTATTGATCCCAGTTAGTTTCATCTGCCCTAGTTAGAGTATATAATAAAGAATGAAACTTTTAGTCAAGAAAATAAAATAATCAATCGAGTGTAATTTTTTTGCCTATCATTATATTTATTTATTTATTTTTTTCATTTATTGATTTTTACAACTGTACAAAATAATATACATTAAGTAAATGTGTTGATATTGAATACAATGGCATATAAATAACTTGTGAAGAACTACAGTGAATACAATGGCATGTAAATTACTTGTGAAGAACTACTCTCTGGTAGCACTTCAATAAAATCTACACTAAAAGGTCTCTAGGCCATCTTCTTTTCAGACGCCTTGGAGGATTACCGAGAATGGAGAGGGAAGCAAGTTGGGAGACAAGTGGATTGGAGTGGTTATGAAGCTTACTAGGGAAGGATGAATATCTGGTTTGGGCTAAATCAGCAACATATGGAACATCAAGATCTTTATGGAAGTCACAAAATAAGGAGTATTGAGGATTTTTCGAAGGATTTTGGATTGTAAGGATTGGATACGAGATGAATTGGATGGTTTAGTGGAGCTTCAAAGCTCAACTCCGTACGCTCAAATAGGTCTTATCACAGTCATATAAATGAGTCTTTTGTAATTTATTAAAAGCTTTGAACGTTTGTCTAGTAAATGTTGAAGTAGTCTGTAACGACGAGCAGTTTTTGTCGTTTTAGTCTTGTATGTGGATTTCAAGTAAGACATTTGTCCAAGTGGAGTCCTAGGTAGCGGATCTGTTCAACAGGGATTAGTGGAATATCACTAAAGGATACTGTAGGACAGGATGTCATAGGTTTACGACGAAGGGTAAAGGTTATTTAATGGGATTAGTATGGATCTATTTTAATTCTCTAATTTGGACACCATTCTTGAATGTTAGTAATATGAGAATGTAGTGATTGGGATGCAATGAAAGTATTATTATTTACTGCTAACATATACATATGTGTCATCGGCGTAAGTGGTGAGGATAGTGGTAGGATGAGTTGGGATGTAAGTTGTGTTTATTTATTAAAATCTACTTTTATTTTCTAATTACATATAGTTATATTCCATTAAAACTTTTTGTTGACTTATAATGCCAGATTAAAATAATTGGTTTCACTCAATTTTATGATATAAGGTTAGTGAACTTATCAATAATTTTAGAAATTAGCAAAAGTATAGTAATACATATTCAATTATCAACTTAAAACTGAATCTAATAAATTGAGTCTTTTACGTTCAGAAAGGAACATCCCACTTGAGGTGTGTAAGTTATGAAACCTGGTGTGCATTAGTTACGAGTTAGAAAGGCGTCGAGTCATCGAGCTACGGAGCGAAGACTATCCTCACGCAAACGATAATCGTTGCTCGAAGGGTTGTTTGGATCCAACCAATCACTTGACGAAGCAGGCTGCATTCATCGTTAGGCATTCCCTTGGCTCATTGCTTGCTTAACATCACCAAGAAGTACGATTAAAAATAAAGTATTCTCAAATTATATTATTGGAGGCCATGAAACCTTGTGTGGAGTAATGCCAGCAAAGCAGAAGAACTATTATATATATCTAGATATCTCTAATCTTAATTACCCTTTTAAAAAGTTTAAGCTTTTCCTTCCGTTTGGAAAAACATTTTGTTTCTTTACCAGCATTTAAAATATTTATTTTAGAGGTATCGTGATTTTATTTACTCCAACGATCCTAAGGTTTTCCCAAAGGTCCTCAAACTTCTATATGGATGAAATATTTTATTAAGATGTATTGCAGTAGCTTGGCTATAAGCAGATTTTTCCAAGCATGGTGTCCATACTTTGAGGAAACTACTATTTTAACTTTTTCAAAAACGTTAAAAACCACTGAAGGGAACCATCTTAGGGTGGGACAGAAACATATTCTCAAATTAATTTAATAATCTGTGGTTGCTTGCATTTGATATTTTCAATTGTGAAATAATCATTTAATTTTAATAATTTAAATACAGAAGTTTTAAATTTTTACTAATTTCTTAATTTTGTGAACCTAACAATTTCGGTGCGAGTGTCTTCTGCTTTAAGCATACTGCTATATTTTCATCGATTTTCAAGTTTCATTTTTATTTAATATTGGGACTGGAGTGGTATCTTCTTAAGTGCACCTGAGCAACAACTTTAATACACAAGAATCATCTAGATAGACCAAACTGAAGTGTTTGTTGGGTGAAGGGGTCATGTGACAAAACACAATTTTAAGTAATTTATTTATAAAGTTTTTCTTTTCTTTTTACATTTCCTTGAAGCTGGAAAATGTTACATAGTCTCTTCACCTTCTTCACATATTTTTTTCTAGTTATTTTGAAATATTCAGGTTTTGCTACCGAACATCTCAGCACATACTCGTGAATCCTTCATCCAATAAACTAGATTGTATTTTTTTAAAAATGTGACATACCCCCCTTTATCCACCAACTTCAATTAATACTGACCCTCTAACATCTCTGTAGAACTGCTAGCATACTATCACAAACGTTTTGGTTATATTTGAGCTAAATTTATCATAATGTGAACAGTTGACTGTCTGGAATGCAGTCAGTAGAAAGAAAAAATCACATCCAAGTTAATAAACATTCAACGGAGTTCCGACTATTAATTCGTTTCCTCTCATGACTGACTCGGTCACTCTGAAAAAGACCTGCAAGACAGGGCGAAACGTTGGCATAGCATTAAACGTTTTTTGAATCTGATGTGTGTTTTCTTTCTTCTACCTGCGTCCCAGACCTTCTTCTTAAATTTATTTTATTTTTTATTACAACTATTTATCTGCTCTATAGTTCAGATAATTAATATCTAAGGTCCAAGAAATCAATTTTTGTTGGGTTTTGTTATTTTAGAAAGTTAAAATATCTTGTTTATGTAGAGAAAAAAATAGCTTCATATCTCATTTTTATGCATAAATACACTTAAATAGCAATTAAAGCCGTTAAGGAGATATTAACCATTCAATAAAGTTGATTTTTGGCATCCATATTCTTTTTGCCAAATATTAGCATACTTTTTTAAATAAATGTGATATTATTATATTTTTTTAAACAATAATTGTAGAAATTATTTAGAAAGTCATTTGAATGAATAATGATTGTTAAATATTATTTTTCCAGGGATGAAGAGGGAGGCGCGCTAAGCAGATGGTTGCGCGAACTCCGTGGAGAGCCCAAACAGGCGCCGCCCCCAGAAAGGAGCAATCCGATCTACCACAGCGAAGGCAAAGGACTGCGGTCCAGGAAGCATGGAAAGCGGAGGCACAGCTTTCAGCATCATCACAGGTCAGACTACAATGTTACTAGCAGTATTTAATTATAATAGTTATTTGTAAAGTTTTGTCTTTTGTGCATAAAATAACTGGGTAGAAAGTGCATGGGTAGAACATCTTACAGGTTAAAAACACATTCTATTCCTCGTTGTTCAATGGTATCAAATGCAGCTGATATTTTGATCAAAATTAGTTCGGGAAACATATGATATATAAAATCACTCCAAATACTGATAATATAGTATCGTGAGTGATTGATGGTTGCTTTTTTATTTTTCATTCTTTATAATGTATTATAAATTGGTTCATAAGGTTTGTCCCCGGATTTTCGAGACGTTTTCATGTGTCCTACATGCACACTGAGGTAAGATGGCTTTCCCCTTTTGTAAGAATACTCTTTCAAGTTATCAACACCAGTCACCCTCTGTTTATTTACAATATCCTGCCATTCAAGTTCTCAATCCAATCATTACATACAAGATCCTCTCTTTCCGATCTCTATACTCCATCCTACAGAACTTCTGCATTCCAACGATCCTTCCTCTTCCACTTAACCATCCTCTGGTATACATCATTTTTATTTTCTATTCTGTTTTACTATCGTATTTTCTGTATCCACTTTTCAAAAAATATTTATTTTTATCCTCTACTATATGTTATATCAGAAATTATTTGTTCTTTTAATCTTGTATACAATATTAATCCTTATATTGTTATTCCGTTTCTAGTTTTCTGTTACCTTATGAAAATTTATGTATACTCGTCTTATTTTGAAATTCTCTAGGGCAAATATGATATCACTTTCTGTTATGTAATGTTATTTTTATGGGACATTGTCCCAGATTATATTCTCTCTCTGATTATATACAGTTCTTTTTCTATTATGTTCTATTCTATATCGCTGTTTGGTTGGTCCATTATTTTATTAGTAGCATTACGAGTGAAAAAGAAATATATATTTTCTACACATTAAAAGGTTAGTATTGTTGTCTTTGATCAGATTCAACTATTCTATCTAATTCATCAATTCAGGTTTTACAGTCTTGCATGACGCCTGGGACTCCAACGCAGGGGAGCGTAGTTAATAGTAATCGTTGGCCATTTGATTATTCATTTTTAGAAACTTTACTTAGGCTCTAAGTATAATAGCCTTCCTCTTACCCACAACTGTAATTTCTTTTTTCTGGCACTACAACGTATGCAGATTGGCGCATCTTTCTGATTATTTTATTAGTTTAAATCATCTACTCGAAAAGTACAGCTTCTGAATCATTTAAACAAAATTTTACTGTAACTATTAAAAATACTATATTTTGATATTAAAAAAATTTTTTGTGGCTCTACAATCATTGAACCCGTCATCAAACTTGCGAGGACGTCTTCTTCTCGTTCCAGAGAAGGTCGCCTGGAAATCGTTTTTGGCCATTCTTGTGTCTGGCATCCTTTCTAAACGTCCTAACCAGCTAACTCTTCTTGATTTAAAGAACCTTACAATATTTTCATATTTTAAAAAGTCATTCGATTATTTGTTAGTCCTCACCATCAAAAGATGCTTCTCACAATCTTAAAATTACTATTTTATGAAAACTCTGTGTTTCTGAAATCAAATGATTGTCGCTATTTATACTGTTTCAGAATCTGATCAATTCTGAAATCCCCAGTTTATCACTTACTTTCCATATTAGTTTCGGTCCATTTCTGTCAAATTTATCCTTAAATTTAGTTAGTATTGATGAATTAATTGCCGCTTCTATTGGGATTATTTTATTAGAATATTAGTTTCGAATGCTTAACATTCATCTTCAGTTCTAAAATCTAAAAAAAATATATAAGCGTTATACTACTGTTATATAGGCAACATAACTGATATCTGTTAGATCTCCTCAGTGCTGATTTGTTGAAAAAGTTTGTATGTTTTAGAACTGAAGACGAATGTTTAGGATTCGAAACTAGTTTTCTAATAAAATAATCCAAATAGAAGTGGCAATTCATTCATCAATACTAATTGTATTGATCCTTCTATACCATCACGCGTAATGCTTAGATTCAGTGTTTATTATTAGCATTTTGTCTGTAAATCTCTTTACATTTTCTTCACTTATAAAGTGAAATAATAATCGTGAAGGAAAAGCGACGATACTTATCAATTATAGTACGCCTAGTGCACATTTTCTTCCAAGGTTGTGAACCGTTCTAAATTTTTTTGTCATGTATATTGTTTTTCCCATATTCCACGAAAAACATAATTTTTGTTAATCTATGTTAAATATAATCCTCGATTGTTATTTGTAAAATACATTTAGAAGTATCACAGCCTCTGTAAATTCTTACTTCATTTACCAATACTGACTAAGTTTGATATACAGGGTGAGTACCTCTTAGTGTAAAAAACAATTGGGTGGAACTAGATCATGTAGAAAAATGTCGCAGACATCACCTTTCTATTCCAATCCGTTGCAGATATACGATAGATTAAAGACTTTTTTGAGGAAACCACGTTTTTTACCATAAAAACTGTAGTATCTCCATTTTGTTGAAATATTTTTCAAACTTTGAACACATTTTTGGATTTAGCATTAAATTTCCTATTAGAGCAGAGTACATGTAACCTTGAATCTTACAAACTTGAGATCTAAAGAACAGCTTGATCTTCACCTTATTTAGGAAAGTTACAATGTCTTATATTACTTCAACGCTCGCCGTTTTTCGAAAAAACTATCCACAAACCTGCAAATCTTAAAAAAACTTGCAAATTTAATCAGCTTTCGAATGATATGTTAAAAGTAATGATTCTATTTCGATTTCATGGAGAAATTTACTTTTAAAACCGAAAAAACATGATGTTGTCATTTGGCATTTGCAAATCAGTTACTTGTTTAAATTAAACATTATAACAATCCCTTAATGCAATATATGCGTTTTAAACATAAATTCTTCATCGGAATAAAAAGCAAAGACATTTTTTTTATGTAAATAAAATAAATACTAATAATAAATAAATATTTTTTCTAATGAAATAGAAAGATGAGGCCTGCGGCATTTTGCTACATTTTTGATCTAGTTTCTATACAATTGTTTTTTGTTTTTTTTAACACTAAAAAAAACTGTATATGTAATTACCCTGTATATGTAATTTTTTTTTCGTTTAGTTGACCAGCTTATTCGCTTCTGTAATTTTCTTTGTTTCTCTGTTCTTTTTGAGTCAGAAGAGTGCAACGAATAAAATCTAAATATTATTCAGAAATAAATTATACTAAACGAGATTCGTATTCGCTCTGCAGCCAGCAGGGAGAAGTTTCCAAGCGGGGAATCAGCTTTTTTGTTCCAAGATGGCACAAAGGAACCATTGTAGGCTGCCCACACCATTTCAATAACTGTTCCTAATGATCTAGCCCTGGTGCCTTCTACATCCCTAGTCCCTGTAGTCCCTGCCCACTGCAGTGTCCGCCCAACGAGAAATACTACGAAGTAACTCTAGATTCGACGCGTCACACTTATCTCTTCGTGAAATCTGAGTTTTGTAAACAAATGTTTCTCCGTTTATAATGCTCGTCTATGGGTTCGTTCACACCGGACTCCTCGAAGAAGAAGAGACTACTTTAAAATAAGTTTTGGACAACATCCTCCTTTAGTATCCCCTTACTTTCGTGTTTTACAACCTGCTATAGATGTTTATCTTTGTGTAATATTATATTGTAGAATTTAAAGAGATCGTTGTCATGGGACTTAAGATGGGTATCGTGAGAAAAATGTTATTTCATATCAACAATTTTTTTAGATCTTAATATCGATAGACGATATGTCGTTGGTCACAAATATCGATACACCGATATATCGTGATTGTTTTCTTAAGAAACGTCATTTTATTATTCTTTTCAGATTAAGATACTAATCCTTTCCATTTTATCGAAATAGTATATTTTTCTCACAACTAATAGTAAGAAATCATTTCAATTTTTTAACACTAAAATTGCTGACATTTCATGCATGCATATATCCATCACAATTTCTTGGTAAAAAGCCATAATAATAGAGAAGTGGATATTTAAAAACCCTTTTGATATATTTTTAAAAACAAAGTAATAAATGCTGTTTCCAAGAACTATTGCCAAAACATCCGAAAAGGGTCATTTGACCCATCATGTTAGTTTTATTTTAAAAACTTAAAATTTAAATTTAAAACTATGAATTAAACAGTAGGCAGTACGTACATATAATTATGATAGTCAAATATCCATATTATAAGGACAAATAATTATAAGCATTTTATAGTTTCTACCTAAAAGTTCTTAATTTTTACTTTTTATTATGTTCAGCGAATATACATTTTATTTCTCTGAATTAGAAAATATGGCGACACATTTGACTGGTCAGAAATGTATAGCGCAGCATTTTTAATTTAAAGAAAAGAGTTTGACATATTAATATGTTTTGACAACTCCACCGGATTTTCAAAGCCAAAAATCCATTTTCTTAAACCATGGGCATATTGTACGTTGTATTTTAATAATATGGAGAAAACGATAAATCGTAAGGTACGTATCTATATTTTTTGAAAAAAAAAAATCTATATTTTTGATTTTACGTGTTTCGACCTACCATAATGGAACCATTCTTTGAAGTACTGTTGAATAAAAAATCATTATAAAAAAAATAATCTTTAATCTGCCTTAGTTATTTTTTGTGCTCAGTTCATTAATAGATTTGAATAGATCTTTTGGATTAATATTATTTTTCATACATCAGTCATAATAATAATAATGAACCTTAATATATCGAACACAACTAATGCATTACTAATAATAGTAATGCTTACTTATCCCGTATTGGTATCAATATTTCTATTATTTTTTTATTGTATTATTCCTATATTATTAGTTATTGATAAGATGTGGCAATTTGCTTGATTTTGTTTCAGACGAGTTGAGATTAGGGATGGAACCAAATAGCGATTTGTATTTCTTTGATCCAAATTTTCGAACTCCCAACGTAAATACAACAACTGGAATCAGTAACGGCCATCGGACTTGGTCATAAATACCTTACATTGATAACGACAATGATGTTTTATCCTTGTAACTGTACAGCCACTAAAATAAGTACGTCAGTATCTCTCTTCTGAAGTTTATTGGTATTCTTTTATTATTAAAATATAATATTCCAAATCTCTCAAGCCTAGGAAATCACCTGAAGATCAAAAGAAGAACTTATGGCCAAGGAATATCACAAGGAAGCTACAGACTGAGATCGAATAAACAGAATCGAATATACAACCTGAAAAGTAGCGATTTGGCTAAGAAGATAAAGGAAGAAATTAAGAGAATTGCAATTACAGATGAGGACTGACTGGATAGACGAAATTTTCCAGAAACGTCTATGAAACATCCTTGTGAAAGATAGAATAAGGCATAGGCGTGGGGGATGGACGGAAGAGAGAAGACTGCAATAGTCGGAGAGAATGAAGGATTATTGGTGTTGAAGAATGAATGATCTGATGATAGGAAATATAAAATGGTATTTGCGTGGCCCTTTTTGGCCAAACGAAAAGAAATGTGTTCATGAAATCATTCATATACCCACCTTAATACATCATGATGATAGTATTTAATGTAAGATGTTACTATATAAATGCATCTCCAACATTTAAAGAGCCACAACTTGTAACATGTATACATTATCCTTTAAAGGGAATAACGATAAAGGTCACGCTACACTTCAGGTTCTGTTTCTTTCTTCGACACAGTAGCGAGTGGTTGAAGGCCGCTAGCCATTAGGTCTGCGCTAACGGACGCACTATCGCCGATCGAGCCCTATAAGGGGCACTCCGCTGCATTCCCTTCCCCCCTTCGCATTAACGTACCATACGTTTCCCAGAACGCGTCTGTCCTTTCCGTTCCATCGCTCATCTCTGTCCTATCTACGTACTGCATACCGCACGTAGCAGGAGTAGCATTCTTCACTCTAGAGTAAGGGGTGGTGTCTGGATGTCACACTGCCAAGAACGGGTAGCGTAAGTTGGCTGCTTCTTGTTCAAAAGCAATTGATTTAATTTATTACATGATATGTCCTAATGCCTGAACTTTGAGGACGTATTCGATAGCATGAAAACCTTTAATCTGGGGAATGGAGGAAGAGGCACGCAACAATGCAAGTTTACTACAACCTCAGCTTGTGTTTAGAAATTCAGAAAAGCTTTCGTGCTTAGAGCTGTGACAAAAAGATTGCTTCTATACAATTTCTCTTAGCTCTTCGTGGGTGGGATAGTTGAAGATACATCACGCGCCTGTGATATTCACCTTTTTCTATTCTATTTTTTTTTATTTAGTCGCGAAAGAATATAATAAAATCCAGACGATTTCTTTCTACTATATTATTCATTTATTTAATGAAATTCAATTTTCATGGAATCGGTGAGAGAAATGTGTCTTTCTTGGGGGAAAAAAGATGATACCTCTTGGTCATTGAACTCAATGAACATAAAATGAATCAATGAACCTAAGTCAAATGAATGAGTGTTCAAGTTTGCCCTATCCAATGAAATATTTTTAATGGCCGAATATCCTACTACTTCGTCCTCTGTTTCCTTTTAAACTAATAACAATCATTTGAAAGTCCTTTAAAAACTGAACCAATTAAATTAATTTTCAAATGACAACATTTAGTTATTCGGAAAGGAGAGGCCGTTGGGGATTCGGCCGTTATATTTCGTTAAATCTGGCAGATCTGAAAGGAATATCCTTCTGTGACTATGGACTATATCATGGTTAAGTAATATTATAGTATTAGGTTTAAAGGGCAAAGCCACTAATGATTATCTTTCTCTTTTAATTAGAACTGGCTTTTATGTTAAAACAGTATCAATTAGATTAAACGACATAAATATGTATAGGATACCAGATAGGACAAAAATCAACTAGATAAAATGACATAATATAAAACGAAAAATATGTGTAGTACAAAGAGATAAAA
Source organism: Euschistus heros (assembly GCA_003667255.2). Classification (NCBI taxonomy): domain Eukaryota; kingdom Metazoa; phylum Arthropoda; class Insecta; order Hemiptera; family Pentatomidae; genus Euschistus; species Euschistus heros. The sequence continues at coordinate 1,519,692 of RCWM02000121.1, forward strand.
AATAAATAAAAATATTAAACAATATATTTATATAAATAAATAAATAAATAATGCCTTTCATTGCATGAGGAAACAAACAATATTTTGTAAAAAAAATAATATCTTGCAACATGAATAAAATAAAATGCACTGCTTCTAAAATATTTACAATTCATAATAATTTATTAAGAAACTATACTTAGTATATCAAAAGCTGTTTGGAATATATTTACAATTTATGATTGAAGGATGTTGCCTCGTGCAGGCCTCCCCTTAATGGGGGTCATGGTCTAACTTCCTTGGAGACCAAAACCTACTGGGAAGTGGAGTTCACAATGTCGTTCCATAGTTCTTTCCATTTTTCCCTATCACGAGCAGTTCTCATCCAATTGGGACCAGTGATAGTCTTGAGGACATCACTCCAGCGCCTGTGCTGTCTTCCTCGCCTTCTCTTTAAATTATACGGGATCCATTCGGTAACCTTTAAAGACCATCTGTCATCCTGAATTCTGGCAAGGTGCCCCGCCCATTTCCATTTGATTTTCCTTATATGTAGGCTTATATCCTTAATTCTGGATTATTTGCGCATAGCGACACACTTAATTTTATCCTTTTTCTTGTAGTTCATAATGCTTCTTAGAACAGAATTTTGCCATACTTTTAGCTTGGATTCTTGCTGTTTGGTGAGTGACCAGGTTTGGCAGCCATAAGTAACTGAGGGAAGAATGCAGCTTTCAAATATCACTTTCTTATCTTCCATCTTAAAGTTACCCTTCATTACTTCTTTTAAGGACCAGTATTTCTGCCAACCTCTGGTGATTCTCCTTTGTACTTCCTTTGCTGCACGATTATTAAAAGATACAAGCTGTCCTAAAATAAACAAATTCTTCTACATACTGCAGTGTTACACCACTTAATCTTATTTCTTCTTTTACACTGTTCGTCATCAACATTGTTTTGGAGTAATTCGGGATAAGTCCTACTTCCAAACTATGAGTTAGAAGATCTTCCAGCATTTGTTTAAGTTCTTCAATCTTACCTGAGATCAAAACTATGTCATCGGCAAATTTCAAGTTATTTAGTTTCCTTCCATCAATACTAATGCCCATATTGCTCCAGTCAATTGCTTTAAATACTTTCTCCAGTAACACTATGAACAAAGTTGGTGATAGTGGGTCTCCCTGTCTTACTCCTCTGCCTATCTTAAATATTTGGCCCCTTCTCTTCATTTCAATATATGCTGTGTTTCCAATATATAGTTTCTCTATGATTTTTATATATTTCTGCGGTATACCAATTCCATTCATTGCCTCAAAGATACTCCTATGATAGACACTGTCGAAGGCTTTCTTGAAGTCTACAAAACAGAAATACAGAGGAAAATTATATTCCCTTGACTTTTCAACTAATTGGTTAATAACTTGAAGATGTTCTGTTACTCAAAAAGATTTCCTGAAACCAGCTTGTTCTATTGACACCGTTGCTGATATATATGGAGTCAATCTTCTATTAATAATATTTGAGAAAAGCTTAGCTATGGTTGAGCAGAGGGATATGGGTCTATAATTGTCAATTTTAGATTTGTCACCTTTTTTATGTAGCAGAATTATTTTTGCAGTTTTCCATTCTTCAGGTATATTCTCCTCTTGCATAATTAATTATATATATATATATATATATATATATATATATATATATATATATATATATATATTATTTATTGTTATTTACTACAGTATCCGTTATATACAACTAGTAAATTTGAGGAAAATCGTCACAATTACATCTCAATATGATATATGTAATGAAATACTCACGAATTGAACTTAAAGAGTTCTACATTAGAAGGTCTCTTAGCCATATTCATTTCAGACGCCTCGGAGGATTATCGGGAATGAAGTGTGAATCAAGTTGGGAGACTAATGGATTCGCGTTTAACGTGAAAGGATATGTATATGGTTTGGGCCAAATCTGCAACATATGGAACATTATGATCTGTATGGATAAGTTTATCTGAAATTGCTTGAATTTCGGATTTTTAGGATTGGATACGAAAAGAATTAGAAGGTTTACTGTAGCCTCTTACAAGGGGAGGACACACTCAGTCTCTCGCGGATCTTGTTGGCAATTTTTTTGGAGGTTCCTGGTCAAAACATATTAGACACGTATTTTGCCGTTCCGACCAATGGGCCATAGGAGCCGAGAAAAAAAAAATTAGCATTAAACTAATTTATTTTTTATCATTGACGTCAGATTCTAATTCAGCACCCTCTATTAAAAAACGCTTATTCAACAAAATAAAAAAATGTCATTTTTTTTTTCACTCTCTTCGAGGAAAATGAAATTTTTAAACCGATTATTGGCTACATACCTTTAAATCGCCATTACTTGGTCACGCAATTCACTGGTTGGTATCGCTGGAAAGAGGAGAGTCTCAGCTTTCTTTTGATGTATATAAATGTAAAATTCGATGAACAAAAATCTGTTAAAAAAATTGGAAAATCATTTTGATTTTTAACTTGAGTTTGAAACCAGATAGGATTATGAAACCAAATACATTTCATGCGTATTACCACCCTATATTTTGTGTAAAAAAATAAAGTTGATGCGTTTAACCATCTAAGCGTAATTAATGCTTTTATCAATTTAAATAAAAGTTTCCTACCAGTTGGTCAGGCAAATTTTGAAGCTTACGAATTTTTATTTTTCTATTTGGATGAAATTTCGTATTTAAGGGTTCTTTGGAATGCTGAATTCGAATCCGATGTCAGTTCTTGTGAAAAAAATATATTTAACGTACTTCACTTGAAAAACTTTAGCTTTTACACTGTAAAATGTGGTAGACAATTTTTTTAGCCCTAGAATTCCATTTCAGCACCCTCAAAACTCAGGAAACGTATGTATATATATATAGATACCAATGAAACAAATATATATATATATATATTTACTAATTAGGAGAAATAATTTGTTATTATAATTATTGTTAAAGTAATTATAATTATTAATTATTCATTGTAATAATAATTTATTACAACTTAATATTTACATAATATACAGACAGAACCACATATAAGATTTGTTGTTAAGTATTTACAATTTTTATTTTATTCTTCTTTTTATTTTTAGCCCTAGAATTCCATTTCAGCACCCTCAAAACTCAGGAAACGTATGTATATATATATAGATACCAATTAAAAATATATAATACTAATTAGGTGAGAAAATAATTTATTACACTTTAATATTTACATAATATACAAACAGAACCACATATAAGATTTGATTGTTATGTATTTGCAATTTTTGTTTTATTTTGCAGTTGAACATATTAAAATATGATTGTGATATATATATATTATTAATTAGTGTATATATTTGTTTCATTGGTATCTATATATACACATACGTTTCCCGAGTTTTGAGGGTGCTGAAATGGAATTCTACGGCTAAAAACATTTTCTACCACATTTCAGAGTATAAAAGCTAAAATTTTTCAAGTGATGTACGTTAAACATACGTGTGATCAAAAAGTTCCAGGACTGAATTTTTGTACATTTATTCATTCAACATACAGGTTATTCAAATTTGTCTCCTTCGAAGTACTCCCCTTGGGAAGCTACACACTTTTCCCACCGGTGTTTCCACTGATCAAAGGCCCCAGAAAACTCTTCTTTTGTAAAGGTGTTTAGCAGCTCCGTTCTTTTTTCTTTAATTTCGTCAACTGTTTGAAATCTTCGTCCTTTCAGGTGTCTCTTGAGCTTCGGGAAAAGAAAAAAGTCGGCTGGAGCCAGGTCAGGTGAGTAGGGGGGCTGAGGAATGACAGCCATGGCGTTTTTTACACAAAAAAGCCATCTTTAAACCTCTTGAACCACTGATGGCAGCATGATCAGCTTAGACATTCTTCACCAAAAGCCTCTTGTAACATCAAAAAGGTTTCAGAAACCGTTTTGTTCAGTTTCACACAAAACTTCACACAAATACGTTGCTCTTCTTTCACATTCATTTTCATAAAATAGCCAAACTCTATAAAACTAACCTCAAACAAACTGTGCTAATGTTACTTTCAGTGATGTTATGATTGATCTGCAAACACAGTTGTGTACCTGTTGAGTCAGGCAATACAATGCTGCCAACCGCATCGCTGTGAGACATTGCATTCCCATAGTATATAAAAAGTCCTGGAACTTTTTGATCACACCTCGTATTTTTTTCACAAGAACCGACATCGGATCGAATTCAGCATTCACAAGAACCCTTAAATACGAAATTTCATCCAAATAGAAAAATAAAAAAAGCTTCAAAATTTGCCTGACCAAGTGGTAGGCAACCTTTATTTAAATTGATAAAAGCATTAATTACGCATAGACGGTGAAACGCATCAACTTTATTTTTTTACACAAAATATAGGGTGGTAATACACTTGAAATGACTTTGGTTTCATCATCCTATCTAGTTTCAAACTCAAGTTTAAAATCAAAATGGTTTTCGGATTTTCCAATTTTTTTAATAGATTTTTGTTCATCGAATTTTACATTTATATACATCAAAAGAAAGCTGAGGCTCTCCTCTTTCCAGCGATACCAACCAGTAAATTGTGTGACAAAGTAATGGCGATTTAAAGGTATGTAACCAATAATCGGTTTAAAAATTTCATTTTCCTCGAAGAGAGCGAAAAAAATGATATTTTTTGATTTGGTTGAATAAGCGTTTTTTAATGTTTTAGAGGGTGCTGAATCTATAGAGGTAGTTTGATCGAAAAACTAATCATTTTTTTAGAATTTAATTAACCTAAACCAAAATCTATGGAGCAACTGTATTTTTCCTTGAATTCGCAATCAAAACTACAAATCTTGGTGGAAGAATCATGTCGATATCATTTTTTAAACTCGAGATAAAAAATAAATTATTTTAATGCTGTTTATTATGTTTTTCTCGGCTCCTATGGCCAATTGGTCGAAACGGAAAAATACTTGTCTGATAATTTTTTGACCAGGACCCTCCAAAAAAGTTGCCAAGATCCGTGAGAGACTGAGTGTGTCCTCCCCTTGTTAGTTCAACTCTATATATCCAAAGGGGCCTAATTGCTGTCATAAAAATAAGTCTTTTGTAATTTATTGGGAGCTTTGAACGCTTGTCTAGTAAATGTTGGAGGAGTTGGAAACGTCGAGCAGTTTCTTATCTTTAAAGTCTGGTGTTTAAACAAAATAAATGGAGTTTGAAATATCATGTCTAATAAAGCAATCCTATACCTCTTATAAATTTTATAAGACCACATTTTTCCATATCTCTTTTGTACTGAAGGCATTATTTGAAGATGTGTCCCACTGTGAGAACAAAGTTATACATTCGTCACTATGAATTTTAATATCAATCAATAAAATGAAAAATTTTAGAGGGATTCTCCTTTGAAATTTTAGGATTAGAGATTTTGTTACATTCTGTTGCAAAAAAAAAAAAACTCTCCCTAATAGGTATTTTTCAATAATTAAATTTAACTAGTAGGGATTTTCCTAGATACAATTAATTAATAATCATTAATCGTAATTGAAGGTAATTATTTTTTTAATTGAATGTTTGATGTTCTTAAAAATATTGATTTCTTATATTCCCAGATTAATTGTACGATATTTAAGGTTTTATAAGAGTATGCCTTAAACCTCATTGATGAAAAAAAAGAAAGAAAAAAAAGACAGTTTTCCGTTGTTTCTAAAACTTTTAGTCATTTATTCTTTAAATATAATGAAAATAGCATGCATATGTATTTATTCCTTTAGTAAAAAAAAAAAAAAATAATAATTTAATATAGGTACGCCAAACAAGTCATGGTTATCCATTGATTGTTAGGAAACTCACATTCTTTAGTCATATTATAAATTTTTTTTAATAGGCCTAGTAAGATTATAAAAGAAAGCTGTTTTTATGTGTTTATTGTGGTTGGTGGGTTCAGTAGCCCACCGCTAGATAGCAACACCTCTATGCTACCGTACAATTAAGCTCTGGAATTCTTGGCTATATTTTGCATATTTTATATACTTAAGCATTTGAAAATGGTATGTTTTTGAATATTAAGGTTGTAAAAACCTAATTTTCACAAAATTACTATATTCCTAAAAATTATAAGACTTAAAGGCAGTTCTTGATTTCTTTTTTTCTAATACGAAGTAATGCAAAACCGATAATTTTATGTGCATTGCAACAATAACCTCATTGTTTCTTACCAAAGGATTTGGTTTGAAACTAACCATCTAAACAAAACTTTAATAAAAATTTAACCGTTTCCAACACACTTCAAGGATTTGTAAATTAATGGGTTTTTAAACATACAAAATGTAACGCAGTGTAGTTAGAATTTTATTTATAATATTACTGTTATCCTTAGTGTGACATAGTAATATCACTAAGATTGAGTGATGAGCACTAAGATTTAATGAGAAACACTATTAATTTTTCCCTGCCATATATTTAGGTAATCTATGCTATTATATAAAATTACAAACCATTTTTCGTTTGTATTCACTAACCACGAAAACTACTGAACCGCTCTGTACCAACACACCAACATTTTATCCACATTATTGGTATTGTATCAGGAAGGTTTAGCAATAACAAAATAAACTGATTTTCAATTAATGTTTCTTTAAAAAAAAGGTAATATTTGGATAACAATGGTGCTTGAAAATTTACCGATAGGTGGCGAGCGCCATTTTACATGAGAGGTTACAAAGTTACGGTGTAATATAGAGCTTGATATTAAAATTTACTTATATTGAATTAAATTTATAAAAAATATTTCAATATGTGGTGCGACATGTGGATCCCAATAAAGTCCGATATGTGGTTGGCACCATTCCACAATATAGTTTACAATTGTAAATCTACTGAATCCATCTGTACCAAATATTATCTACATAAATTATCTTTATAGTTCCAGGGAGGTTTATTAATAATAAAATTTACAATAATAACAACTTAGATTTACAATGTTCAGTGGCAGAAATGAGGTTTGCCACAATTCCGTATACTTTTATGGTTACAAATTGAAATCCAACCTGACGAAATCAATGAAATTATTTGATAAATTAGAATATGATAAAATAATGCTCAATTGCACATTACATTACAAGATTATTATTGATAGATAAATAAAACTTCAATTATTAGTTATAATTATCGGACTTATGAGAGCGGGCGAAGCCGTGACTTATGAAGTATATAATATAGGAACAAGCTGCAGTTTTTTAGGTTGATCTACCTCAAACGATCGAGTAAACAATGTTTAATTTGAGTTTTAGCACGCAATCCCCCACATATGTTTAAGAAGCAATATATTTTTTCTTCACTAACTCATTACCTCATAACTAAAAAAAAACTTTACAATATCATAACAACCCTTAAAATGGTAATTGAACTTATGTCATAAAAACAATCACAGAAAATGAAAGAAGCTGGGTATCAGCATTTTCAAAGAGGATATATAAACAGTCTCCCTGGGAGCCATGTAGATAATCACTCATTCAGCCATACGCGGAGTATGTTTTTATGCAGATCGTTTTCATATTTCCGCATAATTATTTTCTAGATAATTTTAATTGTAATTATTGCGTTATTATAGTGTCATTGTAAACTTCTTCAATAAAATCACTATTTAAAAAGTTAATCATTTTTACGATTTAGATATACCTAAAATAGTTTGTGCATTTTTGCTCTATATGGCGTTATAAAAAATATACGGTAGAATTTCCTTTCTTTGGATCGCACATTCTGCATAATGTTACAGAAAAAACCTTATAATATAAATAAGGCCTTAAATACCATATCTTTTTCTACATAATTAAATTCCAAGTTTCACAATTTATATGCTAAGTAAATTAAAGTAAATTGCTGATATTTGCTTTATTCTCATAAAAAGAACACTCCATTACGCACAGACCCGTTCGAAAAGAAACCAAAGAAAAACTATAAGATAACATGTAGCTACATGTACTGACAGCTATAAAGCTATAAACGAAGCGCCTCGAACATAGCCGATGTCACCCGAAGTCCAACAGAAGCAATGGCCGACAAGTCGGATAATGACTAATTGTCTTAATTCATAGTCGTTCCACCTCTAATAACTATAGACTGCGTTAGTGAAGGGTTAAAATATATGTTTGTTTACCAACTTCTTCTAAATTTCATAAGAAACCAATAATAGAATTGGTGTCACTGAAGCACCGCGATAGCGCAGGAAAGCATTTTTTCCTCAAGATTAAGTGTTGAGAAATCACGAGTATGCCAAAAGATGGAGCACGTCTCCAAGCCTCACCAAACAGAATTATAACGGCTGAAGTACATTTGATTTATATAATTATCACAGTCCAATACAATCAATGGGATGAACAGATGATTTACGGGGGAAAAAAAATATATCATATCGAAGAAATATGTTTATGAATTGAATATTATCTGGGTTACCCAATTCATACTCCAAAGAAATAATTCTGCTTCGACTGAACGTCCTTTCAACATAAACTTTCATCGGTATTTTGTTTCTGGCTGTCAAGAGAGAACTACCGCGACGCCTAGAACGTAGGGTTTGTCCGTAGCGGAAGACAAGCATTTGGCTTGTCCGTGCATGTCTGGAACAAAGACTCCGCAGGAATCGAGAGGAAAATCCCATCTCCAGTAGCTTCCTCCTGGAGGAAAAAAGATGTAATTTAATTGTCCGTTTTCCAGTTGACTGGAGTCGGCATTGAAAGCGACCCCTGACCCCTACTTGCTGCCATCACTTCCGTCTTATCTTTAGTCGTCTGTAAGCTGGACTGTAACTGTTCTCTGGACAGCAGGACTTGTCTATTGGGTTTATCTATGTAAATAGCTATTGTGTCCTATATATCTCAGTCTACTAGTTATCTAGGGGAGTAAAATAATCCAAAATTAAGAAATGGATTTTCTTACTTTGTATCATCCGAATGAAACTCGTTTACAGATTACGATAATGTTCTCCATTATTTTATTCTTTTTTATGAAACATTATTGAATTGGAATGGTAAATTCATTTTATTTGGTTTTATTTTTTTTTTAAATAATGTTAATAAGGTGTTGGAACTCCATTTCAGTTCCAAGTCTACTTTTTAATTTGGAGTTTTTACTTTCTGATAAAAATTACAATGAATCTCCGAAATATCGTAATCAGATTTAGTAAGTCATTGTAATAGTGACTCTGTAAAGATGTAAGTATAGATGTAAGTATGCATGAGTATTTTAAAATTCCCTGTCCTACTTAAATCCTAAATCACCACTTTTTTATTCATATTTTAAAATGATTCAATTTAAAAATTGAACATTGCTACTGCAAATCAAATGTCATATGTTTGAAGATATAGCTCTGAATATCAATACAAAATTCGTCGGTGACCAAAAATATATCGATACATCGTGATTTTTTAATGAAAGAAATGCCATTTTAGTTTTATCGTTTTAGTTATTAACATCGAGCTATTCCATAAAATTCTTCAAATCAGCATCACTCTTCCAGATCGTTTCCAATGATTCACTTGGAGTTTGACATTTATCGATAGCTCTTTCCTATGACTTCACCTGTAAAGTTGGATTCTATTGTTTAGTTTTATATATTGATATTTTCTTATTTCAATTTCTCAAACGCTAGGCGATGCAATAGAAGTTAACATCAGTTTCTACATGGATTTAGTGTTTCACATATTGATGTTTTCTTATTTCCTCTCCCCTAATGTGAGAAAGTGTAACACAAACTAACAATATTACTTTCTAAATGATTTAGAGCTTTATATACTTGTATTTCGTTATTTCAATTTCTCTAATGTGAGAAAGTTTCATTGGACAAATCTATTGCTTGAATATGTAACGAAATAACTCTAGCCAGTCAACTTATAAATAACAACAGAACCACAAACAATACAATAACACAATGAACCTTGCCAGCAGTGATCTTTCCCTTTTTAAACCCTTAAATTAAAAATGAATTTAATTAAAAGTTAAGCATTTTAATTAAAACGTTTCTCTTATTTAAACAGATTTTATAAGGTTTTGTCCTTTTTTTTAAAATACATTTAGTTGTACATTGTATTTTTATAATAACGGTATATTTTACTATACTTATCGATATAACATATAAACTCCCCGTCATAAGTATTGCAACACTTTAAAATATTTGAATTTTATAAAAACTTTTTTTTTCATAATTAAGAAAGATTCTGAAGTCTATAATAAACATTCCTGAACTAGACGTAAACAATTCTTATTAAAATAAATTACAATATTTTTTCCAATAAACAAAAAATTTCGAAAACTTACTTTTTAAAATTTTTATTTTCGATCTATATTTAATAAGACATATTGCCTCCTCTGGCTTGAATGACTGCTTCCACTAGTCTTAGCATACTTGAAATAACGAAACGAATGATAAACATGGATTGAAAGAAATTTGAAAAAAATAATCTAAAATTCCATCGTTTGTTATTATTACCAGGGAAAAACATTGATGTGTCTAATCCTTAATGTCTCACGTTTAATAAATCATATAAATATGAATATAAACTAAGTATGGATTAAGGGAAAAACCAGGAAAATCTCGAGATTTTCCGAAAGAGTATTATACTGCTTTCTGAAGTTAACTGTATGTTGATTCCTATGATCATTCATTAAATTGAATGATAAAATTTTCCTGTTTATATATTATACTGCTTTCTGAAGTTAACTGTATGTTGATTCCTATGATCATTCATTAAATTGAATGATACAATTTTCCTGTTTATGTATTGAACTGCTTTCTGAAGTTAACTGTATGTTGATTCCTATGATCATTCATTAAATTGAATGATAAAATTTTCCTGTTTATATATTATACTGCTTTCTGAAGTTAACTGTATGTTGATTCCTATGATCATTCATTAAATTAAATGATTTTCCTGTTATACTGTAATGTTGATTCCTATGACCATTAAATTGTATGATACATTTTCCTGTTTATGTATTATCACTGCTTTTAAATGTTGATTCCTATGATCATTCAATTTGATAAAATTTTCCTGTTTATGTATTATACTGCTTTCTGAAGTTAACTGTATGTTGATTCCTATGATCATTCATTAAATTGAATGATAAAATTTTCCTGTTTATTTATAATTTATATATTAAATAAGGCTTATAAACAGCAAGAAGAAGAAAAAAAAAAAGTGTCCTTTAATTTTTAGCTAGTCGTTTTCAATTACTTAAACATTTACAAGATAAAACGTTTTAAGCTTGGAATTAATTTCAAACGACATTTATTTTACAGTGATTAGACATATTTGGATGTACAGAGTTGTACTTAGAAGTTCCACTAAAGAATCCAATTTATCTCGGATCCAGTGACTACAGTCCAACCCCAAAATGGGTAACAGCTTTACGCGTGTTTGCTATACTATTGTATACATAACAAAACAAAAACAGTAATGATTCCATTATTCATATCGGTTTAAATATTATTTCTCCTTCTGAGCCAATGAAATTATTTTTTTGAAGTAATTAACAGCGAAAAGATAAAAAAGATCTATTCTCATTATGAGGTTGGCTAGAATATCAAAGTATAAATATTTAATTTTCAGATGTTTAATATGAAACATAAATTTTGTTAAAAATTTATAAGCAGTGAAAGTGAAAGAGATTATTTGAAATTTTGGACAAATGTAAAATTATTTTATTTTATGTTAAGGTTTATCCTCTAAATTGTTTAGTTGGTATTAGACGCCTAGGATTATAAATATTTGAACCATTGTCATCTTGTTTCGAATTGACATAGACGTTCTTCTGAATGAGAAGATAATCGTTTAAAAGGAGCATTCAATCTACTTTATGGGGCGGAAACGCTTAAAGCACTGTGGCGAAGTGCTGGGAACTTCTTTTGTTCCTTTACAGTTCACTCCGATGCTGTAAATTATATGACCACTTTTCAATTCCCCCTGAGAAGTTATGGTGATGGAATTCTGGATGACTAGCTATTAGTTTAAATATTTTGAAGCTAGTTTTCCAATGATGGAGGATGGTTAAGCGATGATGTTTCTGGTGTTCCTATGAAAGAAAGACTTAGAACTGTATTATTTCTTTCGGAGAGGTGATTTTTTGACTCAAAGTGGACGTTAAATCGTAATATATAATGTATGTATATTAAGCCTTAATAATCTTTGGAAATTGAATTACGTTGTTTTGTTTTTTTGTTTTTTTTTGTTTTATTTTCAATTTTCTTCATAAGCCCTAATGTTGGCCATAAATGTTGTGACCGATACGTAAGCATAAAAAATATCGATTTTTCAGGATCGAAAGTGGTAGGGGAGGAGGAACGTGCCCCAGGTCGCATATTTCAAGGGTTGGAAAAATTGAAAAGTTTAAAACATAAATAATAAGTTATTACAAACGTTTTCAAAATAATATCACAATCAATACTGTTAATTCTATTTGTATTTTTTAATGATATTGCATATTTAATGAATGTTGTTTCCAAGAACTTGTGCCAAGAAGTACGAAAATGGTCATTTGACCCGTCATGGTAGGTTTAGTGTTGATAAACAACCACATCTCATGGTAGAATTTTAACCTTCTTCTATATAATCATGTAGATTTTTTAACCGATTTTATCATCAATATAATTTTTATCGACAAATGGCTAAGTTTATTCATGCGTTAAGCGACTGATAATGAATCCTGGCAGTAATGAAGTAATTAACTAATAAATGTCTTTAGAATAAATGTAACGCCATTATAAATAATAAGAATAAGAATTCATTGACGTTAGCTTTATAAACCAGGTTTTGATAATCGATGTGAATTTTACCATAGACTATAAAGCAGTTTCTGAAATACTTGGGGGATTATTTAAGTGAAGAGAATGTAGTGGATTCCTTGTTATCAAAGTAGAACTGTACAATCGTATATATTGATATCATTATGAGCTGATATGTTGAATAGTATTTCATTATTTTTAAATATTTTAATGATTTAAAAAAATTTAATTTTGGTTTACCTTTATTCAATTTCCCTATTATAGTTATTACCATAACACTGCGTTCTATCTAAGAATATGGTGGCCTCATTGTAGTCTTTATCACATTTACAAAAAAATTAACAAGTCTTCTGATGGATGGTAAATGTTCCATTTTATACACTGCCCATACCTTACATAACAACCATGAAGTTCTTTTGATCAATGAATAAATCAAACAATGGTACCAACCTAACTGACTTCATATATTGCGCAATAGTTGTCTATATATAGGGTACATTACGTCAATTCAGTCTATTACTGTAGCTCCATGGTATCCTGCAGTTAATGATGAAGATTGTAAATAGAAAATGGATTTTCACCGTCATAGAATTATTAAATACTGCTGTATGTCGTAAATTAATTGTTAAACTGTTTAAATTGGTGTAGTTATTCCACCCTATGGAGAACTATTTAAATTTTTTTTTAAAGTAATTGCTAAACTGTTTAAATTGGTGTAGTTATAGAGAACTATTTAAAAAAAAAAATTCGTGTTACTAGTTAAAACAATTATTTTAACTTGAACATTCACTCATGCAACTAATATAATGTAAAACATTAACCAGATATCATTTCAGTTTCTAAATTAAGAGTTCCAAAATAATGTTTATGTTAGTGTATAATTATTTACAACTAGCGTCCCCCACTATCATAAGCTAAGTACTTATATAATTTTAACTAATAATTGAAGTCATGTTTGTTTTGCATTGAAGCATGCAGTTGTTTGAACGATATTTGCACGCATAGCAGTAATTTTTAAAATTGCACTAATTAGTCGTTTTTAAAAGCATAATTAGACATCCAATTTTTAATTTTAATTTATGAGTTGGTAATCCAGATGGACAGAGACTTATTTAGAAACTTGCGGATAACAGACAGCATCATCAATACTTACAACTGAAGGCCTGTGTATCATATTTTGACACATTAAAAAGCGAAGGACAGGCATTTTAATTTGCTGAACATTTTTATCCGGCAGAAATAATTTTATTGATTCCATCTGGTAGGACTTTAATTTCTAACAACAAAAGTATATGTAGGTTTACTAAATTTTAACTACATCGTTTTCATTGCTCTCGGAAGGTTTAGCATTAACAAAAATTTAAATGTACAATTTCTGTCACTCAACATTGTACATTTAAATTTTTGTTAATGCTAAACCTTCCGAGAGCAATGAAAATGATGTAGTTAAAATTTAGTAAACCTCTATTGCAGAATGGTTCTAACCACTTAACAGTCGATTTTCAAACCTCACTGGGATCCTCACGTTCCACCGCATATTTAAATCTATTTTAATAATATAATTAATACAAGTAAATTTTATTATCAATTTCAAGATATATATATATATATATATATATATATATATATATATATATATATATATATATATATATATATATATATATACACCGTACCTTTGTAACCTCTCATGAAGAGTGGCACTCGCCACCTATATGTCAATTTTTTGAAATCTCACTATTACCCTTATATTATCGCTTTTTTAATAACAAATTAATTAAAAATCAATAAATAGATTTTATTGTTGCTTAACCTTCCTGGAGCTATAAAGATGATGTGGTTAAAATCTGGTACAAATTTATTTAATAGTGTTCTCGGTTAGTGATCACAAACGAAAAATGTCTTGTCCATTTATTTAATAGTATAAATAGGGGATAGCTCTGTGAATATAATAGACTTATTTTTCTGTATTAATTAGTCAAATGTTTGCAATCGTGAAAAATTATTTATAATTTTTATTGAATTGATGGATTGTAGTTCAGGTATTTGCCGCTAAAATGAGCATTATCTGGTAATAACCGAAACTCAAAATAGATGATCAGCTCTGAATCATTAAGTAAACATCCGAGGAGTAGACAGGGACGTTAGTAGAAGGAGATTCTCAGGCCTGATGCTGCGAATTTAGGTTTTAGTGGGGGTGGGATGGAAGGATTCAGGGTTTGCTGAACCCTATAGTTATTTATCTAGATTTTGTTAAAAAATCTGTAACTAATGCCAGTTTAAGGATCTTAAGATGCTCTGTTTTGCTAAATTATCTTTAACTTCACTCAAAGAAATTACGAAATGTGGTTTGAACAGTTAGGGGTTATCAAAACATATACTGTTTACAGAACAGCATTTTTGGACTCATTCACGTATTTTAACATAATCAAAGGTTTTAAACTAAATTTTTCGGTTATTTTAACTGAATTAAATGTGTGTGACATTATGAAGCATTATGCCTTAGTGATGACAACACTCTGTGGCACATCTATCATTCACTGAGTTAATCATTGTGGTTAGTCCAGATTCGATAGCTTCTATATTTCATCCTTCATATTGTAACATATCATACATTCTTTAGCAGCCTGTTTTGTAGTAACCTCAAAATATAATCTTTCACATATGTTTCCTTATTTTGATGTTGGTGTTTCTGGGTAGTTTTTTACTTAAAGACTGTTATTTGTTCTAATATTTTCTGTTACAAAGAATAATACTTTATTACAGGTGAATGATGTATTTGCGTTAGATATATGCCAGGGGGTTGGCAAGTTCCTTAACATAAAAATTTCGAAAAAAATTATCAATGTGTTGAAGTTTATCCCAGGAACTAAAAACGTCGATTTCTTGAATATCCGATCATAGATAGATGAGTTGGAAATCAAGATTCATTACTTGGTTCGAATATTAAATTAATTTCAAACCACCTATGTGGGATTTGAACAGATAACCTTCTCTAAACGGGGCACACGGACATCGTGTCCTCAAGAGATGATGTTTATAGATCAGAGCTCAGGATAGGTTAAGGATCGTAGTTCAGTGATCAGAAGAAAGTTCTTCTAGACGTTCAATCAAATGATTGAGTAAATAGAAGGAAAAAATCGAGATCAGATTCGTAATTGGGATCAGTACTGTTAGAAATGTAATCGATTTTTTTGTTAAATGTATTAAGTAAGCAGCGTTCTACACTTACTCAACATGATGGTATAAATAATTGCAAAAATCTATATTGTTTAGTCATGATTTAACTTTTTCTACAGCTCACGATATCTTGTTCCATGTACTGATACCCAGGGGGCTTTCGTGCTTAGAGCTTAAAAAGTAATTGCTTTGGTTATAACTTAATGATCTTTTTTTTACCAATTACTGTCTGAGTTTTTATTGAAACATTTTACGTAATAATTGCTCTACGTAGACTTCTCACAGTCTCTAGCCTAGAAAGAACAAACGGTATTCACCAACTCTCTTTATTTTTTCACTTGAGGTCTGCTTGATGGTATGGAAGGATCAATACAATTAGGATTAATGAATTAATTGCCACTTCTATTGTATTTTTTAAAAATTTAGTTTGGAATGTTAGACATTCATCATCAGTTCTAAAACGTGACATCAACAATAAAACTTTTCATAACATCAGCACTTTGTTACATACTCTATATATACTAAAGTTTTGCAAAATGTAAGACAAGAAATAAAATTTATGGTTACTCACCTTCACCTAAGGAGGCAAAACGGACTTATGAAAGATATCAAGAATGGAAGGGGAATAAGAAAGAGCTAGGTAGATTAAATGTTTTGGTTTTTCCTGGTGTTTTTATTTCTAACGAATAAAATATTTTTTTTTTTTTTTTTTTAATAACATTTATTGAAATTTACAACTGTACAAAATTTATACATCAAGTAAATGTGCTGTTAACTATTAGAATAACGTGACAAAAAATGAAAAGTACTACCCATCAGTAGCACTTTAATAAAAATTCTACACTAGAGGGTTTCAGGGCCATCTTCTTTTCAGACGCCTCGGAGGATTATCAGGAATAGTGTGGGAAGCAAGTTGAGAAATTAGGGGATTTGAGTGGTTATTGAGCTTACTATGAAAGGATAGATATCTGGTTTGGGCTAAATCTGTAACATATGGAACATTATTGGTGACAAAGTAAGGTGCATTGAGGATTTTTCGAAGGATTTTGGATTGTAAGGATTGGATACGAGATGAATTGGATGGTTTAGTGGAGCCCCAAAGCTCAACTCTGTACGTCCAGATAGGTCTAATCACAGTCATGTATACTAGTATTTTGTAACTTATTGGGAGCTTTGAACGTTTGTCTAATAAATGTTGAAGTAATCTGTAACGACGGGCAGTTTCTTGTCCTTTTAGTCTTGTATGTGGATTCCAAGTAAGACGTTTGTCCAAGTGGAGTCCAAGATAGCGGATCTGTTCAACAGGGATTAGTGGAATATCATTAAAGGATACTGTAGGACAGGAAGTCGTGGGCTTACGACGATATTTATATTTGGTGAGATTTTTTTGGATTTATTTTGATTCTCCATTTTTGACACCATTCTTGAAGGGTTAGGATATGGGATTGGAGTGTTTGGAAGGCAAAGAAGGGATCATTGTTTACTGATAACACACATGTGCCATCAGCATGACTGGTGTGGACAGTGGTAGGATGAGTTGGAATGTCAGCTGTATACACCGTGTAGAGGATGGGGCCTAGTAGAGGATACAAGAATAAAATAAAAAATATTTTTATATTTTCCGTTCCTAGTTGAAACAAGCTTAAAATAGGGATATGTTTATCTAGCTATTTAAACAAAAAACTTTATTGATTTTGAACGATTAAATTATTTCTAATTATTCGTAAATGTTTAATTTTACTATGCTATTTTCTACTGGATGTATTATTTTTTACTTCCGAGTCTTTATTAAATTTATGGTTATTTTCCTTTAGATAGATAGCGAAGTTGGAATTTGGGTCTTTTTGTTTTATGATGAACATGTTCTTTTAACAATAATAATAATAAATTAAAGGATTAGCGAACCCGAATGTTCGGTGCCGACACCACCAACCGTTGATTACATACCTACGTCCCACCCACTCCCTCAAAACCCAAATCCCCTGGTCAGCCCTTACGCAAACCTCTCTATCTTTGTCTTGGTCTACCCCTCGGTTATTTACCCGACGACTCATCTTTAGTAGATTAACCAATTTCTTAATTATACCCAGTTCAATCAAAATAATAGTCTTCCATTATTTGCTCCACGTAATCAGTAATTCGGTTCGTTAGAATTGAAGTTAATATTATTCACTTGGAAGGAGTGAAATACCACGATAGTTGATACGCTCTGTCTTAGGACCCTTTTTGTGAGTAGGAATAAGTAGAAATTCTTTTCATTCTTCGGGCATTTTTTTCTTTTTCCCAAATCATTCTTATTAATTGATGAATTTTAGAAACTTTACATGTTCTTTTAGTCTTCGATTAACTGATCGTACAGTTTTCCCCGTGTAATTAGCTTCACAGTCACTTTTTAGGAAAGGGTTTATTTTGTCTTTTGGTGAAGGGAAATAAGATGACAATGATTAATCAATTTTAAAAGCAAGATTTAAACCTAATTTTCTTAATTCCTTTTTGGCGTTGGTGGATATTGGACCGTAGTATGGGATCAAAATATATTTCTTCGGGTCAGCTTTGTCCTTTGAGGGTGTTAAGTGCATATTATTCATATATTCATATATTCATATGCAGTTTTTCATATGTTTGTTTTGTTTTGTTTCTAAATATTGTCGATCGTGGTTTTACTGTATCCGTTATTGTTGCCTATAGTGTATATTGTTTGAATTTCTTTATGATAACCTTATTTAATTCATTATTCTAGACTTTACTATAATCAATTATGTAATAAGATATCTTATTTCGCTAATCTAACACTCTAATAAATCCATTTCGGATATAAAAACTTTCTTGCTGAATGATATTAGCTAATCATAGACCGATCGACCTTTTTAGAGGGTGTGTTTTCTGAATTTCAATAAGGCAATTCTTCAACGTGGCTGAAGGGTAAGGTTTTAAGAAGAAAGTCAATGTGAAAGGTAAGTACGCCGGAAAGTCCGTGGGGAGTCACGCGACTAGCTGACAGTGGGCGGAGTATGGCACGGTCCCTATCCCATGGCCACTTTCTTAGACTTAGATCGGACCTTGTCAGGGCACAATAAAGATAAAAGATAACGCCCTGGCTCCGTCTCAGCTTCGGCCTCGGCTTCCCGCTCCAGCGTCTATTGAATTACTTTATGAAAGGCCTTGCTAAGCAAGTAAGTCGGTACTTACTGGTGAAGTCGAAAGGTATAATTTTTTTTCACTTTCAAGTGGAAGATTAAATGAAAGTTCAAATAAAATCAAAATGAAATAATTCATAGCACACATCTAAAAATAAAGGACAATATGACAGTATATATTTAGGAGCCTATTGGATTTATTCTGTCGCAATAGTTGAGTAATACTCGCAGATATTACTATATATTTATTTATTCACTCAACCATCCTCTGGAATTCCATTTCTTCTCGTATCAGACAACCGAAATCCCTGAAAAAAAAAATTTTAATTCCTCTATTTCCAGTACCTCATACTGATCCATACTGACGCCGGCTAACAATTTCCTTCTCACATAAATTGAGAATATCAATCAAACTCTTTTTGGAACACTTTCAATAACTATTTGCACAATTTAGATACCACCCACTATAATATTCCCTCACCCTGAAAATAACATTTAGTTTCTTTTATTTGTTTATAATACACTAAGCATTGTACCAAAAGAATTTATTAGTCATGTCATTTGTAGAATGTTCACTTATTTTCCTCTCTATATGTTTAATTAGTATCTACGTATGCATTAGCGTTGTTATATTATCATTCCTCCTTTATTTTTTTATTGTATTATGTCTCTGACTAGATATAACTAATTTTAGTTTTTTCTGTACTTATTTATTATTTGTTATTCCTAAGGGACTTGATCCCAAAATAAAATTATTTTTCTATTCTATTCTATTTTATTCTATATTAATATACGATGTCATTTATTTAGCCTAAAATTTAGGGATGATCACATCCATATTAAAGACCAAACTAAAAAAATTAATAAATAAAAATATATTAAATAAATAACATCAGGGATGCAGTAAGGAGATTGATAAAAACATGAGTTTGGCCAGTCTCCTTTCCTGACTAGTTCGGTCGCCCGGAAGAAGACATACTAGACTGGTAAAACATCGACGCTCTAATGTATTTTACATGATAAAAAAAGTATGGTTGGCTGTATGATATAAAGGTTGAGAATATAGTCAGGAATTCAATCAGTTTGATAAATCACACACCCAGGTTCAAAAAAACGGGGCGCCTACGGAGTGCCGACGTTTTGAACTGCCTTGCAGTTCTTCTTCAGGACTAATAGTAACCAAAACTGGATATGACCAAAACGATAAAAAAATAAACAATGTAAAATAATTTACCAAAGAATTAAAATTTTGTTACATAATTGAAAGAATATCTGGCGTTAACTACAGAAATGAATATAAAATAGTATTAAGGCCTAGTTGAAAGATAAAATATGTAATTGAATTATTTTTGGTTGAATGGTACATATTTTAAGTTGCGTGAACTAATTGAATAATACAACTTTAATAACTTTTTTTTTTTAATATAAAAAGGTATAAATAAGTATTTAATTAAATAGAAGAAAAATAGATGAAAAGGATAATAATAAACGAAACTAGAGGTTGAGTAAATATGAGAAATTATTATAAATCGCCTTAAAAATAGATGTCTTGTCGAAGCCCTATCCCCAAAAACTTTAACCAGGACTTATCCAATGTAGTATATAGATATAGTACATAATAATTTATATTGGAAAATAAAATATTAATTATATAAAAGCAAGCAGTATTTATTCACTCACATAGTTTTCCTCAGTCGAATTCTTCTTTAAGCCTCTTTGTCCCTTCTTTCTTATTAAACGCCTCCACTTCCGTCACTTTATGGCCAGTCATGCTTTCATCTACTTTATTTTTCCATCGTACAGAAGGTCTTCCTTTATTTTTCCATTAACCTCCCTATACATCAGTTCAGTCAACGTTATTCAACCTAAATTTTCACTTTTTTTTAATTACAGAAACAGCTTGATGAAATTTTTGGCATTGATAGTGTCTCTAATCTACTTATTTTTTTTTCAGTTTCCAGTTCTATTTTTTATGGCGTTTACCCAATGATCCATTGCTATCTTTTCGTCTATAAGTTTTATATAAAACAAATCGATTGTATTTTTTCAATATGATAATGCTATAATTGTAGAAATGCAGTAAATTACAGAATCCAGTCCTTCCATCAGCCCTTTCCCAAGACTATATCCAAGAAGTCGGTATCACGAAGCGTCCCATCGTTGAATGGCCTCCCTAGGGAGTATGTAAATTGGCAGGAACTGTTAGCTATTGTTTTCTTTTCCTCTGGTCCCCACGACTGAGGACTTTTTAGTAAATAATAAAAATAACCTTACCTAGCTTTCTACTGAAACATAAATTTAAATTTTAAAAAAATTCCTTATTATTTTTAGTCATTTTCTTCTAAGATTCTTGTACTATTGTGGAAAATTAATTCGGTAATACGTTAGTTTACTTCTGATAATTGATTAAAACAATAGACAACTTCAACTATCGCACCTTTCACCCACTTCAAAACTGTTAACAAAAAATTGTCTAAAATTTATTTTATGAGTATTCTTTGACCTTTTTTTCGTTAATATTTAATATTTTTTATAGTTTTATTGGTCATTGCTATATTGTGGTTACATTTATAAACTGGGCAAAGGTATCTTGCTACTTGTGCTTTTATCACTAAAATCATGCCACAGTCCAATATACATAAAATTTCGTTTATTTACAAATATGATAAATATGATGAATTTTACCAGCATAAACAAAAGTTAATACAATTTTCATTTCATTTTACAAAATTATTTCCCTCAGAATATTTACTTATTTATTTACAAAACTTTTTAACATTTATATAGCATTTCTTTAGTTCCGGATCGATTCTTCAGTCAATTCTTATTATTCTTTCAAAATAAATAGACAAAACATTACGCAGCACTGAACGAAGAAAAAATGATTATATATAATATAATATGTACTATAGTTATATATAAAAATTGTATAAATAGATATGGATGTATATTATTAACACATATATCCAAATTATATCTGTAGTAAATATTCAAAATATACATATGTATGAACACCAGTTTTTCTCTTGTTAGAAATTTTCTCTGTAATACAAAGATACAGTTCACCTTTAAATCTAATTTAAAATCTAAATAACTTTAAAATGTACGGTTGAAATTTCCTGTTGCTTCTATTTTATTTATTTAGTCTAAAACTTTAGAAATAAATCATAATTCTTCGATCCAAATCAGGTGGATATGAAATATCTTAAAATAAAGTTTTTTAAATGTAAACTAAATTGGATCTTTTGAAAATTCATTTACGAATATTTTTCACAAATGCATTAAACTTAATTTATTCATTAATATTTAATTTAAATAAGGCGTAGAGTTCCAAAACCAGCCCAGACCAATTTCCAGGTTTTTTTAATAATTTTTTTTTTCTAGATTATCTTTAGGCGGAAGTTTTTCTCCTAAAAGCAGCTAAATCACATTTATAAAATAAGGCGCCTTCCTAATCCAAACCTTTACCTATTTTGACCAGCTGTGAAATATTTTCAAAAATGGACTTGGCAAGACTTCGAATTCTACGCCTCAATTTAAATTTATTTTGGATGAGGGTTTGCAATACCCATTAAAAAGGAGTATATTGCATATAGTGACTGGCGTGTTCAAAAATAGTATTCAACAAGCAGCCAATCGACTTCCTATTTGATCAATGATATGTACTATTTTACATTTCATAAACGTTTGTCTCTTCCGATAAGTTCCAGAACTTTCTACCATTACATCAGCATAAGTAGGAGTTCCCCAAGACAATCCCTGTTCCACTATTCTACACCACATAGCTACAAGATTTCCAAGCAGCGGTGACACTCAGGCTGCAACCTACGCAGACGATACAGTAATCATAACATGACACCTAAGTCATCCCACACACCTCTCATAGACACTACAACACTGCCTATTAAAACTACTCGACTAGTTTAATACTTGAAAATTCGACTTGTTAATTACATAATAACAACGCTTAATCTTATGTTTTTCTTTGTTTACGATACTAAATGAAATAATTTTGTTAGGTTACAAATAATTCCCCATTAACTTAGTAAATCACCAACCATATAAATGCCTGCATGCATTCATCCAAAACTAATTCTGCAATAAATTAATTGAGTCTTTTCTACTTTAGGTACGCCAGTTACTTTCGATGAAGAACAGTGATTTATTTTTATACTATGTAATTATCATTATTGAATCTAATATGTTATTTATTTTAAAAGAAAATATGGAACTCGTAAATAACCTTTACAAAACACCTTTTAAATAACAAAACAAGCAAAGTTAAGCTCCAAAAAGAGGGTTCCCAAAAGAGTAAATAACAATATTTCATTTGGGTTTCCAATAATTTTTAATAGATTTTAATATGCATTCAAATAAGTTTTTTTTTCTCATTTATAATTAAGTATTTAATAACTTCTAGGAGGTAATATATAGATCATATGGAATAATAATAACAGTTATCATAAGTGATCATATTGCTAGAAAAAGTAACTAGCTTGCCTTAAGTAGAAAATACCCAATTATATGCTTATACTGTATATTAATTTTTTTTGTCACTTCTTACCTGTGAATCTAATAAG
The DNA here is from genome assembly GCA_003667255.2 of Euschistus heros. Taxonomy (NCBI): domain Eukaryota; kingdom Metazoa; phylum Arthropoda; class Insecta; order Hemiptera; family Pentatomidae; genus Euschistus; species Euschistus heros. The sequence goes on from RCWM02000121.1 coordinate 1,543,349, forward strand.
AAACGAGACCGCCTTTTGGTCATTCTGGAGCTATAACTATACATTCATTAGATTAAATTAAACGCTGGGAAAACTAAATATTATTAATCACTACGTTTTAGATCCTGGGTTGGAAGACCTGAGACGGGAAAGGAAGACCTAGGAATCCCTGCACTGTAGGGTTTGCAAAATGGGTCAAAACAAGACCCGCTCAAGAAGATGTTTGAAGCTAGGGCCCAAGACCTCGAGTTGTGAGGGAAAAGGCGATGAACCAAATGATGCAGTTGGCACTGGACCGTCAGGGCTGGCGCAGATGGATCGAGGCTCCTCCATAGTGAAAGGTATAAGGAAGAAGGCAGAGTAGAAGAGTAAGGAGTTAATATTCGCAACAATGACATCATGGTTTGCATTAAGGTTTACTAACCAACTGGCTTCAGACACACTCGTAATCCTACACAAATCCAAGATGAGACATGCAGAGGAGCAGATAACTGAATGTATCAGGCACTTCCTTATCTGACAGCAAATATTATTTACGTGCCAGGAGAGGTTCCATTGGATTTTATGACTTCTGATTCATAGGCTTTCGATATTTTATGTGACAGGGATGAATAAATAATATATAAAAACGATGAAGTAATGTATACACGTCATCGTTTATTTACATAGGTGAAGTATTGAAACACTGAAAAAGGTAAAAGAGCTTTAAAGGATTATTGTTGAGAAGGAAAAAAAGGTTTACCTTTCTTATATCCCCTCATTCATTCAGGCCATTCATCAGGTGTGTGTTATTGTTTGGTAACATTTATAAATCCTATTTCAGTTGTGTTCTGTGGTCAGTAATGAAGTCCTAATGCTAATTCCTCTTGTCGTATGGATGGTCAACCATCTTTCTTCCCCAGAACAAATAACTCACCTTTGATTAATGTGAAGACCCTCCACATCACGCTAGGGGAGGGGGATCGTTAGTTTAACGGTGTATCTGGGTGTGCTCACGAAGGACCAGGTATAGAAAGGGATTTCTTAATTTCTGCCTGAGTTATTTATTGGTGGATGAGTTAACAAAGATATCTCGTGATCACCTGCAGCACGACTCACAGATCCTGGGTAACTAATTCTCTGGCCTTAACCTACATTCCGACCTGTTAATTGATTTTATTTATTTTTAATGAGACATGTTTGAAGAAGAAAGACATTTTTTTATATGGCTTAATGAGATTACAAGTTGTTAATAGTGTGTTGAATATGAATTGATTTTATCTTATGTATTGCGTAACTTACAAATCAAGAATGCTGGAACTTTGAATTAATGGATATACCAATTCAAGAAACAAACATTAGAACATCAGGAATAGAATAAATCAAACCTTATTATTATTATTTTTTTTTTTTTCTGAAGCCCTAAAATCCGAAAACTAACTCGAATTTGGACATGGATATGGCTTTCAGCTGGAGGTCTATAGTTTTGTTGAGTATTTTTTTTTCTTTTCTTTTTAGTGGCCAACAATGTTTTACTTAACTAAATTATTTTAATTAAATAGGCTGTTTTCGTTTTAAATTTGCTATAGGCCACTCCAACATTTACTAGACTAGCGTTCAAAACTCCTAATTAATAATAAAATATATACTTACTTGACAGTAATTAGTCCATAGACATACGGCGTGAGCTTTAGGGCTCCACTAAACTTTCCAACTCCTCTCGTATCCAGTCCTTAAAATACAGAATCCTTAGTAAAATCCTCAATGTTTGTTATTATGTCACAAACAAACTTATCTATAAAGATCTTAATGTTCCATTTGTTGCTGATTGCCAAACCGGATGCCTGTCCTTTCGTAGTAAACTCCAAATTCGAATCGGATCCACTTGTCTCCCATTTTCCTACGCACTCTATTCCAGATAAACCTCCAAGGCGTCTGAAAAGAAGATGACCGAGATACCTTCTAATTTCGGACTATTATTGAAATTCTGCAAGTCAGTGGTATTTTACATGTTATTGACAAGTCATTGTAATCATTTACTCAAATTTACTTGTATATAATGTATACTGTTGTAAATATCTATTAATATTAAAAAAAACAATAAATATAAATCATTACATACTATAAATGTTGTAATCATTATTGTTTAGGAAATAAATTTTTAATTTGGTACATAATATGTGCTAAAAAATATAAGAACAAGAGTATAAGCTTTGGTACGGTACAGTTATTGTTAAGCAGCTGTTTTCATCATCCAATTTTGGAATCAGACGTTAAACCGTAACTAGTCAATCCCCACCCTGAATTTGGTACAACTCATTAACAGGTGTTTTGAATTTCATCAGGATCTCAGGACATCTCAGCCAAGAGTGTGGAAAGGTGTTCGTCCTGTTTGGGATGTACACCGAGGTGTGGGTAGTGATCCTCTAGTCGAGGAACATCATCGGTAAATTTCTTAGGCTCGAAAAGCTGTTTTACCGTCTGATGGTTCTTCGTCCATGTGTGGCATTGCTGTATGAATCTATTTGTTACTTTGATGGTATTTAATGAATTTAGTATTGTAAAAATCTCTAATGTTAATTATATATATATATGTCAGAATATTTGAATTTTTAGAGTATCATGATCTGTACTACTATCTCAAATACACAAACACACACACACAAACATATATATTCTACATTTTTTGAAATAATGAGTTTTGAAAAGTTAGTGAAATACCAGATCTTTAATGAGAGTAGAAGAGGAAGCCTAATGAATAGAAATGGGAGGAGAGTTCCAAACGAAAAACGTTGGGTAGGATAATATGAATAATGTTGGAATGGTTTTAAGTATTGGAATAGAAAGGATCTCAATAATCTACAATGCGTGGTCAATTGGTTGATGTGTCTGAGGAAAAAAAATAAAAATACTGAGATAAATACTGGTGCACAATGAGTGGATGCTAGAATGCCATGGCTTCATTGTACCATTCATTGATATAGATGTGCGCTTGATGATCTCATAAATACTTTTCTGATTGAGATTTTAATTACCATGATTAAAGCCTTTTAAGTAATGAATGTTTTCGCACATATGTTGAGAATGATTTCCGTCTGCCGAAAATCTGATAAAGATGGGAAGAAAAAGATAAATTGCGGATTAAAAAGGACTGTTGTGGATGGAGAGGAAGTGGAAGTGGTCGGAACCTGAACGTGGATTTCGCCAGCAGCTGTGCCCGAAGGCCTCTCATTCATTCCATCCAACAGATGCCGTATCCACCTGTCCTTGATATTTTCGGGAATTTATTTATTTCTAAGCCAATATCTATGAAAATGTATAGCAATTAGTATGATGTAATAGGAATTAGTAATTGTGAATAATAAATATGTTTTCATGGCTAAAAAAAAAAAAAAAAAAAAAAAAATGGTATCTTGCTAATCCGATCTAATTGTTGCTGGAAAGTGTTCGAATTAGCAAAAAATTCAGATTATAACAAGTTCAAATATAGATTAACATTATACATTTATATTTTTTACATTCTGGTGTCGTGTACAACCACATTTGTTTAGAGACACCGTACTCAGGTTGAGAACTATAAGTCCTTGTACTGATTTGTTCGTTTCAAAAATTGAATAATGTGGTTGTGGAGATATAAGTTATTTTCAAGCAATGTTGAATTTAAATTAATTTTGAATTTGAATTAGGTTATATTTAAAATGTCTTTGATTTTGGTATTTTTTGCATTCAGCAACTTTTTTTATATGTTCTATTTTCAGGTTTATCTGACATTCGTTGTATTTTGGGGGTGGCTTATCTTCCAATAAGTAATGTGGTTTAAATCTTAATATCCAATTCGTAGTCTTGTAAAGATGACTTGTTGTTATCTTGGTCCTGGATCTTGCTTCCATGGTCCTGGAGTAGGTCTTATTTTTAAAAAAATTTTTATTTTTGTCGGTTCTAAACCATCTTTCATGCCAAACTATATTGATTTGATGTTTTAAAATGAATTTGAGATCTAGTAAAGGGACGGGAATTAAGGGTAATAGGGAGAGGGAACAAGCTTCTTTGGCTGCTAAATCCGCTTGTTCATTAACTTTTGTACATGAATGTCCCGGAATCCACATAAAGCTAAGGATTTAAGTTTTGAGATAGAATCAGTTAGGGTGGCTATTTCAGATATATAATTTCTTACGTCATGGTTATTGTTGCTAATGCTTGTGATAGCAGAAAGTGAGTCAGAGCAAATAAATATTCGTTTTGGTCCATGTCCAGTGTTTTTATGTGTTCAGCGCTTTTTTAATAGCATACAATTCTACCTATACAGAATATAGATTAGCCTAGATAGAATATATATTAAAATAAATACAAATATGTATATACAAAAAATAGAAAATCATCAAAAGTAAGTGCATTTTTAAAGTAAAAAAAAAAAAAAAATGATATAGTTATTTGTTTTGATTTATATAACATTTTTATTAATGCTTCTCGGAGCTGCTGGAGAAAAATCTGCTGCTACTGTACATCCTTCTCCATGGCCCATTTAATTCGCTGGTTGAAATGTCCAAGAACATTTAGCGTTAGATTTTGTTTCTTTATTTCGTTCTTCTTATTTTTATTTTTCATTTGTGTTCTATAAAACACCTAGTACGATTTCATAACTTGTTTTGGAAGTGAACTCGTTTCTACGTTCCTATGAATCTATTTGGTCAAATCTTCGTCTTCACAGCAGCAGCAGGATTCGCTCACTTTGTTCATCATCTCTCCTATTTTACAAATATGAAAACACAAAATATGCTTGTATGTAAAATTCAACATATCTAATTCATTCATAATAAATAAATAATAATTTAAATATTTGTATATATTTTGTTATTCATTCGAAAACACCAAAAAAATATTTTTTTTAAATTTACTTAAATTTGTTAAATAAAAAAAAAGTTCTGCATACTGACTAATTCGGATAAGCCAGATTCTACATTAAATTTAGTTTAATCCAAATTTCAGTTTATCATTTTGCCTGGATAAGTGGAGTTTCACCAAAAAATACGATAATAGAACATCTGAAACCTTTCTATAGAAACAAAATAAATGTATAGTAGATGAACAATAAAAATATTTTAGTATAAGGATTAGAACCAATTATCTTTTCAAGATTTTGATCCAAATAATTCTTATTATAACATAAGAAAGAAAACTTTTTTTTTTTAATTATAATTTTAACTGTCTTAGCTTATAATTAAGTCTAAACAGGATAAGATACTCATTCTAACAAATGCAGAAAGTCGTTACGGGAAGACAGCTATCAGTTACATGCTCTTAAGAGTTAAGTACCTTAAGAGTAATATTATGATTATTGCGGATTTTACATAAACAGGCTTTTAACCAGCTATTTTCTCTACTGTTTATCCGAGAGGCTAACTCATTATTATAGGGAACCTACTAACATAATGTTTGTTCCACCAACTTAGACTTAATTATTTATTATAGCACGTAACAGAAATTAAGCTTACATAGATCACGGCAGAACCCATTCCAGGAAAGATGATGGGGAACAATTACTGAGTAGTTTCCCACAGCAAATACGTATTAAAATGGCTTTTAAACCCAGCAATGAGAATGTAGAAGAGGAAGTGAGCCTGTAGATATTTATTACTTCAATTATTTTTACTTGGTTTTAATTCTAACCCTCATTATATGAGATCGGTATTATTCATTAGATTCAGTTGAGGCACTCATGATAGTATAAAAGGATTAGTAAAATTGAGGGTAACGGCATCGAACCACTGCTCCAAAACTTAATAATACATTTTTATCGATTATAGACCCACGGAATGAATTTTGTCCTTCCCACCTTGGCAACAATAGGTTGGTAACCTATATAGGTAAGATAACACGTTCTTCCTTCCCTAGTTGGAATACATAAAGACGTCAAGCCTCTACAAAACAATCAAACAAAATTGTCATTTGTAGTATTTTATAAATGTCTATGAACAATTTGAAACTAGTAAAATTTAAGTAATTAGATAAACTTAAATTGAGTCAACGCAATTGAACTAACCTAATATTAAGAACAAACATTACATAAATAAAAAAAATTAAAGCATCCTAATCTGGCTCTAAAAATAACAAAATAAAATTATCATCCGTCTTTATGGTTTTCATTCAGGCAACCATAGATTGCCTTTCATAAAATAATTTACTCACTAAGAATGTGATGAAATGTCTGTGGTCTATGTATGTCGCAATGGTGTGTATCAGAGACAAATGAAACGCTTTCAAATGTACATTGTCTACATTCAGTTAGGTTCAAAAGCTTGTAAGTACTGCTTTTAATATCTTTATAGTTTTTACGAGTGAAATCTGAAGTGACACCGTATGGATGTTTTTGTTGTTTTTTTTTTTTTTTTTTCATTCTGCTTTAATCATCATAAGAAATAGTATATTTTCTTCAATGGGCTATTGGTCAAACCTTGGTGAAGAAAACTGGCCCTTGCTTGAGGTTGTATCTATCATATACATATTTTTACTGTAAAAAATTTTTTTGCTAAAAATAAATTTTATTTTATTTTCATCCACTTTCCTCACCACTTACGCTGATGACACGTGTGTTATCAGTAAACAATGATCCCTTCATTGCCTCTCAAACACTCCATCAGAGAATCAAAATAACGTTTACCCTACGACTTCCTGTCCTACAATATCCTTTAATGATATTCCACTAATCCCTGTTGAACAGATCCGCTACCTAGGACTGCACTCAGACAAACGTCTGACTTGGAATCCACATACAAGGCTAAAACGATAAGAAGCTGCCCGTTGTTACATACTAATTCAACATTTACTAGACAAACGTTCAAACCTCTCAATTAATTACAAAAGACTCATATACATAACTGTGATTAGACCTATTTGGACGTACGGAGTTGAGCTTTGGGGCTCCACTAAACCATCCAATTCATCTCATATTCAATCCTTACAATCCAAAATCCTTCAAAAAATCCTCAATTCTCCTTACTTTGTCACCGATAAACTTATCCATAGAGATCTTAATGTTCCATATGTTGCTGATTTAGCCCAAACCAGATACCTATCCTTCCATAGTAAGCTACATAACCACTCATTTCCGTTAATTTCTCAACTTGCTTCCCACTCCATTCCTGACTATCCTCCGAGGCGTCTGAAACGGAGATGGCCTAGAGACCTTCTAGTGTAGAATTTTTAATAAAGATCTACTGATGAGTAGTTCTTTTCTAATTTTGACATGCTATTGTGATCGTTGTCAACGACTACCAATATCAACATGCGGTGTTCAGCTCGTTGTTGATCATGCAATAGTTCTTCGCATCCTTGCGGTCTCCGCAGTTGATCAATATACCTCATCGTGTATTGTATCCCTTTGCGGGATTATGACTGCATATCCGGAACATATCCTAACCAATACAACTACTTCACGGCGATTTCTTCTTTCTGCAGTTTTATAAATCTCATTACTGTTTTTAAGTTGTCCTAATTTTTCAACAACAATTTTTTAAGTTTTAGGGTAGTCCGAAACCCCGATTTCAAACAAAGCCTATGAGTATTATCTAAATTTACCAAGGAGAGCGACATCAGATCGTGATGAGGTGAAAACCGCAGAAGCAATCATCACAGTTTTAATGAAAGTGAAAGCTCACGGCCTTGCAAAAGCCTTGTCACCGAGCGCAGTAGGGGCTTCGGTTATTAGGGAAGTTGGCTCTAGGCTAGCTGGATCAGATGGGACATCGCTACTTCCAACTTCTGACATGTCTGTCCTTCAATTATGTGATTACTTAGAAAGTAGTCGAAGTAAATGAGAACTCAAAACAAAGGATGCTCTTAGACTCAGTCACGAGATCATCCATTTTGGTTTTGATTAATTTAAGACAATTAATTTTGAATAAAAATTATGCATGATCACTAATTTAGTGCAAACGAGTATTAGACTAAAAACAAAATAAGATTCAATATCATAATTATACCTATTGGGTTGTCCGAAAAATTAAACAGGCTTTTAGTCCAGTTAATGAATGCTGAAATGACGGGTGTAGAGTGCATGAAATATGCGATTATTTTTCATAGCTTCGTTAAGAGTGGTTTGAAGGTGAACATAGTAAAAGTTCCTGCCCCTTGAGGGTGAGCTTACGGTGGGTGGGGGAGGGAAGAAGGTCCCATTATTAAGTTTTTCGATTATATCTCATATTATATTAGACTCTAGAAAATTATAATACAGTATAAAAATTAATTATATAATTAATTATATAAAAAAAATTAAATTGTTCCTATACTTATTTGTCGAGCTTCCAACGGTTTTCGAGATATACGTTATCGAAAATGGATAATTCTCGAAAAAAAAAAATAATTTTGACCTCACTTCTTGTCAAACATTTGCTTAAAGTGCCAGAAACGTACGTATGAAATTAAAGTAAATTTTATGTTCTACAATTCTGATTCTGTCGCTTTTTATGAGAAACGATCGTGGAAGGCACTAGAAGCAAATGTTTGACAAAAAGTGAGGTCAACATTTTTTTCTTTTCGATAATTATCGATTATGTTTATTGACTCGATTATGTTCTCGCATTCTTGAAGTAATAATACCGCAGAGTAATATAACTGTTTATATATCGGTGATAATCGTTTAGGAGTAGATAGGTCAAATTATCTTAAAAATTTGTTAAATCTTAAACCTTCAAAACAGGATTTTCAATATGTGCGTTATGAAAAATTTGATTTGTGCTTCTTAATTAGGCCTTAAATTATTAATTTTGGTACAAATGGTATTTTTAGAGTAATAATAAGATTGATGAAATCGATCAAAAGTGCCCTAATGAAAAGAGCACAATTTTATAGGCTTGTCCGGAAATTAATGGAGGATTTCATTTTTAAACCAAAACCTGATATTATTATTAAAGAGATTGTATATCGCTTGACCGCAACCAAAATCTGATAAATTACTTTTACTTTACGTCGTAGTATACGCCTAAAAGTCCTATTAAATAAGATTCCATCATCGAGATCTCATACAGTGTGATATCTTGGTTTCATCTTACAAGGAGACGTTTTAAATTTTAACTCACAGATTTGAATGCCGAATTTCGTGTGGGGCTTAGGGTCCTATAATAGTACAAAGCTTGTTCAAAAGTTCACAAGTAATGTTCGAATAATTTCGTTTTACGCGTTATAATTCTGCGAGCCAGAGATTCAAATTTCTTTTTGCAGGACCTACAAAATTACTCGTTAACAGAGATTTATTGAGAGTGATAAAGAGCATTTTCATTTATGAAAAATGTTTTAAATCATTTCCTTTTCTTTTTTTTTTATTTCAAAACTATAAACACGCATTAATTTCCGTACAACCCAAAAAAATTATTTAAATAAATCTTAAAACCATATATTACCATATTAATGAGGAAGGAAATGCATGTTATAAGTTGACGAGATACCGTCTTAGTGACCGTGGATGTGTGGATAACAGAATGTCACCTTCGTACGCTACCTGGCCTTAGATCCTTGACTTCACCTTCGCCTTTCTCAACTTCCGATGCAGTTTTTAACTTTCATCCATTCCTTCTAGAATTGCGATTTAAATACAATTATTTTAATATACGAAGAAATATGTATGCTTTACTATCAACTGTAAGATAAATTAACTTTAAAAGTAAATAAGATATTATATATATATATTTTTTTTTACTAACTCTTTATATTTAGTACTACTGTATACATTATGTATAATAAGAAAATTTGAGAATAATGATTATAATATGTCAATAACATGTTAAGAACAACTCACTAGTAGCACTCTAATGTTCCTCATTAGAACGTCTACTGGCTATCATCTTTTTCGAAGCCTCGGAGGATTATTGAGAATTGAGTATGAAGCAAGTTGGGAGACTAATGGATCCGAGTGGGTATGGAGTTTACTATGAAAGGATAGGTATCTGGTTTGGGGCAAATCTATAATGTATGGAATATTAAGATCTTTATGTATAAGTTTGTTTGTGACATAGTAAGAAGCATTAAGGATTTTGGATTGTAAGGACTGAATACGAGAAGAATCGGAAGGTTTGTTGGAGCCCAAAGCTCAACTCCGTATTCCCAAATTATAGTCATGTAAATAACTCTTTTGTAATTTATTGGAGACTTTGAACGCTTGTCTAGTAGATGTTGGATTAGTCGGAAATACAGTGTAAGTTGATATCAAAACCATATAATTCATCAAATACATAACTTAAAATCTAAAATATGATGAACATTTTTATGACAAATATATTACCATGAAGAAGAAATTTGAAAAACGCAATCGTAATTTTTAGTATAACTGGATAGATAATAGATAATATAAAGCATAATCTTTTATAAAACAATTAATTTAGTACGTTATAGTGGGGTCCGTGACATGAATGTATGGCTTAACACAAGGAAAATTAAAGTCAACAGCCTAACAAATAGGAAGTTATCAAAATTCTCAATAAACATTATTTTTATTTTATTATTTTTTTATCAAACGAAAATATGACAATTTTTATTCTATAGATGTATTTATAAGAATAATTCTTAGAATAAAATTGTATGCTGTAAAAAAAGTTACATCACGAGATTACTCTAGATAGTACTAATACCGCTCTACTAAATGTATATGGAAACAGTACTATTTAGAAAAACAAACAAAGTTGATCATTGGTATACCAGTGAATCTTGAGGAAAACGAGACATATCTGCTACTTGCCAACTACCAAAATGAGCTTCAAGTGAACTATAAAGGATTTCAAACTATTGAACTACTTCCCAGAAATCGAAGTGAGAGAAATAAATCAAACCTTGATAGCTGTTGTTAATATACACAGCACCTGTCACCTCAACCTCTGGCCAGATTTCCATCTTCGACTTAAATGGTTTAGTCCTCTATGTTCTTCAGCCATTTCACTCTGCAGCTTGGACACCACAAAATAAGGGAAATATTAAACTATGTTGTCTATCACTGGTTTCGGTTATTATTTCCTACCTCCCGATGTTGATCCTTCGGATTCAGTGGTTGCAGGAATCCCTCTGTCGCGCACGAATGAGCTTAGAAGAGATCGTCGGAGTCGGCATTGAGCTTCGGGTTCTCTAAGCCTTTTATTTATTTATTTATTTACATATTTACTGAAGTCGTACTAATAGTTTTAAAATATGGTAGCGAAATTAAAAAGCTTGCTTGGATCCTCTGTTAAAACCCTGATTACTATTTTATCCACTTTTATTATATCCACTTATTAATGTAACGTAACCGGGGGCAAGATTGAACAGGTTTCACACATTTTGCAATGCAGCGCGATCGTTTTTGTGGGTATTTTAAGTTTTCTTGGATTAAATGACAGCTACACAACTCAACTTCAAAATCCCGTAGGAGCAATTCCGCTATCTTCAATACGAGTGAGGGGGAAGGATTCTTTCTCTTGTTCAAAGTAGACTCTCAAGTAGGGGCTACTTTGAACGAGGATGGTTTTCGCCTCAAAAACGCTTCTCTTAAAGGTTCCTTTAATTTAACCCTTTTAAATATCAAATTTATGCCTTTTTAAAAGGTTTTTAGAGTTTTTCTATTTTTGTAAAAAAAAAATTTCAGCAAAACGCTACCGAAAATCCGCCAATTCTGGTTCACTTCATTACCTGATTTGTTTGTGTTGACAAAAAATGTTGACAGCTTTATTTGATGAAAATATAATTTTTTTCTATTCTATTTTTCAGAAGTTTGATAAATTGTAGTTCGTTGATTGTTTTTTTTTTTAAGGGCAAAAAACTGCTATGGTTATTATTGCCCATACCCAAAATTTAGACAATAACAAATTCCTAATCAAATTATATTAATCTCCAAAAAAAAAAATAAATAAAAAAAATAAAATAAAATAAAATAAATTAAAATAAATAAATAAATAAATAAATAAAAAAATAAAAAAAATAAAAATAAAAAAAAATAAATAAATAAAAAATAGAAAAAATAAAAATAAAAATAAATAAATAATTAAATAAATAAATAAATAATAAAAAAAAATAATAAAAAAGAACATTAAATTTTGTCATATAATCCAATTTGCTTGATAAATTTTATCGTACTACAAATGTATTGTTTGCTATCGCCCAAGGCCATACAGAGCTGACGAGGCACACCGTACTTATCCATATCTCTCCTGTACTGAGGGCACTCCTCAAAGATATGCCTCACTGTTAGGGCAACTCTGCAGAGTTGACACTGAGGGGGATCTGTCTTTGCCATCAGGTAGTCATGTGTTAAACGACAGTGTCCAATTCTTAGCCGTGTGATTATCACCTCCTCCCTTCTGCAATGTCTTGAGGAAGAGGCCCAGCCACCGATGTTCGGTCTGATTTTGTTCAATTTATTATTTTCTGATGCAGACCATGCACTCTGCCAGTCATCCAAAATCTTCATGTGGAGTGGTCGGAACATGTCTGCCGCGGACAAGAAAGTGGGTGTAATAGTTTCTAATTGGTGGGCTTCTCTAGCTGCTCCATCCACTTCTTCATTTCCGGGTATACCGGAATGGCTCGGGATCCAGAAAAAGGTTAGCACTTTTGATGATTTACTTATCTGATTTATAATAAAATGGATTTCTTGGATTAATGGGTTGTCCGAATAAATTTTGAAAAGATTTTTAATCGCACTCAAGGAGTCAGAGCAGATAATTATCGACTGTTCTTCAAATGTTTGTAATTTGAATGTAATTTGAATGTTTGTAAATTGTAGTTCGTTATATAGTAATATATTATATAGTTATAAGTATTATTGTAATTGTTTTTTTTTAAATACAAATAATATATTATATTTTTTGTTTCATATAAGATAGTGTTTTCTATACGTTAATTTATTTTTAAAACTACTTGTGTAGAATTTTTTGAATTTCAAGTCATCATGATGTATATCTCAAGGATCATTTCATATTTTTTTCATTGAAAGTTTTTTTTTTTTATATTATAAATTATGATTACATCACATATATTCAAGTTGATTAATAGTATTATATTTTAACTTGAGTCTGGTTTATTTTCTTGCTACAACATGTAGTTTTGTTAACTGTAAAACAAATTATATAAGAAATAAAGAAACTAAAAAAAAAAACATTTCTTATTTTTAATTTTCTGTTACCTACTTGATAAACCGACAAATCTATTTGAATAACATTTAGGTATTATTTTTTCTGAAGTAAAAAACAATGTTTTTTGATTTTGAGTTGATCCTTAAATTATTCGTAGTATCGTGGCTCTTTGATGTGTAGTGGTAGTCCCACGCCCACTCTTACTTAATTGTAGTACACCTACAACGGCACTTGTTCACTTCCATCACATTTCCATCTCAACTGTCCCTTAGGAAACAAAATTTACATACTTTTTTATCCCGCCCTGTTGGCCAGACGACTCCATTCTAGGGCCCAACCTAATTGCATGACAATGAAAGGCAAAGTCTCTGGGAACATGCCACAACTGTCGGAAAAAAAAGATTGAAAAGGTTCTTCCATTTCTTCAGGAGCCATCGGTGACTCGTCATCCAGCCATGAAACACAAACAGTATGTAAATAATGATAAGCGAAGGGCTTATGTAATCCATTCATATAATGATGGTAGAAAAAAGTTAAGGAATTCTTTTTCAAACACCTACTGAATTCCGGGGTTTGGAATCCAAAAAAGTTTGAATGATGTCTGTATTCTTTTTATTTATTTTAATGAATTTAATAATCGCATGTAATGCTTTGTTTTCGTTTGTAGACATCTATCAAGGATTTAAATAGCATAATTGTTTTGTATTTAACAGAAGGGTTGGACTGGTGTAGATTTTTAAAAAAAATTTTTAACAACTTTTTGAAGTGGACATGTTCATTTTTGAAAGAAAATTTCTCATAAATGCATATATAGGATATATAGGAAGAGCTGTTCTTTAAGATTTGCCGATTTAGTAAACTTTTTCTTTACTACATTAAAATTAAAAAAAAAAAAAAAAAAGAATAAAAATTATATCAAATATTTTTAAAAGCCTTTATTATCATATTTTTCTTTTTCAAAGTTAGAAATTATTGTCAGTTAAAATTAGTTGCAATATTATTAATTATGATTATTTTTAAACTTCATTTATTGATTCACACCTGTCTTTGAATGAAGACAACCAGCGAACCTGCTAAAAAAAATTAATAAATAATAAATGTAAAACATGATGGAGACCAGTACCCAGAGGTGTACCACCTTTGGAAATTATTTTAGATTGTTCCTTACCTAAGGAGGTCCCTCATCCAGCTCCTTTTTATCCTACGGTACGTATCGTCAGGAATATTTATTGTAGCCATGTTTTGTGTGAGTCTGTTTAGATGATCATGTAGTTTGTCGTGAAATATTTTGTATTTGGTTTTGACGTGGTCCATTACAGTGGGTATGCATGCAGTGTTCTATATCGTCTTATTGGTCGTAATTTTTGTAGTTTGTATAGGTGAATTTTTTTGGCTGAACCATAATTGTTATATGTGATTAAAAATCCCATATATTTTCTAAAATCTTTGACCTCAGAACGAAGACTTGTGTGTCCTCATTCCAATGAGGACTTGTAAAAAATGGTTTACGGTAACATAATATTTTTTATATTAAATTCTAGTCTTTAAATTTTACCATGGAGGATTCAGCCTCCGCAGAGGACCACTTTTTCAAGGATAATCCGGTTTTTATTATTAGCATAATTACATTATAATTAACATCATTTTAATTCTCTCGGTCTTTTAGTGGTTTTATTTCCTCCTTTAAGTGTATAATTAATTTGAAAATTTCTAATTAAAAAATTTTTTTTAAAAAAGTTTGAATCATTTTTTTCTGTAATAGCTAAACTAAAAATCTTGAAAGTATTATGGGTTCTTACATAAGTCTGACTTTAAAGAAATACATTTAAAGTAATTAAAAACCCGTTGGTACATCTACAAATCAGAAAATGGATTGATATAGATCCTCTTATAAGTAAAAAAAAATTATTCTAAGTTCCAATTCCTTTATTTACACCTGTCAAATAGAGCTCCAAACCTGTTAAGAAAATGTGCCAATGTAAATAAAAGTAGATGTGAGAGGCTTGGTTTAGAAAAATCTTACAGTATTCCTTTTAACATCCAGCTTCTTTCCTGACTCGTTAGTATGTTATCTGCTATTTGTTTTGTGAGCAAGTCATGAGAATGTTAAAATGTCCATGAAGCTACATCGCACCAGGTTTAGAGGGTCGCAAACTTGGATATCAACTACCAATATGAGTTCTAACAACATATTTAAACATAGTCGATACAAGGGTGGTCTGAAAAGATTCCGACCTAACAAAAACACAAGACTTTTTTTATGTATATGTACGTTTTTCAACGTATTCTCCTTGTAGCTCTACACATTTCTTCCAGCGATGCTCCCATCGCTGTAACCCGTCCAAATAGTACTCGGCGTTTGGTCACGTTGAGGTTGGAAACTTTTCATACTACCCTCGTACATGAGTTTTTCCAAACTTGAGTTTTTTTTTTTTTTTTTTTTTTTTTTTTTTTTTTGTTTTTTTTTCAATAATAATAATAATAAATCGACTAAACTATGAGTCATGCAGATAAAGTATTCATGTCTGTTAAGCATGAGTTTAATTTTTATATCTTTTTCTAATTTTTGTCATTTGGATATGAAGTATGTAATTAAATCGAATAAGAAATAATCGCAAATAAATTATAAAACTTGATTATAGTTTTTAATGCTGTACTAACTATCTTCGAGTGAATTCTCTTTTCAATAATACTAATTTTAATTGTATTGATGTATTATTCTGTGTATAAATGTGATTTTTTCAATTGTAAAACGAAGGAAAAATAATTCTACCTGTAGCTACCAATTTATTGAAAATCGCTTGTGGCTTATCCTTGCCAGAAGATTATTTTTTCCATGAGGCCACAATTTATTGAACTGGCGTGAACAACTTCCTTAAGGGCAACCCACAAGGCGACCAAGGACGGATTATTTCCAGTCGTTATGGCTCAAGATGCTTTAAAGGTTGAGTGTAGGCTGGCAACGAATGTGTTCCTCGTCTTTTTATTTATTTTATAGTTGTTTTTTTCTCTTACTTTATTTCATCTTTTTTCATACCTGGAATATGATTGGGTTTAGAGGAAGCTTGCCTCTTTTTGGTTGATGAGATGTTTCTATTGGGAGTATTCATGATCTGATATTCTGTTTTAAAATTATATATTGCAAGCCAGGTATTCTATGTCAATCCTTTATAAAATTCAATAGTCGTTTATGCAACTGGTATGTACAAAATTTGAATATGTTATGTATTTCCCGCTCCAACATACCAGTGATATAAGTGTCAAAATAAAAAAAAATATTCTATCTAGTCTAGATTTCATCTCACTGCGTTGTTTTGCTAAATGAAAAAGGGCCAGCTGATAATTTAGTCAGAAATACACAATGAAAGTGAGTTATTCTTATAAAGAAAATAATAAATTCTTATATAATTAAAAAATAAACAGAAAAAAATTAACTTCAAACTTGTAAAAATCAAAAAAAGGCTGCAAAAAAGTGGACGAGATTGTCAAGTAGAAGTAGTATTATTTCCTTTTTACAATTTTATTTTTAGTTCAACTATTTACCACTGCCAATTCGGATCCACACATTTTTATACGAGGAATAGAGGTACCATAATTCCAAAAGTTAATTGTTCACATCCAGTTAACGAAAAATTATTTACATCTCTATCCCCAATTAAATTTAATTTGGAACAAAACTGAATAGTCAAACGTCTTATAAATACGTCAGTTATCAAAACAATAGTTTTTATGTACTCAAATACGTATATTATGTACATTAATGTAGTTGGTTTCTTGAAGAAATATGAGGAGTACATACAATGGAAACGAACAGAGCACTGAATGGTTACAGTACACAAAAAGAAACTCTAAACCTAACTGTACAAAATCACTTACTTATATCTATTTTATATTTGGTTGCGTTTGCTTCGATACTCGTTATTTGCCAGCCGAGTCCTTCATTCACTTAAGTAGCAAGAGCTGAACTTGAATACATTCTGGCTGGGTTTTGTACCTAGTCTTCACTGTCTCTAACGCCGTAAAAGCTTCAGAATGTGAAGAGTCTAAGTCGTTTGTATTTTCCGACTCTTGAACTGAGGTTGCAATATCGTTATCTTCCTGGATCTCTTCGACTTTAATTCCGTACTTTAATATTCCAACGACAGTTTGGTCTGCAGAATTATAAAATGTCCGTTTTTTCCGCGCTAAATAAGAATGAAAAAAAATCCTCAGGTGTTCTCAATGCTCTGCTACTTCTACTGCAATAGTTAAGCCCTTCTTATGTGTCACAGCATAATGTGGATATATTTCTTAATTTTATTTTAGCATCAATTCAAAAGTTGAGGGCTTTCGTGTCGCTTGGACAAAGTCCATTTTAGTAGAGGTAAAATTTGTTGTAACCCTCAAACTGTGTAGCTAAATAGCAGCTCATTTTCTACTGTATCATAATCTAGGTCAGAAAGATACATTTTACTTCAATTCTCCTCCAAAAAAAAAAAGAAATAAAATAAAAAGAAAAAAAAACATTATTTAGAGTGACCAAAATATGTTTCCCTGTCATTATGTGAGAGGATGTTTTGTCCTATATTTTGTTTTGTTTTTTGCGAAACGGCCTTCTAAGACCAAGCGAATATCATTAATTTTTCTTTCTCATTTCTCCTTCCTTTTCTCCCAGTATTTTCTCATCATTTCTGCTTGCTTTTACTTCCTTTCCTTCGAACACGCATTACTCATCCGTTTTTCTTTATATTCCACAAGAACCTTGATTTATTTTATTTCCTTTTCGTATTGTTTTCTATCTCCTATCATTTTTTTTTTTACCTACTCTCTCACGATCATGTATTTGCCCTACATTTATTGATTGTAGATTATAATCACTGCCTAGTACATGTCACACTTTCAAAACCCTATCATTTTAAATATAAATTATAATATATAATACTTTGGTATACAGTATTTTTGATACTTGGGAATTCAACTTTTTAAAACTTTTTTCGTGATTTTTAAACAAATGTTTACATGTTTTACTATATTTTTCATTACTTTTTTTTTTTTTTAATATATTTTGATTTGAAATGACGTTTTCATACGACGATTGAAATGACGATTTCACTATATTATTCGGAAGGTCTTATATATTGAATTTCGAAAGAATAAGGGATCTCACAAATGATTAAATAATATTAAGACTTGATGCATTTTTCTTGAGCTGAGGATGAGGTATTTTCGGAACGTAGACAGGAATCTTATTTAAGAAGGGAAGTAGGTGAGACAGCGGTGGGCGTAGTTGCATAAGAATGTCGACGGAAGTGTTGCACATGGCTACACCGACCCACAGTGATTCTGTCATTTAAATGGACATCCAAGGATTTCTGCTAAATAATGATTTGGAACCGTTTGTAGTATTATTTTAACTTACGTGATCAGTTGGAACATTAGAAGATTGACATTCGTAACTGAAATAGTGATTCCTGTATTTGATAAATATCTTTTTATTTAACTAACAGCAAAAAAAAAAAAATTATATATATGTACAATATAGAGTTTAATTCTAATGATTTGTGAATATATATTCACTGGAATAACTCTAAATTGAAAGATTCCTTAACCATCGTTTCAGTATCTTTGGAGAATTTTTAGGAATCAAATGGAAGGAAGCTACGTTAAGAACGATTAGAGTTTCTTATGCATCCTATCATACGATTTCTGATTTGTGACAATGCAACACAGCTCATTATGAATACTTTGCTTCTGTGACATAAAAAAACCTTCAGGAGTTGATAGAGAATTTTGTATCAAATAATTTAAAAGGAAGCTTATGGCTTTTGTCTACTAAATTATGAATTTGTCAATTGCAATGAACGGTTTGTATTCGATTGATTCTTTTATTAACATTCGAAGTAAGTGTTTGTTTATTGAAACCATGGTAGTAAGTCTGTACTGCAGGTATACGTTGAATATTCCTGTTGGACAGGAAGCTGTAGGTTCACAACGAAAAGGTGATTGATTCAATTAATAATCAACCTAAAAAAATGTAATACCTTTTTCCCTTCGGTTTGGATTTAAGAATCTGTGTTACAGTTATTTACTAACTAAGATAGTCGGATAGATTATGTTAGTGTTGTTTGTAACTAAGCCCTATCATAATATTCTCAATCAGCAACCAGCCCCAAAATCCGTTCACTCCTGAAACTTTTGTCATGACTATTCAAAATTGGAAGAGATTCTGAATTTTCAAAGAAATAATAATCCTGTGCTTGCGAAGTATAACCTTAGACACTGAGCTTCTAATCACGATCAATGTTGTTAAATGTTGCCTCCACTATTAATGTTATGCATTTTCAACTATAGATTTATGAATTCTTCAGTCACAAGCCTAGGACATGTACGAACTCTATAATAATAGTATAAAACTAGCATGCTCCATAAAACGCTGCAATGTCAACGTCATACTAATAAAAAGTTATGCAGTGCTATTGACTTTATATAACTTTTGATATATAAGATACCCTTTATTTGTTGTGTAATGATAGCTCTAGAGGGTAACAAATTAGTTACCTCTGATGTTTTCATTTGGTCTATAACAAAATTAGCTTAAGAATCAGAACAAAATTTGAAATCAAAGGATAACATTCCACTGATCCCTGTTGAACAATACTATCTAGGACTGCAACTGGAAAAACGTTTACCTTGGAATCCACATTCTGGAAACAGCTTGTCGTTTTCGAATTCTTCAACATTTATTAGGCAAGCTTACAATGCTTCAGATTTACTGCTCAAGACTCATTTACATAACAATAATCGTTATGCAAATGAGTATTGAGCAGTAAATATTATCAGCAAGCAGTGATAATTATTATCAGACCTATTTGGGCATATGGAGCTGAACTTTGGGGCTCATCTAAACCTTCCAATTCAATCCTTGCAATCCAAAATCCATCGAAAAATCTAGAATGTTTCTTACTTTGTCACAGACAAACTTATCCCATAAAGATCTTAATGTCCCATATGTTGCTGATTTAATCCAAACCAGACACCTATCCTTTTATAGTAAACTTTCTTAAATATTACCACTATTACACACTAGCCTCTCAGAATGAGTCGCATTCTTTTACCGATAGCCCTCCGAGACGTCTGAAAAGAAGATGGTGTCTAGAGCTTCTACTATAGGACTTTTATTAAATTGCTACTAATATAAATTATCAACTAATAATAATTTATCAATAAAAAGATAAATAAAAAAAAATAAAGCAATGATTTGATTCATTATTTAAAATATATTACTTAAAAATTGCTTCAATAAATATTAAATTTTATACTCTATTTAATCTATACTAGAAATCTCTCACTTGTTTCTATTCAGCAGTAACAATCCCTCTCACTTAAATTTAGGGTAAATTTAAGGGCGAGCTTGAATTAAAATAATGTCGAAAGTATTAAAAAAAAAACATTCCTAATTCAATAATGAGAGAAGAACTAGTCCAGGAAGAGGAATCTTTTACCACTTTAAAACGCGATTTTTTTCCTCTATATTTACGGAGGTTGTTACGAACCTCTAATTGTTTCGGCAGTCTGAATTCCTTAGTTATGTAAACTCATTTAATGCCCTACAGTTAGAATGTAAATTTGTTTTGACCAGTTAACGCCAACGTTGTCTTCGGAAAGAGGTCAAGTTCAAATATTTATCCGGGAAGAGGAGACTGCGTGCCTAGAACCAAAATGAATAGATTACCTCCTCAGGGCATTAAAATGCATGATGGAGAGTCTCCTCGTACACCTGTTATTAATGAAAAGTGACGCCTCCGGTAACTGACGGCCATTCCCGAATTTGCATACGATTTTTAGAAAAAAAAAATAAAGTTTTCTTTACGATCATCGATTCATTAAATATCGAACCGAATGCAGTTAAATTGATAGGGATCTTTCCTTATGGCCTTCATTAGGAGGGAGGCTAGGAGTGGGAACACCTCGGAGTGCGAATCATTCCTGGCCATGTAGCAATTATACGCGCTCATTTCGTCGACGTATCTCTCGCTTCTGGTCCTTAGTTTCGTCTATTTGTGATAATAACGCGATTATTATCTGAGATCAGATAGATTCAGAGCCGAATGATCGCAAAGAAATGTTATTTGGAGCGTTTTTATCATTACATTGATTTCACAAAAGGAGTATTGGCGTATTATTTTTAAAAAAGTTTTTTATTTTTTTAAAAAAGGTCCTCAAAAAATCTTCGGTCCAGAGAATTGGATCAAACGTGGAATTGGAACAACTGTTCGGTGAACCTAACATTTCTATGGTTTTAACCATTTTAACCATAGGTTTTAACCTGCTTTAGCAGGTTGCGACGTGTTGGACACGTACAAAGGTTACCGGAAGACAGGCTCACAAATAAATTGTGTACGGTAAGCCAGGACGAAAAAGATTGAGAGGGAGACCTAGGTTGAGGTTGCTGGACAACGTCCAGGATGACCTGAGACGACTGGGAGTGAATGGTTGGAACAGCAAAGCGGGAGATAGACAGGAATGGCTTTCGATTCTTTGTGAAGCCAAGGGCCGACTAGGACTGTAGCGCTCATAATAATAATAACTGATTTAAAGAATAAACAAGTAGAAATAAATAAACCAAAGGTTAATGATTGATTATGTACTTATCTAGGACCTGTTTTAAATCGAATTAAAATTATATTTTTATTACTTTTATTTTATTTTTTTTATTGAAGAGCTGTGTTGTACGACTGGATGAATATTATATAGAGTAGAATGTTGAGGAATGATTAAAAAAAAATTGGGCATTGTTTGATTTGGCATTGAACAAACCAAATTTTTATATATTGCTAACGTTTCGGCCATACCATTGATGGCCATCAAAAGGGCTAAAACAAAAAAATATCAGAATAAAGAATCTAAAGAGAAATATAAAAAAATAAATTAAATATAATATGTGTTAATAAACAATCTTAAGTGATCTAAAAAATATATATATAAATTATAAATTATAGATAAAGAAAATGAAATATAATAGGAAATAAAAAACCTAAAATGTAAAATAAAATAACCTTTTATATTTGATATACCCCAGTTATCAGGATTGATGAAATATTCACAGAAGAGGCTAAAAATTAACCAATCCTACAAGTGTATATAGGGTGAGTCAAAAGTCACAAGAGTGTTCCAAAGATGAATGTCTATTTTATTTTTTTAATTTAAATTTAAATCTCATTATTATAGAATTATGTTAAGGACAAAAAATGTGAATATTCTTCCGCCATCTTAAAAACTGTTAAATTCTAGAATACTTCGAAATAGTCTCCTTAAGGACGAACACTGATTCAAATGGAAAAGGAGAGTGGCCAGGGATGTCCTTCGGCCGCCAAAAATCGTCAGATCCAGGCAGATCTGAAAAACCAGTTTCCTTTTGGGAAAAAAGGAAAAAATGAAATATAATAAATAGTTTGAATTATTGTATGAAAGAATTTACATTATTTTAATCACACTTTCTTCTTTGGTACCAATCCAGGAATAAAGTGTGATATTCTTGTTGTTTTTTTCTACCAAGGAGGTTAAATATTTTGCCTACTTGCCTGTAGAACTATGATATCCGCATCGCGCATACATGGCTTGTCCCTAATGGTTGGAGGATACCAGCCTTTCCTAGCTCGGTACACTTAAACGTGGTCGTTATTCCTATGGAATACTTGGCATACGATCGAGTCTGCCCTCTCCATAGTTCGTCTACCGACATCACTGGAATCCTTAGGATAGCGTAGGCTTCCTCCTAAGGCTGGAAAACATTAAAATTAACTGTCGATTATAAGGTAACGGTGCCTTGAGGAATGCCGGGAGTTTAAAGTGTAATTACAAAAAGAAATGGAGGGAACAAAGGATGCCCTTGTAAGCTTGGTTTAAGTGTACTAATATTCTGAAAAAAATATATATTAAATTTCTTAAATCTAATAACATATTTTTATATTAAATTAAGTGAACTTATTATAAATGATTACTAATTATTATTATTATTTTTTTAATTCCGAATATGGGATTTAGAATTAAAATGTAATAAGGCAACTTCAGCTATGAATATAAAAATAACAAATCCCTGTCCTAAAGAAGGGGATAAATCAAAATTGTGCACTTTTCAGTTAGTAATTTTTGATAATTTTCTTAAATCCAGTTATTACTCTAAAAATATCTCTTTCGCCAAAAATGATACTTTTAAGCCTGTTTACAAGTACACAGCATAACCAATTTACGTTTATCTCTGCCATTTTTTTTTTTCTCTCAGGAACAGCATGGCGTACATCTCTCTTCTTTTGTTGGTGCGCTTGCTATGCATAAGTGACGTAAAATCCTTTTTCTTTTATAATATCTCAAGTAATATATATATATATATATATATATATATATATATATATATATATATATATATATATATATATAATTAATTATTAAATTTTCTCATATCAGAGATTTCTCTTCACTGCGGTGAGCAGTTGGTATGTTATATTATGATCTTCTGCTTTTATTTTTGTCAAATTTAAACATTATTGTTTTTTTATTTTAATGTTTAAGTTCAAATCTAATACTAAATAACTAAATTAATATAATATTTTTTCTAATAACTGCCTCCTATGAAAAATACTTAATTATTCAAGCTTACTTGCTCTGAAATTTCATACCCATGAATGAAGTATTTTCTTTCAAACACCGTTTATTGCTCCACCTTCTAAGTTATTAAAAAAAAAAATGATTTAGAGAACTCATTTATCCTCCATTGGCTTATTATGACAAATTATGACGAACTTAGCGTTTCTCCCGTAAGTGCGTCATGAGAGAAACGCTGAGTTCTTCTGAAATCGTACTTTTGCCCCTTAATGTTTTTTTTATTTTATTTATTATATTGTTGTTATAATGATACAGAAACTAAAATTAGTCCATTAATTTAAATAAACATTTTTTTTTTTTCTCTTTCAGATTTTAATTAACACCAAGAAACTGCATACTTCCTAGATGACAAAAAACGTTGTCTGCCAAAATTAGGAGGGGGCTAAGCACCGGAAGCACAAGAAACTGCAATCCAAAATGACCGCGCCAAAATTAGGAGGGGCTAAGCACCGGCATGGACAAAATCCAAAATTTTTTCAGTCCAAAAGTGGACAATTTGAAGATGATTTATTTGAAGCACACAAGAAACTGCATACTCCATAGATGACAAAAAAAACGTTGTCTGCCAAAATTTGGAGGGGGCTAAGCACCGGCAGACAAAATTCAAAACCCTTGTGAAGGCGTCACACCGGCTGACATTGTTCAAAACTCACATCCTTTTCGTCCAACAGTGAACTTGTTGAACATGATTTCCTTTTTTATTTGATTTATAAGTAGTTTTTCTCTAGAATAATTAAGGAAATTATATTATGTTGCTTCCTACTTATGGCACAATATAATTATTTTAATATAAAATAATCTTGTTTAAAATTTTAATGTTAAAAATACCAATTAATACATATGAACAGTAATAATATAATTAAAAAGGCGATATAATTAAAAAATGAATTATATTTCAACTTATCAAATATGTAAGTTATCAAATATGTACTATCCTGGAACAAAATACGTGGAAAACATGTAGTTCTTCGTAAACGTATGCTCTTGGAAAATCGAATGTTCTTAGTCGTTTGATCGAATAACTCGGAAACCGTTCCTATTACTATATTTTGAGCTATGTACATTATGAAGCAAATCAAATTTGCAAGAAATTTGGCACTATTCATTTCTTTTTCTTTCATCTATAGTTTTCAAACGGTTTGGCCACCAATGATTGGCTAACTTGTGGTAAGTAACTGGCTAAATTTCCTAACATACTACATATATGAAATTTATATTAAGTCATGTAAAATACCCACGCCGGCATTTTTGGTATATTTTTCGTTAAAACCTTAAACTATTAAACTATTCTTCCGATTCAATATTCTTTTTCTTTCATCTATAGTTTTCAAACGGTTTGGCCACCAATGATTGGCTAACTTGTGGTAAGTAACTGGCTAAATTTCCTAACATACTACATATATGAAATTTATATTAAGTCATGTAAAATACCCACGCCGGCATTTTTTGGTATATTTTTCGTTAAAACCTTAAACTATTAAACTATTCTTCCGATTCAATATTTATTTTTCTTAACTGATAGCTGCCTAAATTTGCAATCAGGTCCATATATTAAATTGATATAAAGTCACGTAAAATACCAAGGCCAGCACACCAAAACCTCGTACTGGTGTGAAATCAAAGTTTTTTTGTCTCATTTTTCGTTATTACCCCAAAAATTTTCTTCCGATCCAAAATTTATTTTTCTCAACTGATAGCTGACTGAATTTGCAATCAGGCCCATATATTGAGTTTATATAAAGTCACGTAAAATACCAATGCCAGCACTCTAAAACCTCGTAATGTTGTGAAATCCAAGTTTTTTTGGCACATTTTTCGCTATAACCCCCAAACTATTTGTTTTATCCAAAATTTATTTTTTTCAATGAAAGCTTACTAAATTTACAATCAAATCAAATTATATAATGATGAATGAATCCCGCAAAATACCCACGCCAGCCCACTGTAACATGTAAAATTGTTATGTTTTTACCAAAACATACACATTTAGCCTGCTGGCATGGATTTCAATTAAATATTCATGTATAAAATGTGATATCAAATTTAGTCAAATTTCAGTTGAAAAAAGTAAATTTTGGTTTAGACAAATTGTTTTGGACCAATATCGAAAAATAATCTCAATAATTTGTATTTAACAACAGAACTTGTTTTTAGCGTGCTGGCACGGGTATTTTACAGAGCTTGATGAAAGTTTTATATATGGGGTCTGATTGCAAATTTAGTCAGCTATCAGTAGAGAAAAATAAATTTTGGATTAGAAGGATAGTTTTAGGGGTTATAATGAAAAATGTACCAAAAAACTTGGATTTACAACAGTTCGGGGTTTTAGCGTACTGGCACGGGAACTTTACATGACTTTATATAAATTTCATATATGAGGTCTGATAGAAAATTTAGCCAGCTATTAATTGAAAGAATAAATAAATTTAGGATCAGACTAATAGTTTTGGTGTTATAACGAAATATGTGCCAAAAACTTTAACTTTACAATAGTACGGATTTTTAGCGTGCTGGCATGGGTATTTTAAATAACTTTATATACATAATATAGATAAATTATATTATATTATACAAATAAATTTTATGTATAATGTCTGAAAGGAAATTTAGTCAGCTATCAGTTGAAAAAAATAAATTTTGGATTAGAGTTATAACTGACAACGGAAAAGTACTAACTGCTTCTTTTCACGAAGAAGTGCGACTTATATGAAGTTAGTCAATCTTTGGTGGCCAAACCGCTCTAAAAACTATTGATCTGAGAACAAAATGACTATTACAAAATTTGTTGCCAAAGTTGATTTGCTTAAATAACGTATAATAGAACACAAAATATACTAAAAGTAACGATTTCCGAACTTCTAAGAAATACTATTTTCAACTCCTTTCCCCACTGTCATTTTTTTGCGGCACTCACCTTTATTGGAAAATTCATACTTTTCATTCATAACAGTGGGCAGGTTACACCCATGCATTACAAAAAAGGAGTGAAATAACTCGGTATGTTTTCCTATCGGGCTCTTGGTCTATCATTTTACAAATCAATTAACTGGACTACTATACAAGTTTTATACGAATTTTGTTCCAGGATAGTACATATTTCATAACTTTATAAGTTGAAATATTATTCTTTTTTAAATATGTGGCCGGTATTTATATTATTACTGTTCATATATATTAATTGGTATTTTTTACATTAAAATTTTAAAACAAGATTATTTTATATTAAAATAATTTTATTGTACCATACGTAGGAAGTAATATAATATAACTTCCTCAAATCATTCTAGAGATAAATTACTTATAAATCAAATAAAAAAGGAAATCATGCTCAAAAAGTTCACTGTTGGACGAAAAGGATTTGAGTTTTGAACAATGTCAGCCGGTGTGACGCCTTCACAAGGGTTTTGAATTTTGTCTGCCGGTGCTTAGCCCCCTCCAAATTTTGGCAGACAACGTTTTTTGTCATCTATGGAGTATGCAGTTTCTTGTGTGCTTCAAATAAATCATCTTCAAATTGTCCACTTTTGGACTGAAAAACGCGGATTTTGAATTCTGTCTGCCGGTGCTTAGCCCCCTCCTAATTTTTGGCAGACTACGTTTTTTGTCATCTAGGAAGTATGCAGTTTCTTGTATGCTTCAAATAAATCGTCTTCAAATTGTCAACTTTTGGACTGAAAAACGCGGATTTTGAATTTTGTCTGCCGGTGCTTAGCCCCCTCCAAATTTTGGCAGACAACGTTTTTTGTCATCTAGTGAGCATGCAGTTTCTTGTATGCTTGAAATAAATCGTCTTCAAATGGTCCACTGTTGGACTGAAAAAACGCGGATTTTGAATTTTGTCTGCTGGTGCGACGCACCCTCCAAATTTTGGCAGACAACGTTTTTTGTCACCTAGGGGCTCTTGGACTACAAGGAGAGACGAACCGCACCCGCCGAGAAGGAAATAACGCCACGGCTTGCTTATCTGTATATATATAATTTTTTTTTTTTTTTTTTTTTTTTTTTTTTTTTTTATACAAAGCTCATTTGTGGAATGTAGATAAAAACCATTTACATTTATTCTATATGGAAAAGTCTACATCCCCACGAGGTTTGGAGCAAAACTAGCCCAAGCAGCCGTGTCGCATTCCCCGCCAAGCGGGACCGATCCGCCCCAACCACAGGTAGCCCCCGCCCCCAGCCTCAGCCCCACAGAACATTCTTGAAATATATGTTTTAGTTAGGGAGCCATTGTAGGCACCAATTCACACCTGTTATTAGGGTAACAATCAGTGAATGTGATGTGAAATTGAATACTACAGGCCTTGTATGCGTGTGGGAGACTAGCACTCAATAGTACCTCCTCCTGGCATGGGTTAAAGAGATTTATTTGAGCAAATCTCTCATCCAGCTTCTTTTAAGCCTTCTGAGAGTATTTCCAGGTATGTCAGTCGTGGCCATGTCATTAATGAGTATGTTGTTATGTCCATGAAGTCTGTCATGAAATCGTCTATAAAGGTCATATATATGTTCCTTTACTGTGGGTATTTCTAAATCAGTGTGAAGTGTGTGGTTTGAAACGTACCAAGGTGATTTCGTGATTAGTCTGAGTAATTTTGATTGGAATATTTGTATTTTTTTTTTTGTATTTTTGCAGTCCCGTATATTTGTGTGGCGTATGTCCATATGGGTTTAAGTAAGTAAGTGTATGTATTCAGTCGTGGTCGGAGTTTTAATGTCGACCGTTTATGAAGCATTGGATACAGAAGTTTTAATCTCTTGGTTAGACTGAGACGTTTTTGTTTTATGTGTAGGCCCCAGGTCATTCTTCTATCAAATGTAAGTCCTAAGTAATGAATTTCGTTTGTTTGTGGTATGGGTTGATTGTCGATGAAGACAGATGGACAAGAGTCTTGTCTGAGTGTAAAGGTTATGTGCTGTGATTTGGTGTAGTTTAGTTTTATTTTCCATTGTTTGAACCAGTCTTGTAGTATTGTTAAGTGGTGTTGAAGAGTTAATGATGCAATTGTGGGGTCTTCATGTCTAGTTAATATTGCTGTGTCATCAGCGTATGTTGCTGTCAATGTTTGAGAGCTAAGTGGCATATCGTGAGTGTAAAGAATATATAACAGTGGAGCTAGTATTGACCCCTGTGGTACTCCGGCTTTTACTGGATAAATAGAGGAGATTTCTGAACCTTGTCGGACAGAAAAAAAATCTATCAGAGAGAAAAGATTGAAGGATCAGATAATAGGTAAAAGGAAGAAGATTTTTCAATTTAAAAAGAAGTCCGTCATGCCAAACTCTGTCAAATGCTTGAGCTACATCTAGAAATGCCCCAGTAGCATATAGTCTTTTCTCGAGTGAGATTGATATGAAATCCGTTACACGGTGTAGTTTATGAACTGTTGAGTGAAATGAACGGAATCCAAATTGATGTGTAGGCAGTACTTGTTTATCTGTCAGTACGTCTAGTATTCGTCGGTAAAATAATTTTTCAAAAACTTTAGAACACAAAGGAAGTAGGCTAATTGGTCGGTAGGAAGAAGGTTGATCGGTGTTTTTGTTTGGTTTATGTATCATGGTAATATAAGAATATTTCCATTGAACTGGGAATTTTGTAGTCCTGAGAATTGCGTTGTAAAGTGTAGTTAGAAAGACTATAGCTTTTTTAGGCATTTTCTGGAGAAGGTCAGCGGTGATTAAGTCAAATCCTGGAGCTTTTTTTGGTGATAGCTTTCTAATTACTTGCAATACATCAGAAGGAGTGAAAGACAGTGGTGGTAATGTCAGTTGAAGGGGAGCTTCTAGAGTTTCTTGTAGGTAATTGTCATATCCATTGTCTTGGTAGTCTGTATGTGGTGTAAAAACAGTCGACAAATGTTCAGCAAAGAGTTCAGACTTTTCTTTGTCCGACACCACCCAGGACCCATCTTCTTTTCTGAGAGGCGCTATCACCTCGTGATGCTTTAAAAGTTTTTTAGTGTGCCTCCATAAGCTTCCGTCGTCTGTCGTGATATTGGATAAGTAGTAATCGTATTTGGTCTGTTTGATTTTCATAATTTGTCTTTTCAGTTCGTTATTCAATTTATTAAATGTTCGTCTGTCTGAAAGAAGTCTGTCTGTTTGCCATACCTTTCGCGCCCTTCTCATTGCTGTGATCAGGTCCTTGATGTACTGTGGGTAACTCGGTAGAGAACCTCTTTTGTTCATTCTAGGAACGGATGAGGCCCATGCAGATTCCTGTACAGCTTTGGTAAATATATCAACTGCTTCTTCAATTTCTTCTTCGGATTTTACTTGCATTGGTATCAGCAGTTTCGAATTTAACTTGGATTGATAGCTGTCCCAATCCATAACGCCTTGGTTTAGGAATAATCTTTTCTCTTTTTTTATAGGTTTATCAAAAAGTGTCAAATGAACCAGGGAATGATCAGAGCCGAGATCGGAACTGCTACTTATTGTGTAAGGTATGGTGCGAAGTCCTTTAGTGATGAAAAGTCAGGGGTTTTCTGTCTCGATGTGGGCCAGTAAGTTGGAGTATTTGGGGATATAGTGTCTAACGAAAGTTTATGGAGAACAGATCTTAAATTTCTACCTCTCGGAGTACACAAACGGGAGTCCCAAGCTTGGTGTTTGGCATTATAGTCTCCACCAGCGACAAAACATTTTCCCAGTTTCTCAAAGAAACTATTGAACATGTGAGATGAAATGGCAAACCTGGGGGGACAATACACAGCAGCCAGTGTTATAGTGTTATGTTTTGTATAAAGTGTGATTGCAGTGGCCTGTGTGTGGGGTATATGTGGTGTATGTATTGAATTGTGTCGAAGTGAAGATTTGATGACGATGGCTGTGCCTCCGTGAGCAGTGTTATCTGGATGGTCCGTTCGGTAAATAGTGTAGCCAGGAATGTGAATTTTATGTCGGGAAGTAAGGTGTGTTTCGGTTATCAGGGCTACGTCCGTTCGTTTCTCATGTAGGTATATGTCAAGTTCGTTTTTATGTTGAGGAAGTCCGTTAGTGTTCCATAGAAGAATGGACAAGGAACCCACAGTTAATGAATTAGGGTGCATATGATGGGAATAAGGCTTGTTTTACATCTGAAATCTATTGCAGAAGGCTTAAAAGAGGTTGAATGAGGTCATGTAACCCACATAGTAAAGATACCATTTGATGTGGCATATTTTCAGGAGGAAGCACCTGCCGAGTAGTTCTTCGCTTCATATCCGAATGATCCGCACATTGCTGATGTCCCGTAGCTGATGATTGTGGATAGCTTGAGGGTTCATGCAACTTTGGTAACTTGACTTGTCCTCGTTGAGCTGGTTCAGAATATTGCGGTAGAGGTGGATACTCTTGTAATGAAGGTGGGTCTGGTTGCTGAACTGACACAGGCCTGAAGATCTTAGGTTTTTTCAGATTTCTTAAATCTTTGAGAGTTTGGCAACCCCTGTAGTTGGAAGGGTGCGCTCCTTCACAGTTTGCACAGTTGCAGGCGTTTCCCGTGTTTTTTGGCAACTGCCACTCTCGTGGTTTTGTCCACAACGGACACATTTTGGTTGATGGTTACAGTAGGTCTTTGTGTGACCATACTGTTGGCATCGGATACATTGTGGTATTGTTCTTTTTTTACGCGGTTCTTCAATAGTAACCGCTGTGTAATAAATTCGTTTTATATCAAAGATATGTTCGTTAAATGATTGCTTTGTAATATCTACAAAAAACATAGGCAATGGCGTTTTAAATCGAGACAGAACATTTGTAACATTGACTACGTCATAGCCTTTGTTTTTTAATAAACAATTTCAAATATAATAACTTCAATAAATAAGTTCGTTTTTCTCTGCATGTGCATTTTAATTTCACAATCATTTATTCTAGATAGATTTTATTCTAATTGATAATTCTCAGCAGAAATCGTAAATAGAAAGAATGCAGTAAAGGGTAAAGTAATAGCTGGTTTTAACTAGAAATATTAACGATTTGATGGCCATCTTTGGACCATCTTACTTCAACTGAAGATGGTATCTTCTCTTTATCTTGATTATAGCATAAAAGTGATATAAAAGTTCTTTTGAATGGTGTTCGAAGGAGTGTTCAGTTTGAAAAATATATAAATCATTAACATAGTAATGGTGTTTAAAAAAGAAAAAATCTAAATATGCTAGTGTATAATTTATAGTCCAGTTTATGGCTGGTAAAAGCCCTGACAAACAATACTGGTAGGACCCAGGAGCCGAATTCATGAATACATGTTTATTTAAGATCCGTCCTTGGTGAGAGGGTTCTTTGCCGACACAGTAAATCCCCTACAGTAGTAAAAACAGTTGCCATCGACCGGTGGTGTACAATCATAATGAGAAATCGTTTTGGACGGTACCGTATAAGAGCCCTCGAGATGTTTGCCGTTCTGTGCCATCACCTACTTACTGCACCGTCTCTATGAGATCTGCTAAATATTCATGCCTTTCTATTTTCAGGCTCTGTCCTTTTTTTTTTTTTCTTTTTTTTTTATTGAATATTTATTCCTAACAGATTCAGCAACCGGGATCCATTTGCTGCTGCTTTGTCCTCTGCATAAATATCCTTTCTACTCATGCATTATGGGTTTTAGTTGAACATCTGTTTCAGTTGCTTCACTTTTCCTATCTCTGGTGATGATTGTGAAATAATTCAAGTGAATGGAAATAGACTAGGAATATTTTTGTACTTTGGTTATCGTTTACAAATTTCCTCAGCAATATAAATTAACTTCTACTTAATTCTTCCCTTCAGATTGTGAGAGATGCAAAATGAGGGATTTAGTGGTTACTCTAAGGTTCTCCAGGAACACATAGAGATTTATTTATATCTCAGTTGGAGAGGATCTTAGCTATTTGCACCTTCCCTGCACTCACAGAGTTGACTGAAGCCAATACAAAACTACCTGAACAGGTGGGCTCTTGGCTGATTGTTTCCTGTTCGTACGCGGAATAGGAAGACCTGCTCTCGTTTGCTCGTAAATGGCATAATATGGGTCATCATTTGGATGCCTCCTTTCCATTTTTTACTTCTTCAATTCTGAGGACATAGTCAGACTGCGGGCTTCAAATCCCTCCTTGATCAGCTGGTCTGTTTCTTCATTTCCATTACAGGAAGATTTTCTTTTACATGCCCGACAGTATTTCTAATTTCTCGAAAATTTTCGTGTTCTCTTTAGTGTTCTGATCAGTTTAGATGCTTTGTAGATTTTTGGTTTAGATTTAGACCTCAATAATTTATCCTTATAACTTTATGTACTAGATTCACAATATTCTTAGATGAAGACCATAAACTAGTGTTCTAAGTTACAATTTGTTAGTTTACAAGCGTGACACGTGGAAACTCACTGGTACCTCTTCTTCACTTGGTGTCAGGGTTGGTTTTAAGATCACTTGTCCAATACTGTTCAACATTTGAGTGTGGCTAATAAAGTGGCTACTGAATATGCTATATGTTCTGTAAAATCGGTGAAAACTGGTAAAGCTTGAGACCTTTGGATTATTATATTTCATTCGCTAGTTAAATCTTTTTGATTTTAACATTTCTTATAGTAAGTATGCTGGGTTCAAGATTTCTATGATGGTATGGATTAATAATATTTAAGCAGTAATACTTTTTTATTAAGACTATTTAAAAATATAGCACAAGTAACTATTTTTTTCCAATAAACTTGGATTGGCAATCATGATTATCTAAGATTAAAGGGAAGGGATCAACGAAAATCTCAAATCAACTTTTTGTAATCATAACTATATCATATAAAAGTATATAATGTAAGGCCTTATATACATTTAGTGGTATATAGTAAAAGACATGAATGTAAATTAAAATAAATGTTATTATTTACGATTAAAATTTGTAATTAACATTTATTTTCCCGTTAAAATTAACAAATATTTTCTATTGAAAGGGCCAAATCAGTAGATCTTCAACTGTTTATCTCACGGTCAATTACATGTAGAGCTTAACAGATCTGGAAACCCTAGCAAATCAAATCTTTTTTTTTTTCATGCTTTTAACAATACAAAATTTTTGCCAGTTTGATTTTTATAAATTTGATATATAAATAGAACTTCAATTGAAGGGTTTGCAACAAAAAGGCCGTATTATTAAATAATTTAGCTCCAATTGTTAGTTGCCATGTGAATTATAGCAGCCTCTCATGATTCTTTGTAACCAGTTTTTTTTTTCAATTTTTAAACTAGTTTTTTTATTTTTCACGAAAAAAGTTTGATCGATGGTTAGGAATTTCCTTGACCTTATAGCTTTCATTCTTCTATGAAATAACTTTAATATTTAAAACTGATCTTAAAAGTGTTTACGCAATTTCTATTAGATCAGATGCCATGTCTTGTAAGATGTAAGGTTTAAATATAAGTATCGTAACAAAGAACACAATCTATCATAGTCACTACGATTTATTTTTTTGTCCCCTAGAGTAGGTACTTAATATAATACCCCTACCGAGGCGAAGGTCATGGCTGTCGAACATGTTGACAAGGAAACCGGAGATAATGATACGGCTGACAATCACGTAGTGGGCTGTGTACACTACCCAGCTGGCTCTTGAGGGATGGCTCGGTCGAGGGAATCCTCCGCCGCGGTGTCGTAACCTGGGAGTCACACTGTTCCACGCTTCAACTGGCCCATCTTCCTCGGGTTACTGGCACCTAATACCTCCAGCACAGTAAGCGTCTTGTTAGGAAATAGTTTTTCTCTTATGTTGATCCAATGGAGCTTCTCATTACCGTAAGAATGCGCCTATTAAGTTTCCTTACTGTGGAGGATAGCGTTCGAATGGGCACTTTTCAGTTTTCATAGAGCTTTAGTTCGAAAGAAAGTTTTATTTGCTTAATTTTTTTTTAGTTTAACCTTCCACCGGTCGCGCCGTTGTATATTGTACTACAATCGACTTTTTTTTTCTCTCTCTCTCTCACTTCCGGTGAGCTTGAGCTTTAGCTATTCTTCGAGAAACTCCTCTATTTGCCGCCAGTAATTTTGCATTGTTTCCTGATTAAAAAAAAAATTAGGTTCTCAGTGTTGCACAAAGTACAAGCGATCGCTCTGGTTTTGTTGTATACTTTACTTTAAACCTAGAATGTTCAAAATATTTTATCTAATAGATTTAATACAAAATTTAGACCAAAACGGATAAAAAAAAAAACAGGGTGTTTTACATTGTACAACGCGCGACCGCTCGTATTACGGAAATTGGCGCGACAGATGGAAGGCATAAAATAATAGTCATTTGTGGTTAAAGAAGAGATGCTAGATAAATTAAAAATTTCTCGTTGTCCATTTAAGCATCTCGTTGATTTCATTTTAGGGCCAGTCTGTTTTCATAATTGATGCAAAGACTTAATAGAATAAGATCTTGTCGGGTGTGCATACATAAACAGCAAACTTTATCAAGTACAATCAGTGTTAAACAGGGTGCGGCCAAGCTAAGTTATAACTTAGTAAAAGTATTGCGTTACTTTACCAACCTTGATAAAACGAATCAAGCCGAGATTGGGGTTGAATCAATGCCAAGTATGGATGTGTCGGTTCCGAAAGTTGATTCTATTAAAATTTGATATTCATTCGCATTGTTTAAGAGCTTATATTTAATTTATTTATGTGATAAATAAATGTTGTTACTGTTTTCTTAATTGTTAATTTCTATACTAATTTATTATTTGTAATGTTGTTTCCGAATAAACTTAATAACACTATACAATACTAAATCATTGGAGACGTAAAATGTAGTAACCCTCATTGATAAATACTTAACGAATAATGTCCAAATTTATTCTGAAAGTGGAGCTATTGAGCTTAACAGTGACTACAAGTACAAAAGATTTTCGCTCAACTTAATTTTACTATAAATATATTTTTCACTTATGACTCAACAAAAAACTGCATAGTTAATAGAATAGTTTGGTAACCTGTAGGTTCAACCGTTTTTCCTCCCCAAATTGATACGTGGGTGTTAATCCACACAAAGGATCCGCAAACATGTTTATGTTTAAGAAATATTTGGGCAGCCATACATAAGAAGAATGAAAAATCAGCAATGCTTACATTAGATCCAGAGGATGAGGAACTCTTCACGCACGTTCACAGAAGACCTCACCTTGGATTATGGAAAAAATATGTTAAAAAGATTAAACCAATATTATCCAACTACAGGATTTTCCTCGGTTTAACATACTTTTCTTTACGGATCTTCCTGTTGTCTTCAGGTTTTATTTATTTATTTTTATAATATATCCATTCTAAAAATATAATATATTTACAATAATATCGTACCTAATTAATTATCTATACTACATTTTCTGATATAATACTTAGGTATTCAAACACTGCCGGTTAAATGTTTGAGACCACCCTGAGTCAAAATAGGTAAATTAGTTAATTAGCTTGAATATCTCCCCCTCAATTTTAATCTCTCTATAAATATTTTGTGTTTTTTTTTATTTATAAGTAAAAACACTTTCTTTCTCTTTTGAGTTTGTCTCTACAACGCACAGATTCCGTGACATTTCATGTTGGAAAAAATGGAATTATTTAATAAAAATTTAATTAAATTTGAAATTGGTCAAAAAATTCTGTTGCCTTTATTTAACGCCTCAAGAAGAATTTCTTTTTTTGTTTTTGTTACTCGAATTCCAAATGTTTTAATCCAAGGTATTTCTGCTGGAAAACAAATTTATTGGTAAAAATATTTAAAAAAACAAAACAAAATAGTTTGTTTTAAATCATCTATTGAAATCTTATTATTTTTTTCCCCCTTAAAGACAGATGAACTTTTGGTAAGTTGACAGATGAAGGTCTTGGACTAAACATAGGTATATCTGTGTTGAATTTTATTTGAATCTATTTATTTATTATTCATTTATTTTTCTCTGTATATCAAACTTTTAAGTTCACTGATATCGTTTCAGGCTGGTCTCAAACTTTTGACAGGCAGTGTATATTACCAGGGCAACAGAGTGCCAAACCGTGCCGCAGGGCAAATATATTTGCCCCCTGAACTCCCCTTCTTTCCAACATGATCCAAAGAAATAAATTTTTTTTTAATCATAAACTACAATATATAAAGTATTTAGGGTTGGGCGATAGTAGATAGTTACTATCGATATATCGATAGGTCGTGCCTATCGATGGCCACTATCGATAGTGTCAACCATCGATAGATCTTTTTTACTCTCGAGTTTTGAAACTCTTGGAATTATGCTGATCTGTCTCTGTCCAGTGTCGAGTTCTTTTGAAATTGAATTCGGAATTCCTACAACTCAAGGGTTCTCTCAAAGATAAAGCCAAAGGAAAGCAGAAATGCTAGTTTTTCTTTCGGGAAATATGTGGCTCAAGGAGCACACATGACTTTTGAAATTAACTATTTCGTTTTTTTTTTTTTCTGAAGATTTGATTTGTTCGTTATTATTGTATGTTCAAATAAATTAGGTTTTTTTTTCTCATCTTTATGCTATAATCTTATAGTTTATAACCCTGCAAATTTCAAATAGTAAGTAGATAATTGAATTTAATTAAATTAGTTGAAATTCTTTATTGAATAGCTTTGGGAAAAAATAAAGCAACTATCGAAAAACTATCGATAGCAATCGATAGTTCTCAACCAATAGTATCGGCCTATCGATAATGCTAACTATCGACTATCGCCCAACCCTAGATGTAGTTCCTAATACAATAAATCGCCATTGAATCGTTTATTTCAAACAACACTTGAGATGATGTCAACTTAAGGCATGTGAATTAAAACATAATCAAGAAAATTAGCAACAAAGTGTTAAAATTAAAACGAACCTGAAATTAAATGGCTGGGTAACGATTATTTTCATTCAGTTAACTAATGATTATTATTAAGTTGCTGAATGAATTGATAAAACAAATTATCAAAGATAAAGAGTAAAGTGAAAAAGATTGATGACGTTTTTTTTTCTTTGCGACTAAAATTATGAAGATGGTTTTGTCGAAATTCGATAGAAATGGAATCATCGAAACTCTATTGCGGAATGGTGCCCCAACCACATATCGGCCGATTTTCAAACTTCACTGGGATCCACATGTCACACCACAAATTTAAATTTTTTAAAAATAATTTAATTGAATATAAGTAAATTTTATTATCAATTTCAAGCTCTAGAACACAACTGTAAAATGGCGCTCGCCTATTGGTCAATTTTCAATATTCCCCGTTGTTTACATATTATCGCTTTTTTAATAACAAATTAATTAAAGATCAGTAGATTTTATTATTTATAACCTTTCCTGGAACTATAAAGATGATGTGGATAAAATTTGGCACAGATTGGTTCAGTATTTTTCGTGGTTTTTCATCACAAATGAAGGATGGTCCTTCTAAGTAATATTAAGTATAGGTATCTAAGTAAAATATGTTTTTTTGTAGATTAACTTCTAAAAATAAATTAACTCAATATCAAGTGACACCTAAGCGACATATACGGCGGCTTTGATGGACAGATTTCAGAAAGTGAAATTCCATAGTACCGGCTTCCTTGACCTTTTCCCTTTGTTCACGGTTGGTATAGGGCTTGTAACGTCGGCAAACATGAAAGGTTTTCGAAATTAGCCTTGCGAAGGGAAACCCGAGTTCTTTAACAGCCTGCGTAGGTAGAATGGTATCGGCTTGCTATTGCTTTCTTACTTTGGTTGTAACAGGTTTAGTAAAAAAATATATGTTCTTCCTAGCATTTTAACACAAGTTATTGTCGTACCGAGACTTTTGACACATCTTTAAGATTGATAAATAGTCTTTTTAGTTGCTTCCGTTTTCTTAAGTTTGGTTTAAGTAAACGTTTTGCCACATTTAAAGCTAAGAGTGGTGAACGATTTTCTGTTTTTCAGACCTTTTCATTTTTGGAGCTAATTTCCCTATTTGTGATTTGTTCTCAACTTCAATTGTAAAGTTTATCCAAAATCAACCAACAATCGTTTTTATTGATATATTTTAGAGAAGGAATTGGCAAATTTTGAGTTTTAAATTATATCTTGCACAAAATGTAATAATCTAATAACTTTTATTATATAGCATTTTTTGATGGGATTAACCATTTTTGTGCTATAGACTCTTAAACATGATCAAAATTAACTTTTCAAGAAAGTTGGCAAAATTCGTCGGTTATTGACGATCGATTGTTGGCTAAACGACTGAATAAAATTTAACTTAAAGAGGTGTATAGACGCATAGTTTAATAAAATGTTAATTTTGTAAATAACACATTTTTCGATTGGAAGCATTTGTGAGTATGTTTTTTTGCACAAATCAGAAAAAATGATTTTCGGGTTTTTGCCCCAACAAATTTTCCCCTTATCAAATCTAGTCATATTTTTTATATTATATTCTCAGAACCCGACTGTGCTATATAAAAACAAAACACCTACTGCTGCACCTCTTGCAAGGCAAAAACGTAATATGACTGGAGTATGAGGGGTTCCCTTTAATACTACCTGATTATAAACACTGAATATAGAATATATATTACTTATTCTGAAAAGATGGATTAATCCTTTCAGCTATCGAAAGCTCTTGTCGATTTCGCTGTATGAGGAAAACATGGTTTGAAAGCTGCTTGAAATATCGAAATATGCACTCTCTCAACGATAGGCACAATTTTGGTTTGCTGCATTACGTTTTGACAACGAAAACTTGAAGAAAAGTGAATAGGCTGAACTTCGGACAGCCACATATTGTTATTAACAATATATTTGCCATCAAATGAGTTTATTATTTATTTGTGATTATTTATTTTTATCTGTCTTTATTAAAAAAAATAATAATATAAAAAATTATAAAAATAAATAAATAAAAATGTGACATTTAATTTACTATAGAACTTTTTTAAAAAATCATAATCCATAATTATTTATCAAGAAAAATGAAAATTACATTTTCCTTATTAAAAAATAAAAATATAATAAATAGTAATATCTCTATATTCTTAAAATTCTTACAACCCAATAAAAAATACATAACGGAACGAACAAAAAATTATAGCTGTTCATATGGATTAAGGGAAAGAACTAATAATTTAAAAAAACTTTAATTATGATTATAATGGAATTCAAATGAGAAAAGAGAGAGGGGATAGGAATAAAGCAATGAAAAAGAGGAGCAGGAACAGAATTCTACATGGTCGTAGAACAGTTAATAAATGATTTGCATAATGCAGTAACGTAATGGTATAAAAAGATCGGAAGAGAGAGGCATAAGTTAAAGAGGCCAATATCGGCTTTGAATTAAAATGGGAAGATGGAACGAGGTCAAAAGTAGTGGATAAATGTATACAAGAAAGAGAGAAACAAAGAGCAATGGATGGTGATGCGTGGAAAACAAATTTAGCTCAGTTTAATATTATGATTTAGGTAAATAATACATGAAAGGTGTTAGGAATGAGAGGGAATATCCGGTAACCGTAGTTCTGTAAAATGTACATTACAATGTATATTTCTTTTTATCATTGGAAATGGGTTTTTAAACTCCAAAATAAGAGACAATCTTCTTTTCAGCCTCCATGAGACAACCTTAAGAGATTGTACATGGGACGTGGGGTGATGATTACAATTACAAAATGGTGATGAAATCTAAGTTTTGGATATTCCCCTTTAACCATTTTTATTCCAAAAATAAACTGAAGAAATTAATTAAACTATTCAATTTAATTTAGTTTCCGTTTCTCTCTAAGAACTCTTTTGGAATGGAGTGGGTTGCTAGTTAAAAATCTCTTATTTTATGACATTTTTATTTACCTATTATACCAGCCAATTGAATTAAAACTCCTATAAAAATTGTATGTTTTCTTTGTTTCCTTGATCAAACTAAATATTACTAAAGCTTTAAAATGGGCCTAGTGCTGTGACTATCAGCCTAAGGTATTTTATTTTTGTTGAACGTATATAATATGTATATTTTCTGTCTTATGTAAGTACAGTTAAATGTTCTGTAAGTTTATTTGTTCTATTTTTTTTAGTTTCCATAACTTATCTGCCCCTTTTATATATTTACTAGTTTGCTGTGTGTTATTTGGTTATTTGCTATTTTACTCTTATTTATTTGCCTTTCATTGTTAATCAGCTTAAACATTTAAATAAATTTCGGATATAGAATGAACTTATTTTATGATAAACCTTTGACATCTCCGTATTTTTAAGTGAGATTTCGCTCATATTTTTTGACTAATCTCGATATTTATAACTTCATCTGTGCATATGGGCTAACAGGGAATCCTCATAAAAAGTTGAATCGACTAGAAAAAGCTCCTCGTTTCCGACTAGTTCAAATATTACGGACCAAACGCTCTAAATATTTATTTTATTTAAAAAGGCGCATCTTTACCGATTAGTCTGACAGAGGTCACGATCCTAACAGAGCTAAATCATTATGATCTTCTGAGTTACGCAGAAGGACGTGATCTCCTACACGCTTCTTATATGGTTCACAATAAATAATGTTCCACCTCTCATAAACTCCACTAACTATCTTCCAGCTTTATATTTAAAAGTTGGAACTTCCCAATATTATACCAATTTTAATCATTTTTATTTAGTCAGAACTAAAAGTGCTTTAATAAAATTTTATTTTTATTTTTTATTATTTAATATGAATAGTTGGAGGTAGTGGTGCCCAAGCGTGTTAAAATGTCAAGCACTTAAGCATTCTCGTAATCTCTGCGGTTCCTGCTCGGATCGGATTGGACAGTTCGACTATTATTTCATGGCGGAACGAATCGAGACTTCCAGTCAATAATTGTTGATATGAGAGGTGTAAAGTTATGAAATATGCGATTATTTTTTACCTTAGGACTTCATTAGGAGTAGTTAGAAGATAAACACACTAAAAGTCCCCGCCCCTGGGGGGGTGAGCTAACGGTTGGGGGAAGGGAGGATATCCCATTTTTGGGTTTTTCGATTGTATCTCGAAAACAGTGGACTCTAAAAAAATATATTTCAAATAAAAATTTTATGTTAGTTAAATTTCCTATAAAATGGTTTATACAGGGTGTCCCAGACATAGTTTAAAAAAAGGGTAATACTGCATGCTAAACGGGGTAGAATTGTGCTGAAAGAAGTTTCCTAACTCAATCTGTTGGGTACATAGAATTTTTTTTTGTTTTTATTTTTAAAATCTTACTTTAAAAAAAAAAAAAAATGGCAGTTTTCTCTACTGTGGTTTAGCGTAGAAACAAAAACTATATTTTCTCAATCAGCATTAAATTTTCTAAAAAATGAGATAGGTCTAGTTATTTTAAATCTTTTAGGGGGCCTTTTAACGCTCAAAACACAAAACATTAATAACAC
Organism: Euschistus heros; assembly: GCA_003667255.2. NCBI lineage: Eukaryota > Metazoa > Arthropoda > Insecta > Hemiptera > Pentatomidae > Euschistus > Euschistus heros. Next base: position 1,585,357 of record RCWM02000121.1, read on the forward strand.
TTAAATTTTTAATAGTTCTTGAAAATTACTCACTCCCCACGGGAGCACCCTAAAAGCCGTCATATTTACCAAAAAAGACGGAATTTAGTTAGCTTTTTAGTGGTGTAATCCATGATACAATTCCTTTGCTACAATTTTACCTTTTGAGTCTAAAAGAAGTTTTTCTGATGAAAAACACGCTAGAGAATAAATACTTTATAGAATAACTAGACCTATGTCATCTTTTAGAAAGTTTAATTTTGATTAAGAAAATATCCTCGTTTTTGCTTCTACGCTAAACCAAAGTAGAGAAAACTGCCATTTAAAAAAAAAAAAGAAGTAAGATTTTAAAAATAAAAACAAACAAAATTGATTGAGATAGGAAACTCATTTCTGCGCCATTCTACCCCGTTTAGCATGCAGTATTACCCATTTTTACACTATGTCTTGGACACCCTGTATACTTATTTGTTGAACTTCCAACCGTTTTCAAGATATACACTATTTAAAATCATAAAATAAATTATAATTATATAAATTATATTCTATATAAGTTGCTGCCAGATATGTACATAGCCAGACAATAATACTTTTTGTACTTTCATGTTATTCTTAGGGGGACAAGGTGTCCCAGAATAATGATTACTTTTCATTTCAAAAATCGAGAATTTTCGCAAAAAAATATTTTTACCTCACTTTTTGTCAAACATTTGCTTCTGGTGACTTTCATAAACGTTGTAGAGTATTAAATTTACTTTAATTTCATATATACCTTTCTAGCACTTGAAGCAAATGTTTGACCAAAATTGAGGTAAACATTTTTTTTTTTTTTCAAACATTATCCAGTTTTAATAACGTAAATCTCGAAAACCGTTGAAAGTTCGAGAAATATGTATATAAACAATTTTTTAGGGAATTTAATTGGTTTTAATTTTGATCTGTAGCATATCTTCCTAGAGTCCACCTATTTCAAGATATAATCGAAAAACCCAAAAATGGGATCTTATCCCCCCCCCCCTACCGTAAGCTCGCCCCACAGTGGCGGGGACTTTCAGTATTTTTACCTTCAATCTGCTCCCAACGAAGCTGTGAAGTCAAAAATTATCGCATATTTAATGCACTCAACAATATGGTTATTGACTAGAGACCAATCTTGCTGAAATAGGTTTATGTTCTTTGAGGTAACCCGTCCTTCATGTATTAGTTGATGTACATAAGAACGTTAAGCCCTAATACATAACAAAAAAACACGTAACAACATGTATAAAATATGCTCTCAGTCTGTAGAACTCTGTTGAGTTAAGGTAATTCTCGTTATGAAGGACAAAAAAGGGGGTTCAGAAGATCACGACACTTCTCTCTCAAGCACAACTTCCTTATTATGACTAGAGTAGGTCCGTAACCCTATTTATTTATTACACGCTTAACATCCTTCCTACACTAGTTGGAGTACGTAATGATGTTAAGCATGTAATAAATAAAATAAACTATAAATAGAGGCAAAATAGTTTTATTGCAAGTGAGGGGTGACCAGGGCACCACACCCTCTTACATTGGAACCAATCTCTTTCTCCGTTCTTGCACTTTACCGTCCTATTCTTTTATCTTTATGTACAGTTCATGGCCACTCTATTATATCTGCAAGGGCTCCGGCATTCCGTAATGTTCCGTTATCCGTGATTCCGTATCTTGTAATAGTTTATCTGTCCTTTATGATCTTGGATCTTAATAGGAACAGTTTAAGCTGGATAAGCCCTTACCTTTACAACTGTATTTAGTCCAAGTTCAAAGTTGTTTCAATGATTGTTTGTGGCTCTTAAGGACATTACTGTTTCGAAACGGTTTCTTATTCCAAAAAAAACATAAAGCATGACCCGACTTAAAGGTTATTTTGTATGTAAATTGCTCAAAACTAGTAGTTACCATGCCAGCTGATAACTGAGTAAATCTGTGGGGCCTTGGTTTGAGTTATTAACTTAATTGAAGCTGAAATAGAAGTAATAATTATGAAAGCTGCAAAGATAACCTGAATTGATTTAAGGTAGATGCTTATCCGAGCTGCCAGTCAATAGATAGCTTTCTATCTTAGGAATGTAAGTTGCTGTAAAGACGCTTAAGCTACATTATTGATGGGTCGACTCCTATTTACTTATTTATTTTCATATTATCAGTCATTTAAATGTGAAAAATATTCTGTAAATAGAATAAAAATAAATTATCCTAAGACTAACATATCCTTAGTATAATTTACAGTACCGTAAAGTAAGTACAGACAATGTTAAGATCTCGGATATACAAAGTAACAAATAAATAAAATATTATCTTTGTTAAACCCAATAACAATGAATACATGGGATAACCAATTAAAATTTATCTTTTTATATAAAAAAAAATAAAACTGATATAAATAGTAAATCTGTCATCCTTGTGAATGAGTGGTTAAGTCGATTTTCAACCGTAATGACTTAAGTGACTAAATATAATCGTGGAGGTGAGTATTTTCATGGTGAATAAGCGTTTAAGTAGTAGTATGTTCATTTTAAACAACTATGTTTTAAAATGAACATCTTACTTAAACACTTATTCACCATAAAGGAAGGATTCTGTTTAGTCATAAAACACATTTTGTTAAAAATTCGATATAACCTCTTATTCACTGGAATGAAAGATATGTATAAACACACACACACACACACTCACATATATATATACCATTTATAAATTAAATCTTAATAATATAATAATAGAAAAATACAGAGCTATCTGTCTTTGGCTTTTATCCCTCGATGGAAAAAAGGAAGAGTATTACAAACATGAGCGGAATAGCATTGCACGAGGAACTTTGAGATTTTTTTTTTAGGACTATAGATTAATGCAGCTTAAAGTGCTATATCTTAGGTATATTACAGGGACCTCTGCCGATTTCTGTGGGTGCACGTCACTTGTGAGCTAAGGTATGCAATGTCTGATACTTGTTCAAACATATAAGTTCCAAAAGTAACTTTAGTACCTACCAATCTCTCGAGATGACTGACAGACACAATATACTGTGTAAATAAAAATTAAAGAGGAGGTATGCCAATGCATCTGTCGGGATACCCTCGGATCGCTTCCCTTGGAATTGAACAAAGTATTCGATTCCCGTCATGCTCATCCTGATCAGTCGAACAAGTTTAGGTGACATATTAAATTCTATGGGCCTTGTACTGTTCATCTCAAAGCTATCACACGCGGATCCAAAATCAGCAAACAGATGGTGTGTCTGGAATCTATATTCTCTACCTTTTTCCAAAAGTCCATGAAAAGAAGACACATGAATACACACTGATACTGACCTATTTCCAGTTCAGCAAATGGTAGAAGGAGCTAGAAGAATAAATTTGAAAATACTTTGTATGCACATGGGAGGAAGGATATTCCTCTATAGTTGCCTGCATCAAAAGCATAAATAGAATATGTTAATCATTTCTTTTCAGTATGTGGGACTATTTCCTCCCAAATGCGTCACAACTAATGAAAGCCAGTTGAGTTTGAGTAAGAGTGATATAATGAGAATGATTTAGAGCTTTAAATTAATGGAGTTGAAAGATATAAGAAGGGCGATGAGGTGGCATAATTTTGGTATAGGTAGGAAGAAAAATTTGGATCGATGTTTAGGATTTCCTTGACCTTATAGCTGTAAAAAGACAGGAGAGTGTATTTAGACAGTTGGATTAACAACTAATTTATAATTGTTTAATTATTATTATTTATTTACTTTTCTATTTGTCACTTCCATCCTTCATTGGCGATAAACACAAAGGCGTGACATTTCTTTAATGTTCTTTATCTGTAAAAATTATTGCCACTCGAAAAGGATGTGTGTGCATGATTTTGTTTTATCGAATTTTCTTATTTAAACAATTATGATTATTAGAATTAATAAGCAATTAACCTTTTCAATTACTTTATTTCCATTACTCTTTTGAATGGTTACGGCTGGTACATTTTCATTAAAGCATTTATCGTTTTTTGACTCTTTTCCATTTTTAAAGTATATAATTACCTTTTTAAATGATTTGGAGTTAAAAATATTTTTTATTTTTTTAAAAATACGTTTTCATATATTATTTTGTTTGACTATACTAATTTAATTTTAATGATTTAAAAGAGAATATGGTAATTATTTGGTGATTCGTATCAGTTGCTGTCTACTCGTTCCAACCACTGCTATTAAGCGAGCATAGTAAAGTACGGGTTAAAGTAAAAGTCAAGGTCTAAACAAAAAGACCTTTTAATCTTTTCGAGACGTCCTTTCAACTTCAGTGCCCGTTAGTCATATTTTTAAAAATGATTTCATGCTTTACAAGATTATAATGAACAGTAACTTTCTACTTTGTTCCTAGATATCCTCGAGTGAAAATTCCATTACACAATACAAAGATAAAAAAATGTTGAATGGAATCATTAATTCTTGTAGCTAGTCCCGGCATAAGTGCATTTTCTATTCAACAATTTATAAACATATCTGTCAAGATCATCAGATTGTTTTGGAATTATCCTATTCAGAGAAGTTTGGGGATAAATTCTTCTTGTTGTTCGAAAGCCGAGATGCACCATATTGATATTTGTCAGCTCTGCTTTCTAGAAATACTTGTGGTAAGAAGAACCACATGACCATACGGTTCAAGTTTAGTTTAAAGAAGCTCCCCGCATGGAACAAGTGGAGTGTTGTGTGCAAACAAGAAGGTTTCTAAATCTCGTCTCATTTCGTAACAGATCGTTTTCATGGAAAGTGCCAAGAGCTATTGTTCCTGTTTGGTTCCAACGTCACGATTTGCGGCAAATAGACCCTGCGGAAGCCAATTCAGGGCTCATTTTTTCTAAGATAAAGAAAACGTGTAAACGCCACAGAATTTTTAACTTGTGTCAATGCTGAGAAACTATTTATTTATTCGCATTGAAAATGTGTGGAATGTTGAATTAACTACCGTTCTGTTTTGATAACACGATTCTATCATAATTTATGAACGGTTTGCATAATACTACCATTTGAACTTTTTTTATAGCAACTATTTTTTAAGAGAACTATTTTTATTGAATAAATATTACAATATGCCCAATTAAAGGGAAATAAGTAAATAGTTCATTCTTATAACAAAGTAATATATAATCTAAATATAGAAGATTACTTTTATTGAACTTTATATCTGAATTAAAAATAAAATAAAAATATATCTAGTAAATGTGAAAATACTGTTCATAATAACATGTAAATGGTTTGTAAAGAAACTGCTCATCGGTAGACTATAATTAGAAGGTCTACATTTTAATAGAATTTTAGATCTGTATTAGAATGTCCCACGGCCATTTTCTTTTCAGGCGCCTCATAGGATTGTTGTGAATAGATTTGGGAACAAATTGAAATTAGTGAATTTAGTTATGTAGTTTTCTGAAAGGATAGGTATCTGGTTTGGGCTAAATAAGCAACAATACTGAGACAAGCAAGCATACAGATCTCAGTGCTGGTCTGGCACGTGTCTGGTGGTTTAAATTATAATATACATTTTTCATTCTTGAGATTATGGACATGTATAGCTTTGTGCGGGTTATTAAAAGATTTGGAGTAAGTTAAACGTACTAGGTACGTTTGCCAGAAATATTGTGTACCTTGAAAAATCGTTTATTTCATTCAATGAACTAATTTTATTTTTATTGTTGCTTTCAGATCTTGTATTGACAAATGGATTCATTGAATGGGTTAGTTGTCAATCCTTGTCTGTTCCTTAATACTCGTATAATTAAAGTCATTTAATGTGTATATGTTTGTTTACTTTTGTTCATTACAAATGCTTTGGTCATTAACGCCAATTAATTATTAATTTTTATTTTCATTTTATTATAGAAAATTCGTTCTAGTACTTATCAATATTATTTCATATTTCTAGAAACAAATTATTTTATTTTAAGAATTTAAACACTGATTCTATAGTTGCCCTATTATTTCTAACGGCAGTTCAAAGCTCAGAATTGTGTCCGAAACTGTTGAGGTTTGGCATATTTTCATGATGTTACTACAATATTGGCATTTTGGGGGTTGCTTGTTTTGTTAATAAATTAGGAGTGTCCCAGTCTCGTGATTTAAATTCTTAGACAGTTAGTACATCCTCCACCCTAAGAGATTTGTGGTTTGATGTCCCCTGTGCTCAGTTCAGTGTTTGCTCTCATTATGACAACAATATAAGTTTTACAACAGACTCTGTTCTGAATAATAGTTGAATGATACCATACATTCATGTTTTACGATTCTTAAAATTATAAATTGAAATACTATAAAATTAAAATAATTAAGTAATATTGATCGAGCAAGAAAAATGTTTTCGTTAGCTTAAGTTTTGAAAGAAACTATTAATAAAAAACAAAAAAAAAAATTTTTTAAGTCACCTAATATTAGATAAAGGCAGATATCTGGATAATGTTTTTGATTGACATGTATTATTAATATATTTAGATTTACAGATGACATCTGCGTTACGCTTAGTTTGATGCAACTTATTTAACCTGAAGATATCAACTCTTCATAACTTCCTCTTGACTTTCTACCTCCAAACCACATAAGCTTAAATTACACTAACCGTGTTATACTTTCCAAAGTGTAGGAAGTAAGTGAACTCATTTCCCTGAAGCTATTAGAATAAACGGCCTGATCTTATTTACTTGAAGCCGTCTTGCGCAACCGAAATTTAAAGTCTTCTATTCTGTGTAAATTTTATTTTTAGCGTGCGGGGGAGATCGTGGGCTTATGAAGACTTGACCTTTGAAATTAGAAACAGGAAGTAGCTTCAGCCATTATTCTCGTTTAGAATTTTAAAACAGGTAAAATTTTGAAGGGAAAAGATGGAGTTCGATCCTTCTTAGAGGTCAAGTACTTGTGGTTGATAGTGATCCATGTTCGGTATTTCTAAATCTATTTACAAAAAATAAAAAAGTTCTTTATTTACTCTGGGACCTCAAGTCCCTTAAGTATAAAACATATTGTATAGCCAAGGGCCTTTAGAGCCTTAAACTGAAATAATATTTTTAGAATAAAATAACAGATACATAATAATAATAAAAAAAAAAAAAAAAAAAAAAAAAAAAAAAAAAAAAAAAAAAAAAAAAAAAAAAAAAAAAAAAAAAAAAAAAAATAGAAAATTTAAAATCGATTCTTCACAAAAACAATGAAATTTCATGAATATAAATGGTTCATTTTTTATGCAAATAACAAGTGGCTAGTGAGAGTTTTCGTGGAACTGGATAGATTGTAGGATATTAAAGGAGTGGCATTTGAAAGTGGAAAGGGTAATTGAATGACGAATATTGAATGAGATGGAGATCCATAGAGAAGAGGATCGGATTACGAAAGATCTGTCGACAGCAGCTGAGAAATGAGCAGGAGTATACAAATCTGATTGACGGGGACGGGTTTAGCGGGTAAGAACTAAAGATTTGAGTTAAAGGAGTTCGGAAATGCTAGGTTGACGTTAGGATTGGACGGTTTGAAAGAGAAAGGATATAAAGGATGCCAGAAAATATTGGCGAAAATAGGAAGGAATGAGCCACTTTAACTGCGAAATGTGGGCTATTAAAATTTCTTTATAACAAAGAATCAAACTATAGCTATTCAAAGAACACGGAAAAGTTATCAACTCGTTGACAGACATGTTATGATAGGTAAGAGGAGGATTTTATTTTTTAAATATAATGCTGCGTTAGTATCGGGGCAACCCAACTCAAACGAAATAATTTTGTAATGCAATTTAAATATAGGGAAAATAACCACTAGCGTATTTTTCTTTTGAAACCAAACAACATATTTTATCATCTTTTTTTCTAAGATGTCACCTTCCTCTCCTGCTGGATCCTACTGATTTAGATTTTACGAGATAGGCTTTTGTTCTCTTTATCGTTTCCGGAAAGACAGCTTCCAAGAGATACGCTGACCAGGCAGTGCAGGTAGAAGCATCCAGGCTCTGTGTGTGGTCTGGTTACCTGTCCTGTCTGCGGTGCCCTGTCAGCCCTCAATTATTGCAATCTACTAATCTGATTCATTTAAGAGTAGTCAAAATATTATCTCTAGAAAGCTTTGATTTGCTGGAGGTCGGAAACACTTAATTTGAAAATTGGTACTGCGGGTTTACCTCATTCACTTGACCATGAGTAGCTCTGTAATTGAAGCAGTAAAAAAACAAAACTGTGGTTATATTTCTTTTTCAATATTTCATGATGCTTCTTGTTCCAACGTTCTTATGTACTCCAATAGGACAGGAAGGACGGCTATACCATAGGTTGCCAACTAAATGGTGTTAATTTAAATCTCCTTTGCCCAGAAAGACAAAATAATAAGTAAAACTAAGGTATCTAAGATTGTAATTTTAGGGTATCTTTATCCACGAGGGGATCCAATAGAAACCATTTTATCGATTCTAACCTTGTTCCGATTTATTTCGATGTTTTAGTAGCTACTTTTCGAGGGGAAAAGTTATTCCCCCTCATAATACCATCTCTTAATTCATATTCAAACTAATAATTTTGTAAAACTAATATACTTTATTTTGAGTATTTCTAGACGTTCTCAGATATGTAACACATATCCTGAATTTGGGTGGCTTTACCCCAGTTTCCGTCTTCAATACTTCCATGGTGCACTCATATTTCAATCCATGAAAACCTAAAAAACCACCTATATTCATGACCTCCTTATCCTGCGCTCCTCCATCCACCTCTTAAATACTAGAGCCCAACACATCAACCTGTACACTCTTGCGCATCGAACTGCATCCTTCGAAAAATCCTTTATTATTTGCGCTTCCTCTTTATGGAATTCATTGCCCATATAAATTCGAAAAACCTCCACTCTTACTTCCTTTAAACATCATCTATTTCTTTACCTCCTGGATCTTCAATCTTCCGAGCAAATTTAAAACATGAATATTTATGTTATATAAATTATAATAGAACACCTAAGATGTATCCTTTTACAAGATTTCTCATTTATTTTGTAACTCATAATTTAATTATTAATCAATTTTTACTATTATTTATTATCATTATTTATTATAATTAATTATCATAGTCAGACGATTGTTCTAGTTATTGTACTCATTTTCTTCTTCTTCTCAAAAAAAATATATAAAATTCGGTTATACGTTCTCGTATTAAAATGAGAAATAAGAAAATATCGTAATGTATAACACTAAATAAATGTTGAATCAATATTATAGTAAATCAGAATTAATTTTATACTTAATCACAAGTAATGTTAATTTCTTACAAACTATCTCACTTTAGAGAAGTGGAGATAAGAAAATATGGAACTTCTGATTTACTTTGTCACATTTCTTTTTAGATCAATGTGTTTTTTAATTAATATTACAATCTGTCATAGTACGTAATACTGATGACAAAGAATCCATTAACAAAATAAAGTAAAAACACTTTCTAGTTGCTTGCTGTTTTTTCTATAATATTTACCGATTTTTCATTTGGATCTATATTTAAAAGATCTTCACTTCTTTCATAACAGAATAAATAGAAAGAAGTGAAATGGTTCCAACCTAAACTTAATAAAATGTGGAACAAAGCTATGTCAGATGTACAAAGTGGCAAATTCAAATTGCCACACAAAACTTATAGCTTTAAATAAATCTATAACATTAAATGTTATATTTCATTAGTGCTTGGAATTTTTATTGTCACGTTTAATCAGTTCGATATAATTCGATTGGTAAACAGTTTCAAAGTGTGAAATGAAATGTACCAAACGTGCAGTTGATTTTGAAACTGGCTCTTCATTTAAGTTGTGTAACGGAAATGTGCAATTTTAAGAACATCCAGTCACTTATGACGAAAAGTTGATGACGTGCCATAACATCTATCATCTACCTCAACAACTGGCCACATTTCTGAGTTAGGAATCTTCATTAATAATGAAGTCGTTGGGTTTCTGGTTTCCCAACTGGAGCTGGAAGACTTACAGGTTTACCAACAGAATATAAATGAAAGGTCAAATCAGACTTATTCAGTCCATATTAATATAAGTAATAAAAAATGTTATTTTGATCTCATATACGTCCAAGTGGTTAGTTCGAACCTTATTGAAGTATAAAAATTAAATACGCGAAAATGAAATAAAATATTGAATTGATGTCTTCAACTAATGTAAACAAGAATTTAAGAATGTTTTTAATGAATCAGGGATTTAATTAGGAATGTGTGGTATGTGTTTTTTTGGAGTATTCATTAGTATAATTAATTATCAGTGCAACTTACTTTTCACACCTTTAATTTCAATTCTTTAGAAAAGACTATTTTTATTTATTTAACATCAAGACTTATACGGCAAGAAACTGGTAGTCGTTTTCCACCACTCCAACTGGAAAAATGTCCAGAGCTTCTAGTGCAACTATTATTGGTCTCTATAGAAATTATTGTCATATCTTTGAAATCGTATTTCCACATATTTACTTGATGTATATTTTGTATGCAATTTTGAATACCAATAAATAAATAAAAAATTATTTAACGCACACATTTTTTCCGTGGCTCAATGTATCCCGTTTTGTATCTCATTCGTTCCTGTAACATATCTTCATTTTTTTTTAATTTGATGATTTTATTGCCACGATGTAAATCAGCGTAAGACAAATAAAACAGTTAATAATTATTTATTTATTTTATTTAATTCAACAACACGCGCACGAGTCCTGATTTCCTCAAAAAACAAGCCCATCAGCAGACTAGAGGTACTTAGAGGGTTAATAGCCCGGCTGCTCGAAAACAAATTAAACTTAATTAATAATAGTAATTGTAATTAATTAATAATTGGAAAGTATATTAGTTGTTTGTTTATTTGAGTTTTTCGAGCGTAAAATACCATGATCATCAACGCTCATTTCATCTCAAATGAATAGATAACCCCAAATCAAAAGGAAAGGAAAATAAATATGTTGAGATTTGAAAATTTATTTAAATTTTAATAAATATTTATTTGTAATGGAAGTTCTAAAATTAATAGATACTTGTTCGATTGCAATTTTTATATAAAAAGGGTATTCGTTAATAATACGGACTATTTATAAAACATTTATAAAGAGTATAAATTAATAACATATATTTAACATTTAATTAAACGCATAATCTAATATAATAGTATTAATAATAATAGTATATGATATTTAATATAAGTCTTTAGGATTCCCTGAAATTTTTATTGGGTCCAAAATAGTTCTAGAAGTTTAAGAACAGATAGTACAACGTCGACCAAAAAAAATAAAATAAAATAAAAATAAATAAAATGATATAACATACTTCTTAGAAACCGATCCCGGTGTTAAAAAAATGTTTTGGAAAAAAATAGCTAGTGTTAGGCAGTAGGTGAATTACATCCCCCCTGATCTTTTCTAATCTCCTTACCTGTATCAATTTCTTTTTGTTGCTGTATCTCTTGACTTTTACCTACACCTGTCGTCCTTTGTTGTCTGCGTCAAGGTAATTTCAGCCCAGCAAAATCTTATTAACTTTATAATTTCACTCTGACAAGTATCATAAAAAGAAATTTAAGTTTACTACCAGTAATCCTTCGAACCGTCTGAAAAAAAATATAGCCAAGAGACCTTCTAATGTAGATTTTTATTGAAGTACTACTAAAATTTCTTGTTGCATATAATGTATACAGTTGTAAACATCAATAAATAGCTATAAAAAAAAAATTACATATCCTTTTATTTGGTTGATAAAACTTAACTTATGACTATGCGTTAATGTAATTTGTAATAAATCCCAAAATTGAATTTATAATAAAAAGATTATTGTACAGCAGTACGATGTATAACTTACTCATTCACTCCCTCTGCAGAACTCCAACACTAAGCTTGTCCTCGATCTGTAGAGATATTTTGTTGAAAATTAGTGCAATTGAAAGGACAGGTGGATAAAGGTGATAAGTAACACATTTTGCGTTTCGAGAAAGCTGAAGTCTAAGTTTGGAATTGGCAGGTTTTTTTGAGAAACCAGTTTTATATAAGAAATTCAGATTTCTGAGTTTTGAGCCTTCTATTGAATTTTTGGGAACGGAAATAGGAAATATTAAAAATATTTCACATAACATGTTTATCCTACAGGTAACACAGTTTTTCTAAAAATGTTACTAATCACCTTTATCGTTAGGGTTTAGCAAAAGAAAAAAACACCCCAAAAAAAAGAAAAAAAAAAAAATTATATAAAAAAAATAAGGAGCTAAATGACGTAAGTGACGGAAAAAGACTGACTTTATTGTTCTCATTTTCTCTTTAAAATTATTGGTTGTATGGAATTAAGTTGCAATTGTTCCCCTCTTTAAACTTGTATAGTATATATTGCATATTGTTCCCCTATACATATTATATATATATATATATATATATATATATATATTCTTGACTATTTAATTGACTATTATTATTATTGTTACTATTATTATTATTATAATTGACTATTTATGACGTTCAGTCAATAAGGTAACAACTATATTATAGTGATGTTTCGAGACTATATTTTTCTCATAATCATGTCCTAAAGTGAAAAAAACTGGTTACAATATAATTATAAGTTTACAGGTAAATTAAATAAGAAAGTTATCAACCATAAACATACTCGTACATGATTTAGAATATCGTTTTTACTTTAAATATATATATTAATATATAATATAACTCTAGGTGTATTAAATTGGAATAACATGTGATGAGATTTAGGACGTTTGATTTTTTGTTTATTGCGCGATTTTTATATTCTTCTGTGTTATCATTTCCTTAATATTTCGTTTAATATTATTTTGTTCATGTTGAGTAATTTTCGAAGAATCAAATTTGAACGAATATTTTGCTTAATTTTAATGGGTGGTGAGAGCTGTTTGGTCTGGTTTAAAAAAAAAACCTAATAAACCTCACCAGAATATATATTCAATATTAAATTAAAATAATTTGAAACGGCTATAATTCTTCAACAACAGCAGATAAACGAAGGATTCACAAATGTTCGAGAGCATCCCATCTGTAGGACTGTTCAGTTAGCCGTAATAAAAGAGTAATAAAAGCGAATAATTGTTAAGAAATAACGGAATGCCAGCCTACGTTTCCTAATATAGCAATTATCTTAGCTGTAACTTTAACACTTCAAATTTTCATCGGTTTTATGTTTAGTTTGAACTTGGAATGAAAGGAATCTACAATTATAGGAGTTAATTTTAACCTGAATAGCTATTGGCAAGATGGAGTGGAAACATATAACTAGTTTCAAATTACAGATTACGTTTTTACTTCGTTCTCAAGTCTAAAACATTTGAGCCATTAATGACCTAAGAAGGATATTAGACAGACATTTATTTTATTTCTTGATAGAAGTTTTAGGTTGTAGTAAGAATGTTAAATGTTGCTAGGTCATATTTTATTCATCATATTAGTTTTTGATGACAGGTGATTTTAACACTGCGCGTGAATACACAGATTATTGACTTATTTTCAATTTGTCTAGAAGAAAGATTTTATTGAGTAAATATTACAATCTACCTCACTTATTGGCAATAGGTAATATGGATGGCTATCAGTCCATTCATACAATATGTACAAAATTATAAATCAATAAACGAAAAAACCTCTATATATTCAATATATAAAATTTAAAAAAACAAAACAATGATACAGCAAAAATAAAAGTATAATTAAAAATAAAGACTCATTCACAGAACAGTGACTAGAACCATTAGGAGTTCTACTAAACCCTACAATTCATCTCGTATCCAATGCTAACGATTCAAAATAGTTCGAAAAATCCTCAATGCGACTTAATTGTCGCCAGAAAACATATCATTGTTCCGTATGTTTCTGGTTTAGCCCAAACCAGATACCCAACCTTTCATGATAATATCCGTCCACTACTCTCTCAACTACCCACTCCATTCTCGATAACCTCCCGAAGCGTGGTGACAATGTGAAACGCTTTTAAAGCACTAACGTCCAGCTTAATGACCTCTTTTCTGTCTGTCGCAAAAGTTTTGTAAGAATCATTACTATTACTTAAATAAAAGTACTACACCACGCATTGGTACAGTGTTGAAAACCTTTTTAGGAATTTTCCCATTTTTTAGTCCATTAACTTTGCATTACATGCCCATTACAGCTTTTCAAGAAATTTATTTCAATTGTTGGCCGCGTGCTTATGGTAGAACTCCGCATTCCTGAGTAAACCTTTTCCATTGTTTTAAAGTTATTTCTGTTTTTAAATACTTACAATTGTGAGTAAGAAGAGAAAATGAAATGATACAAGCTAAGAAAACAGAAAAAGTTAAATTTAGAAAGAAAAAAAAAATCTCAACTTGCAGAGAATAAAGACAAATATATAAAATATATAATTTTTCAGAATACGCAGAAACAAAATGTTTGAACTTTGAATCTATGTACCAAGAACTCGCTAATTCTTGAGGAAAAAAAAACGATATGAAATTCTATTGTCACCTTCATTATGACCATTTTACATAGTATGGTCATTTTTACAGTTTTACGTTTCTTGATAAAGATAAAGATTACATGAAGTGCTCTCATTTTTCTTTCACAGTTATATATTTTTTCTTTTTGGGGCTTAACGTCCTTATGTTTTGGATCACTAACCACGAAAAATACTGGATCAATCGATACCAAATTTCAACCACATCATCCTTTTATTTCCTGGAAGATTTAGCTATAATAAAATCTACTGATTTTATATTAATTTGTTATTAAAACAGATATAGTTGTGAATGAAAGGAAAGTTGCATAATGGCCGATGGCCGATAGATGGTGAACGCCATTCTAATTGAGGTTTCCCACACTGTCGTACATTTTGATTCGAAATTAAAATCCATCCAGATGAAATCCATAAAATTATTCCTGCGGAATAAAATTTATTACAAAATCAAAATATCAATCCTTTGCTTTTTGATAATGTGTGTCAAAATATAACTCATGGAGGTTTGGTTGCAAGCACTGATAATGCGATCCATTATCCACAAGTTTCCTAATCGCCTCGGTCATCTTAATTATCAAATCATGTATTAAAATATATTTAAAATAAAATGTATAATTATACTTTTACATTTTAATCTTTAACCACCTAATCAATGCCCATTATTTTTTTGTTCGCTTTTTTTTCTCAATCAAACTTAATTTCAATTTTTAACCGTCTATGTATGTTTTTTGTTTATTTTATTTTATAATGTGCTTCATAGGTAAATCATTTATTTATTTTAAGACAGCACTAGTAACACAATTGAATCAAACATTTTCATTCTATAACACTGCAAAACACAAAAAGTCTACATTAGCATTTTGCCCAAATTTTTATCTCAATTGAACTGCAAACTCCTAAATATCTCGCAAAAATAAATGTTGACTTAAAGATTGGTTTTGGATATACCACAGAATATCGGAAATGTAAAAAAAAAATATATCAGTTTATGATTGATCAATATTTCAGAAATATATTTAGTAATTGCTTGTATCCATGTTATACATATATTGCCTGCACGTGATTTATGGTTAACTGTTTAACCGCAGACCTGTTATCCGCGGTTGTTTTCCTTCTACTTTTTACTGCGCTGTACTTTATTCTTTCTGGAGGTGTCTTTAATTATCCTTAATTTACATTCAATGTAATTTAAATTTTAATCAATGTAAAGGCAAATTTTATACACATAACATTACTAATGTAATCGCGTGTGTCGTAATAAAGAAATAGAAACCAGGCTCAATCTTTGTTGATTTAAAATGAATATTCATAAGGCAAACATTTTCGAACGGCGCGCCGTAGATAAGCTTGTTACATTTTATATTCACTACATATGGTCTCTAATAAATAAAAACTACCAAGGGAATAGAGGAAATCACTTAACTGCTTCAGATAGAATGAAATGGTGTACGTAAGGATTTGTTAGTATCGAAATAAAGTTAATGTTAGTATAGAAAAAAAAATCCATTTTTACGTTTTTGTTTATAATATGGCTTTATTAATCTCAAACGATTAAAACACATCTATACTCTGGCAATGTTTTTTATTAGAGTATGTTTTGTTTCTCCTATATAATGTAATGTAATGTATAGTATAGCGTATGCAGTTTAGTTTATGTTATTAGGTTTCTGGTTGATCAGCAAAAATAATGCATTCATTAAAATATATTTAATCAAAATTACTTCCATTACAATTATACATTTTTGCCAACGCACAATTAATGCATTAATCCCAGAGTAAAAAGTAGAGTCTCTGGAATCAACAAACTCTCAAAATGCATTTTCATTGTCTTTCTGGGATTTGAAATGCTTCTCGCGAAGAAAATTGTCCAGATGTTTAAAAAAGTGAAAATCTGTAGATGAGAGATCGGGTGAGTATGGAGGATGTGATAAAGTCTCGTAACCGCTTTGATGACGTTTAATTGTATGCCGTGCGACATGTGGACGGGCGTTGTCGTGAAGGATTGGCTCTTCCCGATTAACTAATGCTGGGCACAAACGACGCAGTTTCTGGTTCATCTCATTAATTTCATTACAATAATTTTCACCAGTGATGGTTTCACCCAGATTGAGGAACCTGTACTGAATGAGTCCTGTAGCTGACCACCAAACAGTGACCATAGTTTTTTTGGGTTTAAGCTTGGCTTTGGGAAATGTTGTGATTTTCGGACTTATCAAGCCACTGTTTGATACGCTTCCTATTGTCGTACAATATCCATTTTTCATCGCACGTTACTATACGACTGAGAAATGGATCATTTTTGTTGCGTAAGGAAAGCATAGAAGAGATTTCATACCTCCGATCCTTTTGGTGGTCGTTCAGTTCATGAGGCACCCACTTGTTTCTCCAATTGTCTTGAGTTGGCGTACGATTGTTGACTGATCCACATCGAGTTCTTCCGCTATTTTTCGAGTAGTTTTGGTGGGGTCAGCTTCAACTATTGCCTCTAACTGGTCGTTGTCAATAGCAGTGGGACGGCCTTCTTTGTCAATCCAAAATTCTTCCTTTATTCCTCAATGCTCCTTATTATGGTCACAAACATATCCATAACGATCATATTTTTACACACAATATCAAAAAGCAGAGGATCGATATTTTGATTTGGTAATAATGTTTATTCGGCAGAAATATTGATTTCATCTGGTTGTATTTAATATTTAACCATATTAAAATATGACACTGTGACAAACCTTGTTTCTGCTACTCAACATGGTTAATTTAATTCTTTGCTATTGTAAACTATGAAGATGATCTAGTTAAAATTTGGTACAGATGGGTTTAGTAGTAGTTTTACTATTTTAAACTTTATTACAGAATGGTGCTAACCACTATCGGTCGTTTTTCAAACTTCACTTAAATCTACATGTCACACCACATATTTAAACCGTTATTAATAATAAATTTCAAGCTCTATATAACACCGTATTTCTGTAACATGTAGAATGGCGCTCGCAATCTGTCGATCAATTTTCTAAACTTCACTGTTAGCCACTTACTATCGAGTTTTTATTAACATATTAATTCAAAATCAGTAGATTTTATTATTGCTAAACCTTTCTAGAACTATAAAGATAGTGTTGAAATTTGGTACAGATTGGTTCTGTTTGTGGTCAATGATAAAAAAAGAAAAATAGCCTGTCCTTTTATATAATAATACAGATTTATCAGTTTTTACTTTCAAGCATTTGGTAATTTGCTTTTCAAATATCGCTGTTTGAGATATATGCTAGTTCTAGATTTTTTTTTTTTTTTTTTTTTTTTTGAATTTCAGCCGTATATAATTCGACCAACCTCAAACTGCGGTCGAGCGAAAATATTTCGAATTCTAAAGCCTTCCATTATCATTATCCAAAAATGTGTTTGTAGGTGCGATAGATCATTAAGGAATCCAAGACACTCGCTCAGCTATTTACTTTTTGTTGAGTTTTCTCCGGTGATTTTTCCCAGCAGATTGAATACTGTCGATAAGGGAAGGCTTGGAATTTATGATAGGCGAACAGAGGACGAAATGTATCCTGCCTGGAGCTGGAGAAGCACTTAAAACTTGTTTATATGTTTTTTATTGCTGGCATAATGATTGCTCCAAGAGTCGTGGGCAGTCTCTGAGGGTCAGTGCCTCCTCCCCGGAGTATTCGGTGCGGGAGGGAGGGAGGGAGGGAGGAAGGCAGGGAAGGAGGAAGATATATCTATCCTCTCTGTCTTCTTCTACTTGCCTCTTAGTTATGTATATTAGATTCATGCTTTACGGCAAGATATCATATTGGTGTTATTTCAATAATACAACAAAATAAATGTTTTGATATATTTTTACAAAAAAGATTCCGCTCAATTCATTTTTTTTTTTTTTTTTTTTTTTCATTTTATTGGCTAAAAGTTGAATTCTTTGTTGACGACCCCACATACTTTAACCAGGGCATATAAAACGTATTTGGATTATTAAAAACATATATGAAATAATAAGGTTTATTGATTTTGAATATAGTTTTTAGGGACAAGACCCATCTAATGCGAAACTGTAATAAATCACATTGGTTAAAAAAATAACCATTCTTTAATTAAGAAGATTTTCAAATTAATAAAAAATAATTTATATTTAAATAAATGAATATATATATATATATATATATATATATATATATATATATATATATATATATATATATATATATTTGTTTAGTAAGGTTCTTTAGGTTCAGTCAATAAATAAACAACTATTTTGGCGACGTTTCTAGACTATATTGTTCTCATAATCATGCCCTACTGTGAAAAAACGGGTTACAATCAAATTATATAAGTTATACAAGTTATTTCAAAACATAAAGTTAGCTACAGTACAAGTATATAACAACATGTGTTAGAATAATACAAATATATATAATTACAGAATATAGAGGAGTATGAAGCTACTTACAATGTTACTAGTGGATATGGAATAGACTGACAATTCTAGTACACAACTAACTAGGGGAATTTGAATGAAGAATGATTTTATATGATTTATATAAATGTAAATGTATATTATTGGTCTGAATGTATTAAGTTGGAATTTATATATATATATATACATATATATATATATATATATATATATAAGTTAAGTTCCTTCAGACGAAAAACACAAAAAAAAAGGAAAATAAGGAGCGAAATAATACTCACAAGTGCTGGGTAAAGACTGCCTTTATTGCTGTAATAATCCTCTATATATACATTTATCAGTGTTTATATCCCTAAATAGGATTAGGGTACAAGATTAAGTTGTATATTACTTCCCTCCTCACCATAACTCCCCCCCACCAGTTTACGAACACTCTTCGTAAACTCATAGGGTGTGTAAACAAAGAAAGCAATATACAAACAATAACAAATTCATAAGTATACTGATATGAAAATAAAATAAATTCCTTTAACTTCACATAACTTTCAAAATAATACTTTTGGTAATCCTCTCACTGAAATCCATATGAACTTACATTACTAATTACATCAAGCATGATACAAAAGAAAAACAACCAACAATAAATAAAATAAAATATAAAACAATTACAATTTTCCATTATATATACAAAGTTACGTCTACTTTCCCGAGACGTCACTCTACAACACAGAAGAGAGAGTACCTGTCTACCACATTATTCCCAGAAATTTAATTATATATAAAAAAAAAATAAAATAAAACCCCTACGGTATTTAATATACGCAAAATGAGAAATACGAAACCGATAAAACTAGCGAAACGAGTAATGAATGAAACGAAAATAGCGAAGACCGCGAAACCGAGAAAATTATAGCTCCTTCAGTGGGATTTTTAATTGTTCTATGTGAACAGTTCTACGCCTCCGGGGGTCGTGAATATGATAAATCGTGACGACGTTATGTTCTCGGATTGTTACTACTTTGAAGGGTCCCTCATACCGTGCTACTTCCTTACTTCTATTTGACCCCACCTTCCGATATACAACAGTCCCGATCTTGATATTCTCCATCCCATCTCGAACCCTGAGATTTTCCCGCGCTACCCTTCTACTTTTCTCCGCCATTAGCTTACGCCGTACCCTTCCCCCCACCTATCGATAAGAGCCACTTTATTCACCTCTAACCGTTCTGCTAATTCATCATCCACCGCCGTGACCCTACCGTCCCTTCGCCTTTCCCGAAGCCCGAAAACGACTTCAACTGGAGAGAATCCCGTCGACATGTGGATCGAATGGTTGTACGCAGATATCGCCTTTGGCATTGCCATCCCCGCATCCAAACCCTTATCGATATGATAAACTCGGAGATGATCTCCCAGGGTGCTATGTAACCTCTCGATCCCTCCCCGACCTTTAGGATGTCCCGGAGTATTAATATGCCAGGTCACGCCCACCTCCTGCATCTCCCTCCGTAGACTGGCGTTATCGAACTCGCGCCACCATCCGAAACTATTCTATCCGGCACCCCATACACTTGGAACCATGCCCTCAATGTCGCGATCACTGCCTCAGCCGACCTTTCCTGCACTGGGTACGCCATCGCCAACTTACTGAAGACGTCTATCACTGTGACCCATTTATAGCCCTTCCAGGTGAAAGTGTCCACTTCCAAATCACTTAACGGCCCTATGGGTGTTACCGTTTCCTCTTGCCTCCCAGTTGGGGGGTGCCGGTCGTACTTAGCTGCGTTGCAAATTTCGCACGCCCCAACCACCTCCTCAATTGACTTGCGCATTTTCACCCAGAAGTATTTCCGTTTCAGTGCCTGTAATGTTTCTTGCACCCCGCGGTGGTTAGTTTTACCCTGATGGTAAGCTATCATTATCTCCTTTTGCCTATCTGTTTCCGTTACTGTTTCCACCATGAGTTTACACCGGATAAAAGTTCGGTCCAATCCAATTCTCTCCGTCCTCCACAAGTGCTTTATCTTTTCCCATAGAACCGCATTTTCCCACGAATAAGTAAAAAGTTTTCCCTGGTCGTGTCTCCCCCTTTAATACTTTTTCAACCACTTCTTCCCTTATCCCGGGTTGTGACCATATGGTGGTGATGCGATGTCTCCCATATGTCGAGTACTCTACCTTCGTCAGTCCTGTCGTCCTGGTTTTCCAAATGATCTGTCTCCGTTTGTCATTTATAATGTCCTCCCTCTCCTCCATTTCCACGGCCCGTTCGCCCACTGAACTCTCCTCCCTTGATACCTCCGGTCCATCTTCCCTCTCTCCCGGCTCTTGTTCCATCTCTTCCGCTTCTCGCTACCCCCCCTTCCGGCGTCCACTCACTTATGAACCTCTGAATTCCCCCTGAATATTCCCCTTCTTCATTTCCTATCGCGTTAACCTGTATCGCCCGCGATAGCCAATCCGCTACGATGTTCTCCCTCCCCGGCTTATATACCACCTCCATGTTATACTGACTTAACAGTTCTTTCCACCTGGTGATCCTTGCCGACGACTCTTTTAATCTCCCTACCCACATTAGTGGACGATGGTCCGTGAATACTTTGAACTTCCGACCAAACACGTACGGTCTAAAGTGTTCGACCGCCCACACTACTCCCAACAACTCCCTTTCCAACGCGCTGTAACGCGCCTCCGTCTCCGTTAGACGCCTACTCGCGTACGCTACGGGCTGCTCCCCTTTATCGCCTTCCTGAGATAAAACTGCCCCCAATGCATACTCGCTAGCATCAGTGGTAACGGTGAAAGTCTTCGTGAAATCGGGAAATTTCAAAATCGGTTCTTCCTGAAGTCTCTGCATGCACTTCCGGATGTTATTCTCGATCTCGGGAGAAATAACGATTTTTCGGCCCTTTTTAAGCAAATTGTTTAGGGGTACGAGGTGTTTTGCCATCTCCGGGACAAACCTTCGGTAGTAATTCAGCGTCCCTAAAAGCCTACGAATTCCTTTTACGTCAGTTGGGATGACCATCTTCCTTATTGCCTCTACCTTTTTCACATCTGGCCTCACTCCCTCTCCCGAAATTGTATGCCCCAGGAAATTGATTTGATTGATTCTGTCCCAATATCGACTTTTCCTCGGATAATTTCAACCCAAACTGTCTCAGTCTTTCAAAAAAACCCGTCTTAAGTCCTCTACATGTCTTGTCTCGTCCTTGCTAAAAATCAGTAAGTCATCCATATACACTTGACATGTCCCTTCGTCCAGTCCTCGTAAAAATTCGTCCATGAGTCTCTGAAAAGTTATGGGTGCATTTTTCAAACCAAACGGCATCCTCGTAAATTCGTAATGGCCCCTCTCGAAAGTAAACGCTGTCTTGTACTGATCTTTGGGGTGCATCCTTATTTGGTGGTACCCCGCCTTTAAATCCAGCGTGCTAAATACGGTTGATCCCCCTATTCTGTCCAGTATATCCTCAAACCTTGGAATGGGATACTTCTCATCTACCGTATTTTCATTAAGTTTTCGAAAATCCACGACCACCCGATATTTTCTCCATTCCTTCCTCACTTTTCTTTTTGACTGCCCACAACGGACTATTGTAAGGTGACGTACTGTTGACAATGATCCCCTGACTTATCAGATTGTCGATTTCCTCCCGAATGTGCCGACGTAACGCCTGGGGGGTCATCTCCGTTCCTTCACGTAGGTAACGCGTTCCTGTTTTAACGGGATTTCATGTACCGTTTCCCCAGTTGCACTCAACGCATCCCCCTCTTTGTAAAATACATCCGAAAATTCTCCCTTCAACGTTAGTCGCCAATCTACCTTCCGGGTTACGACTCCCACCATCGCCAGCTCCGACTTCTTCACCCTGTCACACCGATACTCCCTACCTCCCATCACGATCGACCATCTCTTTCCATTACTTTTTATTTCCGCCCCGATCTTTGTTAACAGGTCACACCCTATTATCCCACCGTATTCACGCGGCATGTTCTCCACTACGTGTACTCTTAAACGTCTCTCCCCAAATCCCCATCTATCCAAACGATATATATCCGCTTCCCCTCTCTACTCCACACGGACCGCTTAGAGTGACCAATTTACACCCACAAGTTTGTACTCGCGGTGCTCTCTCTCCTTTACACCATGCTCTTATTGTTTCCCAACACATTATTGTGTTTGAACTGCCTGTATCTACCAGGCATCTCACCCCGCTCCCCACTCTTATTATGGGCAACCCACCACATCCACTCCCGACACTATTGATAACTATGTGGTCGCCCCTCCCGTTGCACCCTCCTCATTCTTCATCCTGGTCCCTCCTCTCGATCACCGCTCGTCGCTCTCCGCTCCTCCGACCCTTCTTGCCTGTCACCAGTCGTCCATCTCCCAGTTCGCTTCCCTCTTCTTCTGTCTCGGACGTTTCACACGCTCCTTCCGTCTCTGACAGGTGTCTGCTCCGCCTCCACACTCTTTGGGCGTTAACCTCCATCGGCTCGCCCTGGTTCCTCCTGCTCATATACGGGCACTGCCTGGCGATGTGCCCTTCCGTACCGCACTCAAAGCACCTAGTGCGGGGGCATTGTGCTACCAGATGCCCTACCTTTCCGCACCCGTGACACTTCCTTTCCTCTTTTTTCCAATTTCTCCTTTCGGGTCCCTGTCTTTTCTCCCTAGTTGCTAGCCGCTCTCGTCCTCTGAACTCCCTGTCTCGTCCTCTCCACGGGTCCTCTTGAGATTGCCTGTTCCTGTTGCCCTCCAGGCGACGATAGGTCACCCTACTCCATCCTCCTTCAGGTCTCTCTTCCTTCCTCACCTCTTCCTCCCTAGCGCTGGAGTCCACCATTTCCCTGGCGCAGTCAAGGAAGTTCTTGTCTCTGGGGGAGTCCTTCTCTCTTGCCAGTTTCCTTCGCTAATTGGACCTTGAGGATCGTTGATAGGAACGCCATCCTCGCCTCCACTTCCGCCGCTTCCGTGGTTTCCCTCATCTTGTCAGTTATCCTGTTGAAGTGCCCCAACAATTTACCCGCGTACTGTCCAATTGACTGTTGCGGCCTCCTCATTTCCTCTGAACATACGGAAGATATCCTCTCTCCGGTGTCCATCGCCCACCTCCGAACGCCTTTTTAAGTCTGTCTTTGATTACTAGCCAGGGAGTGTCTTCATCCGCCTGGATCACATTCAGTGTGCTGCGTTTGACTCGACACACTAAGGCCGCTTTCAAGGCACACGCGTCCAGAGGATCCAACAGGTTTTCCGCTGCTTTTGCCTCGATCCGAGCCATTACTCTATCACCCCCCTTAAGGAAGTGATTTAATTCTCCTATTTCCCCGTCGTATTTTTCAATATCCGAAATTGCCTTCCTCAAATCCTGCGAAGTCGCCGTCTTGATTTTAAGCAATTCCAGGGCGTTCGCCTGTGCTGCCGCCATGTTAGCGTGAGCTGCTGCCAGCGTTTCTGGTGGTAGAGGTGCTAACTCAACTTCAGACTGAACTTCAAATGCAGCGGGTTTCAGAATATTATTAGCGGCCATTCACTATCTTTCGTAATTACCAATGAAAATGAAAGATACGAAAAAAGTTTTTTAGCGGGATACAAAAAAAAATGCTTACCCAGAAATATTTTCCAACGATCCCGGGTTTCGGCACCAGTTAAGTTCCTTCAGACGAAAAACACAAAAAAAAAGGAAAATAAGGAGCGAAATAATACTCACAAGTGCTGGGTAAAGACTGCCTTTATTGCTGTAATAATCCTCTATATATACATTTATCAGTGTTTATATCCCTAAATAGGATTAGGTACAAGATTAAGTTGTATATTACTTCCCTCCTCACCATAACTTATATATATATATATATATATATATATATATATATATATATATATATATATATCATACTTCAATGAATTATTATTTTATCAGCCATAATGAATAATATTTATGATTTAAAAAATTAAATTTTTGAAAAATAAACAACATTTTGGAGATTTTCGATTTGACAGGGTACTCGTTCAGAGAATCTTCCATGATTAAATACCTGAGCCTAATATATTTTTTTTTTTCCTTTTAAATCTACTGAATGCACCAAACCATCGAATTCTGTCCGCATCCAATCACTCCAATCCAAAATCCTTTAAAAGATCCTGAATGCTCCTTACTTGTCCCAAATGAACTAATCCACAATGACTTTTATATGCCGTTGATTTGGCACGAACCAGATATCTTTTTCTTTTACAATAAACTAAATATTCACTCAAATCCATTTGTTTGCTCAACCTGATTCCCATTCTTTTCCGGCGTCTGAAAAGAAGATGGCCTCGGGATCTCATTGGTAGTTTTTCTAAGTCTTTTTCGCGTTATCACTTTGTTTTTTAACTAGCGCATATTTACTGGATGATTTTTTTGTAAATTTATATTAATAAATGAAAAAAAAAAAAATCTTCAGAACTATGCAACGTTTCGCACTGCTTTGGTTTTTCACTAAATATTTATTTCAGGCAAGTAGTCTTTTTAGTATCTAGAAGCCAATTTTACAGCTAATTAAATTTGTATCATACTGTAAATTGGAAGATATGCTAGAGTGGGCCCTGTTGTCATGTAACTTCATCCTTGAAATTCTGCAAGATGGTATTTATTATGTAATTTGAAGATCCTGAATACGAACATATGTATGAATATGCAACTTTATTTTAATAACAAGTTTAAATATTACCGTTCTGAGTTATATATCTTCTTGAGATGAAAATAAGAAGATTTTTTATTAATACAACAGTTATTAATTAACAATAGATTATTAAACTATTTATTACGTGATTTTTAAAATTCTTCAACTAACACCGATTGTAACATCACACTTAAATGTAGCAATGTTTCATTTCTTAAATTATAATGTGTTCTTTTCTATTTATAAAATAAACAATTATGGCTAATTTTTTCATTTCTTGTTACAGGTAAGAAATATTACATATATGTGACGCTGCTGTAATGAAACATATGTTAGCAGTAAGTACGTTAGCAGTTTCTTTTTATTATTTTTTTTAATTATGACTTTATTGTATTGTTCTAATTACAAAATAAAATATTAGAAGGAAGATTCTTTATTAATGCATTAAATAGTTAATATTGATATTGCTCGTTATACCATTTATGTAATTTTTAATGTTCTACAAATATCACTTTTTATTACTTCGCATTATAATGAAAACCATGTCAGCAGTTTATCCATTTTACAAGCATTTTTAAATATTTTGTTGTAATTGAGTTGGCCTTTGTGGCTTCACTATAGCATCCAATTCATCCCATACAATTACAATCCTTCTATAAGTCTTCAGTGCTCCTTGCTTTGTCACTAATAAACTCATCCATAGAGCTCTCAATGTTCAATGTGTTCCTGATTCAGCCCAAACCGGATACCTATCCTTTCAAAGTACGCTTCATAACCACTAAAATTTATTAGTCTCTCAACTTGCTTCCCATTCCATTCCCGATAACCATCCGAGCGCCTTAAAAGCAGATGGGCTTGAGACCTTCTAGTGTAAAACATTTTTTTAAATGATACTAATAGCTCATCACCAGTCATGGTTATAATTTTACTGCTCTTTAACCTTTCGTATGTATTGCTACTGAAGAGTAGTTCGTTTCGATTATTGACATTTCATTGTTATCACTATCAACATATTTATTTGATGTATATATTTTGTACAGTCAAATATATCAATAAATTAATAAATAAATTGTTCTAACAGTTTTATAAAATAAAATATTAATATCAAATGAGCTATGATAAAGGATCTCATGTACTAATTAAGGTATCCGTACTGCAATCATTTTCAAATTTAGCATGGCACCTAACCTTACAAGAAAAAGTTCAACAGGAGTTCGATGAGAGAGATTTCTCTATACGATACCAATTAATGAATTTAATAGTTTAAATCTTTGTTTAAATGACCCATTTATAGAATCAGCAAAATGATAAAGCCTTCTTATTCAATTATGAAAAATATAAACCTACTATCATTATGTGTAGGAATAAATTGATCTGAAAATCTGGAATATAGTTTGAGCGAGACAAGCAACGATCTGTATCAACCAATTTTGTATTGTTACGTTACATTAAAAAAAAAAAAAAAATAATAAATTAAAAAAAAATCATTTCAACTAAATGTTTGAATAATAATTTTTATATAATCCTCTATTTACAATTAGTTTGCAATGTAGGAAGAGATGTAGGAAATGACGGTTGATTGGTTTTCGGTTTATCCTTGATAGTTACCACACAGACCTATGAATTTCCGCTTAATCGTGTTCGATTCGATCGTTTATGAATTAAAATTTAAATTCTTATGTATCAAAAGGATTTCAGGTATATTTTAAAAATATTGTCTCAGAATCCTTGGAATATTTATTTTGAAGATCACCAGTGTTACATCCAGTAGTTTTTTTTTTTTTTCCTCTTCTTACATAAGCGGAACCAATATCGGTAAATTTTTAATACAGCAGAGCTTGGAATTGATTTTCAACAAATCATTATTCGTGCATGAATTTTGACATTTTTTAAAATTAAGTCTCGCGAATGTCAACCGACGATAGAAGTATTTATTTGCTCGACTGTTTACTTTCAAAAATATGTTTACTGGATATTTTATACCGATGTTTATTTTACCTTTTGGTATTAGTACAGCCACAAAATGAAGAAACTAGGCTGGAGAAAAGAAAGAGATGAGGTAGCTGAACTATTCAAAGGAATTGGTAACTTCAGAATTTTCCAGTCCATGCGAAACAGGAAACTATTTGAACTAATCAACTCAACCTGCTAAAACTCAAGTGAAACATTTTCGAAAAGGCGAATAGACGAACAGTAGAAGGATTATTTTTCGATGATTTGGGGACAATAAGAAAGAAAAGTAGGAAGACAGGCACCGATTTAGTCAGGCAAAGATTTAATTGAACCAAGAAAATGGTGAAGAGGTGATAGACGATTTCAAGAAGCTTAATAAAAACACAACATAACAGAAATAGGCGGACGTTGTGGTGGAAGGAAGCCGATGTATCCCGAATACTCGTGGCTCCCTGGGTAAATGAAGACGTTCTAACAGAATGAGCTTCCAATAGAAGTGACTAATAATTCATCTATCCTAATTATATTGATCCTTCCATAATATCATGTGTACTTCAAGTGAATGGAGGAAGTTCTTAATACACATTGGGTGGAAAAATGAAGGTCTCTTTTTCCCTAGGCAAGTATTATGAAGAATAATTTTTAACGTTAGGAGCTAATCAATTCGAATTCAGATATTTAGTTTTAGAGTTATATTAAAAAGAAGAGCTGGTTAACATTGATCGGAATGGTTTCTACAGATTGAGGGTTTCAAGACGGGCCTTGACCGAATCGTCCAGTTTCGAAGAGATCAGTAATTATCTACTGTTTGATCTAGCACTGGAATAGGCAATAAAAGACTCCAGGATTTAGATTTTAAGAGCTATGAGCAATAGATGAATAATATTCTGGATGCAGACTGTAAAAGAGGTATTTCATTCTAGATGCTCAGAGCCTGTTTATTCTGAACGCCAGGATACATCAACGCGAGTTAATATGCTTTCATTTGAATGAAATTTAAACTCTCTATCTCTCGCATTTATTTTTGTATTGTTTGGATGTTTTGGTGTATTTTATATCGAGGAAGCGCTCAAAGTGCCCTTTACTATTAAAATAAGCCTAGTGACCAAACCTCTGCATCCTGTCGAATAGAAAAATACCTTCCTGAAAAATATAAATTGACGATAAGTTAATATACTTGTAATATTTAAATTGATGGGGTATTTATTGATTGAAAGATAGTTGCAGATGTAGTTTGTTAGAGTTTGCAGTCATAGGTACAAAGCAATTAAGAATAAATTTTAATTTATAATGCCGACGTTTCGACTTGCATTATAAGCCTTCATCAGGTAGAGCTAGAAAAAAAAATATATATATAAATATAAAATCTTTATTTTGTATTAATATAATATTCAATTTAATTTTTTTTCAATATTTTTTTTTATATACATTTATTGAAATTTACAACTGTACAAAATATATACATCAAGTAAATTTATTGACAACGATTATAATAACATGTTAAAACTTGAAAAGAACTACTCATCAGTAGCACTTTATTATAAATTCTACAATAGAAGGTCTCTAGGCCTTCAGACGCCTCGGAGGATTATCAGGAATGGATTGGGAAGCAAGTTGAGAAACTAACGGATTTGAGTGATAATGGAGCTTACTATGAAAGGATAGGTATCTGGTGTGGCCTAAATCGGCAACATATGGAACATTAAGATCTTTATGGATAAGTTTATTGGTCACAAAGTAAGGAGCATTGAGGATTTTTCGAAGGATTTTGGATTGCAAGGATTGGATACGAGATAAATTGGATGGTTTAGTGGAGCCCCAAAGCTCAACTCCGTACGTCCAAATAGGTCTAATAATCACAGTCATGTAAATGAGTCTTTTGTAATTAATTGGGAGCTTTGATCGTTTGTCTAGTAAATGTTGAAGTAGTCTGTAACGACGAGCAGTTTCTTGTCTTTTTAGTCTTGTAAGTGGATTTTATTCAATTTAATAGCCTTTATGTATCGTCTTCTTGGTCTTTATAATTGCCTTTATGTTATTACCTTTATGAATTCGCATACATTCTTTTCATACCTTTTTATGCTCTCTGCAATCTTGTCATATCCTTTTGTTTGTTTTCTTTTTCTTCCAGCCCTGATGAAGGCTTGCAATGCAAGTCGAAACTTCGGCATTATAAATTAAAATTTATTTTTAATTTCTGTGTAGCTATAACTGCTTACCCCGACAACCTATATCTTGAAATATTTAAAAAAAAAAAAAAAAAAAAGGAAAAGATATGGACTTAAAATTGACAAATACAGTTAAATTTTATTATTCAGCAACACCTCATTATTCCATGTCACTTTTACATGTGAAAAATGTCAACTGTTGCCAAAATGATAGTGGCCTTTTGAAGTTCTGCTGATCAATCGACTGAGGTTTTACTTTATCATGATGCCTTTACTATTTTGATTTCATTTTTTATATATGTGATAAGAGTTTTAAGTAAAACCTTCATGGATGACCTAACTGAAGTTATCAAGAATTTATATTATCTAGTCCTCAGCCATTTTGCATTACTTTAGGATTAAAACATTAAAATCTGTACTATCTATGAAGATTTTTGTGTTCAGTATTTGGTAAACTGTTCTGTTTGTTGGTCAACTGTTGTACAAGAAATTTCATCCATAATGAATGTTACCCAATTTATATAGGTTGAATGTGCTCAAGAGGATCCTTTGGGGCTAGGGTCAATTCTTCAGTTTTTAGGATATAATAACTATTATTAGCATGAAGATCAGCTATCTTCAAGGTGGGGTGTAGACCAATTCTTAAAGTTAATATAAGATGGGAAGGATCACCTTTATAAAGCCAATGGTCTCAGCGTACAAAAAAAAAAAATTATTTAAGACGTTTCGTCTAAAGGTGCATTCACACTACGCTGACGTGACGTGTTGACTCGCGCTCTGCGGCTCGTGTTAATATGTCAGCGTCAGCCATTGTGTGCACACTGTTCTGACGGGTCGTGACAAATTCATGCCAGTTTTTATTTGGTTTTCAAAAGGTACACATCGTTGCGGAATGGATATGAGAATTTTAGATGCTTTAGATGAAGAGGAAGAGTATATTGCTGTGATAGCAGCTTTTATGGCCGCTCACAACTCAAGGAGAATATGGGTGCACCCTATAAATAGTTGCAGACCGATTCACATTTTAATTTCACAATGTATAAACACACTTTTGTCTCTACCGGCAGAATTGGGCATAATTCAAACATAGCTAAAGTGTAATTTAAATTTAATCACAGCTATTTGACAACTAATTTCCGGAAATCAATCACATAAATATTAATCATTAAATCTTTCTTTCGATTTTTTAGTGAACTAATGATGATTGAGATTTAATTATTATTAGATTTGGTGATCGATTCCTGGAAATTAGTTGCCAAATAGTAATGATTTAATTTTAGCTCTGATTAAGTTTCTACCAGATTTAGAACTGTCTACTGGTTCTATTGATCGCCCCAATAGACTTCAATGACCCATTGAAGGTCATTATCAATGTTCTCATGGTTATAATAATTGATTCAATTGCAATTTCCACAATTGTATATATATGAATTAATTTTAATTTGTTGGATCACTCCTTCGTCATTTTTTACATTTTACAAGATAAATAACCAATTGTTGCTACCATTGGTTAAAGAAACCAAATTTTATGCTATGGCAATTCTAAAGAATCACTAAATTAACAAAAGTGCTTTTAAAGTGTTTAAAATATCGTTAAATAAATAAAACAGTCACCTATGCAATAAATTAGTAAATAAATACAATTATTACCTGATATTTCCAACATTCCTCCTATTTCCTACCATGCCTCGTTTCGTGTTTTTTTATTCCTGTACTCCTTCTCAAACGGGTCAAAAAGAAATGGATATTTCTCCACATGCTCGATGAGCTGCTCCTCAATGTTCATTGCTGACGGGCTGATGCCTACTGACGAGATATGGGAATTTGTATTTGGTGCTGACGGGTCAGAGAGTGTGTAGCGACACAACACAGCACGTCAGCGTACTGTGAACACTTCCATTCTAAATATTGGTTTATATTTTTTCGTAACACGGCAACTGACGTGTCAACATGTCACGTCAGCGTAGTGTGAATGCACCTTAAGTCAGGCATCATCAGTTATTACAACCTACAGATCACAACTTAAATAAAAATCATTTCTACAGTAACTTTAAAAAAATAGGACTTGAGGACAAAAATATATTGTATATGTAATTATTACAAATAATAAATTATGTTAAAATAAATAAAATTATTTCAATTTTAAATCATTATAATTATTCAGAATTACAATTTTATTTTTAAAAAAATTAAATTAACAAATACTTCCATCTTAAAACTGTATACCTATAAGTCACACACACAATCATACACACATACTAATAATGTCGTATATTGCAAAAACAAATCTCCAAAGAGAATGTTATGCTGAGACCATTGGCTTTATGAAGGTGATCCTTCCCAACTTATATTAGATAATATAAGATTAGATAACTTTTATTAATAATATCGTAGGAAAAATAATCAGTTATATTTTTTGCCTGATATGAAATTTCCTAATATTTTTATTTAATTTATTTATTTATTTTTTTTTTAGTGTTGTTAGGTTTAATTAATGCAGTTTATGTTGAACGAAGTGTGATAGGTGTAGAAGGAAGAAAACTGTTAGAGCTGAATTTGGATTTAGATGCATGCACGGGGAGTATAGACAGCAATTATTAACAGTATCGGTATCGAACCTTCCTGTTTCCGAAGCCTAGTTATAATTATTTCTAATTGCATTGCTAAGCTGAAGTCAGCTGATCTGATGCAGAAAACAGAACCGTGGAGGACGAGCGTGTGGCGCTCCTAGCGGTGCCGGGTCCAACTATCACCTGACATTCCTCTCCGAGGCCAGTCAGCTTCGAACCGTTGTCGTTGTGTGTTGGCAGTGGCTTGTGATCTAAGCTGTGTGTAACTGTGATCAT
Source organism: Euschistus heros (assembly GCA_003667255.2). Taxonomy (NCBI): domain Eukaryota; kingdom Metazoa; phylum Arthropoda; class Insecta; order Hemiptera; family Pentatomidae; genus Euschistus; species Euschistus heros. The sequence continues at coordinate 1,617,885 of RCWM02000121.1, forward strand.
CTCATTTGTCTGTCCGTCCCATTGCAATCTTGGATATTCAGTCTTTAAGGTGAGTTTTTTCAAGTGTGTATTTTGGATAATTTCGGGATTTGTTGAATTTCGATATTTTTTTGACACAAGTTATCTATCATATCCTACATTTATTTGATTTTATATAAACATATCTCACATAAGGTTACTGAATTTTTTTTTATGATGAAAATAAAATAACTTCCAAACATTTTCCTGTATCATTACTGGACAAATTTTCTATGTATGGGGAGAGGTAAATATTAAAATTAGAATTTGTGCATAGTTTTGTAATCAGTATATCAACAAAGCATAGCCAGAATTCTCTGTTATCTGCTTTTATTATGGCTAATTGTTTTACAAGGTTTGCAGAATACTAAAATATTTTGAGGTAGCTTGCTGCTTGGATTTTTTATAATTAATTAACAGCAATATAATTGGAAATAATTATGATAATTTATTACATGTCAAATGAATTTGATCGGGATTGGACCTGTATCACCGCATCTTTCTCATATTATTTCTTCCCTTCACTTCTTGGACTTTTTTTTATTTTAACGTGTGGATTATATTCAGATATTGGTTTTTCAATTAGATAGTTTTAAACATTAAACTTTTTCCCGATTAACTAAAAGGGTGTTTAACCTTTATTATTGCCACTCGAAGATACGGATACTGGTAAGGGGACCCATTTCTCCTGCAGCGAATACCTGCCCCAGTGCAGATGTTAGTCTCAAGGGTCTCTTACTTGCAGGTACTCACACCCCCAATAAATCATTTCTTACGGTCTGTTTACGTTGTATTTATGATAATGTGTAAAAGACGTAACCTCTTAAGTTCCTGGCTTTCAGACCCATGTATCGCTAATAGTCAAGAAATGTTTAAAATTTCTTTTTTCAATTTTCAGCTGAAATCTACAACAATATTTTATAGTAATCATCAAATGGTCTTTAATTCCTGTTTGTCAAAATATATTAATGTCTGATCAGACAAGTTTATGAAACAAATATTTATTCCCTAGAAAACTGTATGCCATAAATATATATACTGAGTAATTCTCTTTTCATACATTTTTAAATATAATTATTTTAAAAGTAAAATAATTTCCGATTTAGTTACGATTGTTTTGTTTGTTTTTTTTGTTGTTTAAACGATTTGTTATCAGATGAAATATTTACTTTATCCGTTCATCGCTTCCTCCTGGAACTACTCGTTTAAATCTTTATCTTCACTATTTAAACTAACAGATACTATTTTATTTCTGTGGTTGTATTTCAGTTAATAATTACAAATAAAATTAATAGTTCTCGATACGCTGGATGGACGAAACTGCGGAGACTTTAATGCCAGATTTGATTTTGATTAAAGTTATATCTTAGGTCTTCTTCAATTATTGTTGTATTTTTTATATTTTGAACCGAAAAAAGTGTTACTGATATATTTTGTTTTAATAATTAATTTTTTACATTCGGAATTCGACTTCTTCTTGCTCTTATTTTATACTATTTGTATAGTCTTATTATTTATTTATGTATGAAGTTTTGCTGTTTATCTAATATATTGCACTTTCTTAGTGGTTAATAAAATTTTATTGTTTAATTTTTATTATTCTCTGAATTTATAAATATTTTTTACCTCTTTATCGCTGAAGAAATAAATTTATAAAATTAGTTCCTTAATTTTCTTGCCTGATTTTGGATATCCTTTTGTCAATTAACTTATCATTCCAAATTAATTTTACCAAATAATTTTTTTTAAAAATATTTTTTTCATTTATTTATTTTTTTTATAGTATTGCTTTGTAATAGATACTTCATTTACAGATAAACAATTTAAAATCTTTTTCAAAACTCCGGAACTGACTTTTGTTCATTAGTCATTATAATAAGTATATGAAAATATAATTATTTTTCTATGTTTATTTCTGATATAATTGCTTCAATCAACAAAAATTATGTAAGACCATTGTCAAATATAAAAACAAAATACGATTGAGCCACTTTCAATGTATCTGAACAGAATCATAATATACAATGAAAAGAAAAAAAAAATTAAAAGAATTAAAAAATAATAATAAAAAAAAAAAAAAAATTATAACTATACTTTCTTAAATAACTTTATATATAAATAAAACAACAATAAATAACATAAATTAATATTCTTCAATAATAAACCTTTAATTCTTTTATATACTTATAGCTTTGCACTATTTTTTGTATAGTTCCCAATATTTTATATATGTGGGTTATTATTGATTATTATGCTTTTTACATAATTTATTGATGTATACATGAATATATGGTATTCACTACTTAAATATAATTCTGATTCCTCAATGATATAAGTTCAAATAGTTTTAAAGGATTTATTTATAGTATAATCTGGATAGTATGACGCAATAAGTAATATTTTTCTGCTTATTGCCAATTATATGGGTACTGTATATTTACGGAAAATTATAGTATATTATTTATTTCCTTTATAAGGAATAAATTATACATATTCTGTATGGTAAATAATGCGTAAATTACGAAGTCTAATCAAGCAAGAATCTGCTAAGATGGTGCGGCCGGAGCCTGATGTCATGGCACAAGTATTCCTGAGGAGAACGAACCCTCTTCATTTCATGGTTCCTCGCCTCTTTTAACTTCCTCTTCGTCCGTCTCTTTCCTCGTGTCTTCTCTCCCAAATAGCTGGATACCGTGGAATACAGTTATCGATAATTAGTATCTTCCACTGTACGTATTTTCTAATACCTTCTCCTACAGACCGTTTTCAACCATGGGGGAGTTATAAAAGTATTTTCATTTCTTAACCTATATCTATATTAGCTTTAATATTTTAGATAAATGTTTAGACATGGACTTTTTTGGCATTTAAAAATATGACATTTTGACACGATCTAACTCTTTTGGTGATGTTCTAATCGAAAATTTGACTACAGATTCCTAATCAGAAATTCGATGTAGAATATTGTTTGTTATAAAACAAAAGGACCCACAGATTAGGAGTAATATTGGTTTGAATAAAAAGAGTTACGTTTCGACTACATTTTTAAAATGTTGGGGCTTTTTTTATTCTCTCTAACTCCATTGGTGTTTCTCGGATCGAAAATTTGTCGTCAGTTTCCTTATCGGAAAAAATGAGTTTTTTTAATTTGTTATTTTTCACAAATCAGTACACAACATATATGTATAATCAATTTATAATGACTTTTTAAAATAACACCTTTCAAATGATATAAAGTACGAACTCATCCATATAATCATGTCCACTCTGAATTGAAGTGTCTTTCAATGTCAGATTGCCCTATTTTCTTTTCAAAAATTTAGTTACAAACAAATACTTCGTTCAACAGAGAATTTGAAAAAAATAGGTGTTCCCATTTAGGAATAACCTGGATAAATTTTTTCATTTATATATTTTTTTTAAAAGTATTTTTTAAGTTCTTTCCATGGAATCAACTTAATTATTTTCATAAATTCATTGTTTGTTTCAATAAAATTATAATTTCACAGTAGTACGGAAAAACGGCAATATTATAATGTCGATAATTTTTTTTTTATTATTAATTATCGTGACCTTAAAATGTGTAATAGTCTTCTTTACTATCCTACGAATAAAGGAAAGTTCCGAAATCCCTTTAAAACGGCTGAAAAGAAAAATTACTTCACTCTTTCTTGGATTAGAATGGGCTTGTGCGTTCCCTCTCTTGCGTTACTTATCCGAACGTTGACCTTCAGGTCCAACCTTGCACATTGTGGACGACTGGTTTGAAATATGGCTCGGTTCTACCTTCGGTATTATACCTCGAGGGCACGAGTAAAAAGTGGGTTCGGTTCTAACTATTATATCATTTCATGTTGAAATGTACTTTATTTTCGGTGTGAGCGTTGTATTCGGCGTGGAAGTCGGAACTGTTCAATGATTTAGTGGTATTTAGTCAAGGTCTAAATCTTGATAAACCCTTGAAGTTGTTAAACTTTTACTGGGTTTCTTGAAATATTTTTTGTACATTAACATTGGAATTTCTCACCGTTGTGTTGGCCGCTCCACCCCTGCACCAGGTGGGCTCCTCAACAGGTGCTTGCTTACCATCTATTAAGACCTGAAGTGGGCTAGACCTAACCACCCCGTGGAGAAAGTGCACCCGCTGGAAGTACGGGGCATAACCTGAACCATCATTGTCCACTCAAAATATTTATGCTTCTAAAACAAGGAAATATTGGCTGGCTCAAAATAAAGTCTAGACAAGCAGTTTAAATTTGGCGCCCATTATCTTATGCCCATGCCAATAATGTTCGTCCCATAAATTATTCGTGTCCTTTGCTTATATTTTCATATAATAATGATCTAATATAGTTAAACGCTTAGCTTGTGATCTAAGCTGTGTATAACTTTGCTCATATATTTTGTCTAATAGCAATCTTGGATATTCAGCCTGTTGAGTTTTTCAAGTGAATTTTCTTACCAATTCCGAGGAGATATGTTGCATTACAATTTTTTTTTCTTCTGGCCATAAGTTTTCTTTTATCATATTCAACATTTGATGTTTATATGTATTCAAATCCAATCAGACTTAATGAAAATATATATTTTGATAATAAAAGTTAATACCTATGTTGGACGTAATGAAAAATAAAATAATTGTGTTGTGCGTTCATTTAAAAACACAATAAAATGATATGAATTGAGATGACTTTTTTAAATGTCTTGCAAGCTTTTCCCTGATGCAGGCTTGCAATGTAACGTTCATGCAATAAAAATATTTATTTTTTATTGTTTTGTTTTTTTTTTAAATTGCGGCACTCCATAGTTATCTTCTAATTTATTTTTATATTAAATAAAAATAATATCTGAACTTATATTTGATTCAGATAGTGATTAGTTATCTCGAAGTATTTTGTTTAATTTTTGTTTGTCTAAAATTTTCTTTTTCTTTTTCAGCCGAAAACTTTGTTTTTTTAGTAGTTATTATGTGTAGCATATTTATTTAATTTTATATTATGTGTGATATATGGTTTTTATATTTGTTTCAATTTACTTATATATATTTTTTCATTTTAACTGTTCTTCTGAAGTCAGACGTCCTGTGATTGTAATTATTTTTACAAAATACAATAATTCATTCATTCATATTGAATCGGCATTAGGAATTTTCGGAAAATATTTATTTTAATTAATTTAGTATACATTTTAATCATTGTTTTTAAATAACGTTAAAGGTGAAGATATGCAGTTACAAAAAGAAAATTTTATTGATTCATCAAAATTTTAACTTTATGTAAATACATACGAAATTATATTGTTTAAAAATCTCTCAGACCGGGTTGAGATTGTGAAAATTAGAGATAAACAGTAAAATGACTTTAAAGCATTCTTTGGGTAGCTTTTTTTTTTTTTTAAAATTTAATTTTAATTTTTTTTTTTTAAAGCAGCATTTTACATACATAGAAGGATTAATGTTATGAGGATTTTTATAAATCATTTCTAGTTCTATCTGAATTTTTTAAAACAAAGGCTAGTTTTGAATAAAAAACATATGCACTTCGCTTCGTAGATTATTAAAAAAAAAAATAATATACCCAATCTACGTAGCAAAGAGCTGATTTTTTTTTTTTTTTTTTTTTTTTTTTTTTGGTGTGTTTTTACAACTGACGACGAATGCTTAGTATTTGAAACTAGTCTCCAAAAAAAAAAAAAAAAAAAAGAATTTCCAGCAGAATTGGCAAATAATTCGTCAATCGTTATTTCATTGTACATAAATTATGTGAATATGCTTTTATTTTTCACCCTCAAATTAAATATCTTTAAAAACTAAAATATATTGTCAATATCCTGTATGTTTTGAACGGTTCTATTAATATAGTGTAAATTGATTATAAGTTCGAGTATTTATGACCCACTGTGCTTTTCAAATATAATGATTTTATTATATAAATATGTATATATATATATTTATATATATACATATATATATATATATATATATATATATAAATATGTATATATATATATTTATATGTTTGTAACATATTTATATACCATATTTGACCACCCTTACTTTACTTGCTGAACCTGAAAATATTAAGTCTTTACATGTGAGTTACCTCTTTGTTATTTTGGTAGAACCTTCCAAGCATTAACTCTCTTGTTTGAGCTTAAAGGGTGAATTATTTTTTGTGAGTAACGGATATTCTTATTATAAATATTTTATATTGATTGTGGTGAACTATTTTTAGTGAATTCATTCAGTTAAATCTATTAGTAGTGTTTGTCTCTAGTCAGTTGGGGTACTTATTACCATAATTGCATGTTAATTAGAATGTTTATTAAAATACTGTTGTAAATTGTCAATAACTGAGTGTAATAATGTTTTTTATTTATTTATTTTTTTAATAATTAATAAAATACTCTGTTGAATATCATATCACACATATATTTCTTCAGTACCTATATTTGAGTTATGCATATGAAAAAATTGCAAAATATTCTTCTGAGAAATGAAAAAAATTTATCGAATTCCACCTTGAATTTTGGTTTTAAAAATAGAAAAAAAAATGGTCTTCTAGAGTGATATTAGCTGTGAAATATAACATATAAAATACAGGTTTAAATGGTTTAAAGTTTCAGTGATAATTATAAATTCATTTTGTCTTTCTATTTTTCTTCATACTAATAAAGAGGCATCTAATATTAATAAACAAAGAAACGAAAAATCGCTCGAAAAGTTCTTTCGAATCAGTAAATGAGAGCATTGGACTACAACATGCCCTAGTATTTTTAAACTGACACAGCTCGGAAATTTGTTAAATTACCGTAAAATGAATAACTAGCTTATTTCACATAACTAAAGTGTCCCGAAATAGCTTCACCTAACTTGTGTCGAATTTTTAGTTTTTAAAAAATTGACCATTTCAAAGCCAACTATGGATGGAAATGTAAAATTAAAAAGAAAAAGAAACATGTATATTTAATTTGATTTAAAAGTTTAATTCAAAATAGCAGTTCTTATTTTTTTTTTTTAAATGAGTACACAGGTCTGCTTGTAAACTACTATGTTCACTTCAAAAATTACAGTTAAAGACTTTTAAATAATGTTTTTTAACTCGCTACCTAGGACTCCATTTGGACAAACGTCTTACTTGGAATCCACATACAAGACTGAAACGACAAGAAGCTGCTTGTCTTTATAAGACTTCTCCAACATTTTCTATGCAAAGGTTTAAATCTTCCAATAAAAGATTCTTTTGCATGACAGTAATTAATCCTATTAGGACGTACGGTGTTGAACTTTGGGGTTCCACTAAACCTTCCAATTCATCTCGTTTCTACTCCTTACAATCCAAAGTCTCGTAATATTCTCAATGCTCTTTATTATGTAGAAAATAAACTTATGTATAAAGACCTTAATGTTCCTTATTTAGCTGATTTAGCCCAAACCAAGATTCTTATCCTTTCATAGTAAACTCCATACGCTATTTAATCGACTAGTTTCTCGACTTGATTCACCTACGATTCCGGAAACAATCCGAATCCTATGAAAAGAAGATGGACAACAGACCATCTAATGTAGAACATTTATTGAAGTGCTACTATTGATTAGTTCTCTACAAGTAATTAACGTTACATTGTAATAGTTTTCCGCACATTTCCGCAAATTGTAAATAACAATTAATAATTTAACAAAAAAAATCTTTTTTATTGTCATATCGTGAGTAAATATCGACGATTTGAATTACTTTATTTAGATTTTAAATCAACTAGAGTAGTAGTAAAAGTAGTAATTATGCAAATTACCGGTTAGTGACATCTCCCACTATTACGGAAAGGACAACGGTTAACGTTGTAGCCTTGGCAGAAACATGATCATTATTGAACGTGATCGTGGAGGATGCTGGGAAGCAGAGGATTGTCCTGGTAATAAAAGAATTATGAATTCAGGCAGTTAATGAAACCAGGAACTCCAGAAAATAAAATATAATAAAAAGTTATGTTTATTATGATTATCAACTAATGTAACATATGTATGGAGGTAAATATTTGTGTTCTGTTTTCAGAAGGCGAATTTTCGTTAAGTATATAATATACTCTGACAGGTAAAAAACTCCATCCCATTGATGTTTTTGTAAAAACATTAGAAGTTTCACTATTTTTTAGGGATTCCGTCCCCATATACTTTTACTCAGGATTAAAAAAATAAATAAGCAAATAAAAGAAAGTATTTAAAAAAAAAAAAAAGCAAATTTTAATTTACGAAAAATTTAATTAATAAAGTTTATATCCGCATCTTGCATTCCTTACATTTTGCATTCTGGTGGGGTATATATAGGTATGTTATATTGACGGATAAGCCCCATCTAATACAAACCTGTAATAAATCATATTTATTAAAAGTTTCGTAATTTTTATTTATTTATTTTATTATTTATTTTTATTTTTTTCACACAGATGTCTTTTAGCTAGAGGGTCATACATTTTTGGTCTAACTTTTTTTTTACCCTCTTTTTGAAACACTCTAGCTCTGTTGGTGTTGCTCGGATCGAAACTTTGCCGGCAGTTTCCTGATTAAAAATTTAATGTAATGTAATATGTTTTGTAATATAACTTTTTTGTCGCTATGAATTAGCTTTCAGGTGCTATATTGGTTTGAATGAACAAAGTCACGTTTGAATCCCTCTGTTTTCTCTTAACTTTAACGAATTACATTTACTACAACGAATAATCATTATTAGTTAATTTAACTTAATTTAATTGTTAAATTATTAATGTCATTTGATCCTTTTAATTCTAATATGTTTATTGAGAAAACAGTAGGTTATAGATAGACTATATAGTCCAGGGTCTATTGTTTTTTCCAGTCATTGAGAAATTAGGTTTTTTTTTTTGGTTTTTTTTGAAATACTGTTGCTTTCATTTAATTATTTAAAAAAAAAAAAAAATCATAATTCGTTGCATATGATCTGGCTAAAGAATATAGGGATCTAAACTTCCAAATAAAAACGAATTTTTTATCCAAACAAATGAGAAAAAATCGATTTTTTCATTTGTCAGTATTAAAACAAAGAAAATGATTTTATTTTATTATATATAAATTTGTATTAAAAAGAATCAATATTTATTATAGATTAAAACGAGTGCCAGAATTTTAAACTATGGAAAAAATAAATAATTGATTATTGTTAAATTAATTTTTTTTTTAAATAAAATGTCAAACCGGAAATATGTAATTGCAATGATAACTGATTTTATCACTGGAACAATTATAAGTGTTGGAAAGGTTATTTTTTATTTTTTTTTATTTTTTTTTTTTTTTGTATTTTTGTTCTTAATAAGGTTAAGTACAGTCTTGTTAACTGCTTATTGTTGTAAATAAAGAGTAAAAGACTGAAATTACCAATTAATGCTAAAATAGTAAATTAACTTTACTTCCTTGGTCTTTTAAGTTAACAATTCATTATTCCTCTTTCATTTCAGTTATTTATAAAGGTTTAATTAATAAATTCTGCTTAGGAATTAATTGTCTATAAAGTATAAAGATTTATTTACTGTCATTGCACAATCTACGTATGGTGTAGGGTTTATGAGGGTTTTTTTTTCCCCCATGAATAAGGTTGATTTCAATTTTAATCAGTTTCATAGCCTTTTAAGCTGAGCTGGACCAACACGCCATGAATTAATTGCTCAATTTTGTTTATTCTCGTTTTATGTACACTCAGCAGCGGGATCTTTTCGACGTTTCCTGTTGACACTCACCGTGGGAAAAAATATTTTAAATTAATTTTTTTTTTTCAACTTTACGAATCCCAGTTTTCCCACTTATTTAAATCGAAATCTGAAAAACTATCCAAAGGAATTCGCCAAGAGTCCATCCCTTTAAAACCTGTTGGTGTATATAGACCATAGACATTATAGGAAGACCAGTATATAATCTACCAAGCCTTTAATTAAAGTCATTATCCTAAAATGTATAAGACAGGCACCGTCACTAAAATGCCCCTTGGCTTTGAAAGGCTCTTAAAATTTACAAGTGGCTATTAGACACGGTGCTTGCTGAAATATTTAAAAATTTTCTGGTTTTCGCTAATTTGCTATCAACTCCTAGAGATTTTGCCAAGTATATCAATCGTTGATTTCAGTTATTATGAAACATCTTTTAAATATTTTTTTAGCGCTAACTATTATTAATATTTATTCTTATTTACTTATTATTTTACATGTCGTCATTGAAGCGAATATTGCAGTTCAATAATCCATATTTTTTTATTATTTTTTCTGTTTTTTGACACCAGTGACGAATCTGAAAGTGAAACACTAGGATCTCTTTGGATCTTGGTTTTTGCTGGTTGGGGTAAAGACTTGGTAAGGGGATCCCCAGACTGAATCTATATATTGTATATACGCTATGATTATAATTTACTCTTTTTTTTTTTTCATTTTATGTTTTTTTGTTTTTTGGGGGCTGAATGTCGTTATGTACTGCAACTAGGCAGGAAAGATGGGTTATTCTACGGGTTACCAACCTATTCTAGCCAGGGTGGGAAGGTCATGATTTATTCATGGGTTCGCCACGAAATAAATTTTAACCCGCCCAGGTGGGATTCGAACCCACAACCTTCTGGTTACGAGCGCACTGAGACTTTTCATTGTACATATTGCATGGGTAGTGTCGTAACCATCCATATTACTTATTGCATTTGAGAGAAGCATATTATTATATTTGTCCTATAAAAAACAGTTTTACTAAAAATAAAATAAAAATAACAATTAATAGAAGAAAAATATTATTTAATGTTATAATAATGACAGCAAAAAAAAAAAAAAAAAAAAAAAAAAAAAAAAAAAAAAAAAAAAAAAAAAAAAAAAAAAAAAAAAAAAAAAATCCAAAATCCAAAAATAAATAAAATAGTAGTAAAAAAAGTTGAATATATTTTATATTTATGGTATCACTTTATTTATGGTTTTGTTCTTGTATTGAAAAATAATCCGTCTGCCCCTTCTAGGTTTTTGGTAAAAGTAGTTGACCCGGAAATTTAAAATCAGTTTTCCCGATAAAATTCCTGATATATTTTTATCACATGCTTTTAAAAAAATATCAAACCTTCACTATCTTCAAGTAGTTCTGACCTAAAATATGTCGTTGATATATCGGTGGTTGTTGTAAAGAAGTGAAGTTATATTACTTACTAATAACGAGTTAAATAGCAAGGTGCTTATAAAAAAAAATCGTTGTTTTAATTCTTAACAAGGCCCTAAAGTATCTATGTTGACACTAATGGTATTATTAGAGTTCACAGGATTTATGAAAACGAACAAAAATGCCCTACTGAAAAGTGCCATTACGTAAACATAAGATGCTTAATTTTGCTCTTATCATTTTGCTCAATTTTGACTTATCATCTTCTTCATGACAGCCATGAATATATTTTTCATTATAAACATTAAACATTAAAAACATTCTTAAAAAACTATATTTAAAAAACTGAAGTACTAATAAAATTTATCATTGATCCATATTTTTTTTTTCAAAGGAATTGTATTGCATTTGGACAGTTTTTTACGACACTAATTTATTTTTGTTGTATTTTAAAAGAAGCTTCCTCATAGGTCATTGGCCACCAAAAAAAAATAAAATATTTTGGGAAAACTGCTGCCTGGCCACTGGTTTATAGTATGCAAAACACGCCATCCCACGAAATCTGCATATTAACTCCCCAAAAGGTGCACTTTTGTTAAAATTTTTTTGATACTCGACGGCTGATTCGCATTTATGGCCAATAAAAGCGTTGGACGTTCAACACGAAACAAAAGGCGGACTGAAATTTATAGGTTGGAACCATAAAAATCTTATGTTTACGTAATGGATGTGTTTAGAAAAGGTCAGGATTATAAATATCTCTTGAGAAATGTATGGTTGAACGGCCTGAGTGGGATGTCAGAGAGATGCGGATACAGTCCGCATCATACCATGATATACTTTGTAGTGTATGAATTTAAATCGCTTATTATCATTGTACGAACTGTATCTTTGCAGATTTCTATAATTTATAATATAAATACGCCTTTTCAGTAGAAGTCAGCAGGGGTTGGATGTTTGGAAAAAGGTCAACAGTTATTTTATTTTATTATTTTTTGGGATCTAACTTAATTTAGCCGTCTCAGGGCTTACTAAATTCATTCCTTATATTTGTAAATTTTCTGTGTTTTTTTTTTTTTTTTTTTTTTTTTTTTTTTAATTTATCAAAGAAGCGAAATAGACGCAAAAATTAAAGTCAGCATTAACGATTTTAATAATTTTATGTCTATTGATTTGACCGTTTATACACAACTGTAGCCAAGTATGCAGTCCTACAAATATATGTAGTATTTAAGATGTTACATTTTTTAAATATTATTAGCTAATAATAATTAAATATTAATTTTTGTATACAATGATTATTATATTTCCGCGATTTTTATTTTTTTTTTTTTTTCGCTCTTATTGTTTTATAAGCTGCTGGTCTTACTTAAGCCTCACTTCTGGATGTTGCAGTGTTCCATTCCAGCACCGTTACCAGCAGTTTAATATCTCAATATTAATGGAATATTGAAATCATAAAAATTCATCGAGAAAAATACTTATTTTATAATTGTTATATTTTTGCTTAATATCTTCGAATGGTTTTTTATTGTATTGAATTCTTCCAGTAAAGGTTTATTGGTAATAAAAAGTTCCTAGGCAATTTTTACAGATAAAAAAAAAAAAAAAATCCTAGCTGCGTTTATCGGGTTTAATATCATAGCACTCATTAATTCAACCTTTTCAATTGTTAAATTTAAAATATACTTCATAGCAATACTAGTTTTAGTTTAATCTACTTCCATTGTTATTATCATTAAATTATATCATAACTGTAAGTCAGTGTTATTACTGTTCTTATTGCTTGTTAAAGCATTTTAATTTATTAAAACTTAAATGAATTATAAAAACAATTAAAAATTAAGGATAATCGATCTTGATTACTGCATTTGGAATCGTTATTAAAAAGTCTTATTTCTTTCAAATTCTAAAAATTAATCATAAAATAACTGATTACCGTTTAAATTATTTGCACAATCGTTGTATTGGCTATCAGCTTTGTTCATATTGTTGTTTTATTTGCATCATGTATTCAGTTTTTTATTTTATTATTTTTTTTTTCAAATTAATAATTCAAAGTTTAATTCTATTTTACATTTTTGTTATTATGTCATTATTTAATTTTTTAATTTTTTGTGTTATAAAACAATTAAGGGAACCAAAAACTCATTTACATCCTGAATTTACTGAAATTTAAACTCTTTGGAAATTTTTATATTGCAAATACGCCTTTGTTATAATCTGTATATTTCACCATCTGTACGTACACTCATGTACCTTTTGACAATCCCTGTCTCTTGACTAGTACGTCCCCTCTACCTGACAACCTGAAGTACTTGACCCTTTTTTAAAAATATTTATTTTTATTTGAATTTTGGTTTCATTATTGGTCAATTTTAAAATATGTTGAAAAAAGGACTTTTGGTTTTATATAGATACCAGTTTAAAAAAACAACATATTGGAATAGCCATATTATAAAAATTCATAGTAGTTTGGATTGACTATTTTTTCACTGAGATTACTGATATTTATTCTTTACTATACAAAATTATCCATCTTTGTTTATTAAATGAATAGTGGTAAATAATAGTGTATATTGGGTTTCATTATTTTTTTTTTTTTTTCCGAGGTAAAAGGTTCTATAAAATTTCGGGAATATCGTTAGCGCGGTTATCATTCCGTTTCCAGAGAACGCGCTAGCTTACGATGAACATCCTATATTTAATTTCTTGTATATTTCGTTTACTGCTAATCTGCTTCGTTTACAAAGCGTTAAATTATTGTTGAGGTGGTAGACTAACTTTGTATGTTACTCTCTAAGGTATATTCAGATTCTGTTGATTTATGCTGTTTCAGTTTTTCCGCTCCCTTATAAAGTTGCACCAAGTAATATATCGCACATATATTTCAAAAGTCACACGAAATAAAAATCTGCATTAAGAAAATGCGAAATCGGACAGTCTTGGATGAAATATCAAAAGTGTACCTGAATTATCTTTTAATCCCAACTAAAAGTAAGATGAATCAGGTGGAACTTGAAGTAAATGCGATACATTTTCAACATTTCATAGATGACTTTATTGAACTTAACCATAGTAATAACTCAAATGCAGATTTTTGAGTTTGTCACTTTTGAAACACAATATAACATTATTCCCTTCACCAATTCAATTACTATTTTTATATGTATATATTTACTATTTTTATATGTTTAGGATCTGAATTTCTCCATTCAGCTTTTCCTCCTTCATGTTTATTGCACGTTTTGAAAATGTTTGACCGTTTTCAGGGCGGCTTATATTTTCTCACCGACTTTTTCCTGTTGATAATCTCCCAGGAGATTGGCACTGCCTTTTTCCACTTTCATCAACGGAAACGCGGCTGGGGTAGAAATCCCCCCGAGACAAGGGGGGGGGGGGGGTATCACGTGCGGCGATAAAGAAACGAAGGCAGTGGCGTCAATGAGGTGAGACCGCTCAATGGTGCCACCAACTCTAAATAATAACGCCTTTTGTTTGGGAGCCAGTGTGCCTTCGACAATGGGCAAACTAAAACAATCGGTGAAAGGACATCTAACGACACTTCCATCTTCATTCCGGCCTGTAATGACCAACTCTGGACCGTACATTAATTAGGCAACAGTTGAAGATTTTTAATTTTTTTTTTTTCCTGAAAGGAAGGCTCGGGCAGTGATTAAGTGGATTCTTATATGAAGGATCTGCTTGGCCTTGATAGAGATTAAGTAAGCTGAGGGATCGTTGAAGTTCTTCGGTTCCAAAATGTCTGCTCGATATCCCAAATCTCTTGTGTCTCTGTTCATCCAAAAATATTTTGTCTTGAAATTCTTCAATTTTTAAAAAATATATTTATTGATAATTACAACTGCATACATTATATACAACAAGTAAATTTGAAGAAAATAATTACAATGACATGTGAATAACGTGCAAAGTTGCACTTCAATAACTGTTTTACATTAGAAAGTCCCTAGGCCAACTTATTTTCGAATCTAACACCTCGAAGAGTTATTGGGCATCGAGTAAAAAGCAAGTTGGGAAAATAGTGGATTCACGTGGGTATGTTGTTTGTTATGGACAGGATCTGGTTTGGGCCAAATCAGCAACATATAGAACATTAGGATCTTGTTTTGTGACATAATAACGAACATTAAGAATTTTAAGAAGGATTTTGGATTGTAAAGGTTGGATACGAGAAGAATTGGAAGGCTTAGTAGACCCCCAAAGCTCAACTCCATAGGTCCATATTGGTCTAATTATTGTCATGTGAGTACGACTTTAGTAGCCTACTGGGAGCTTTGAACGCTTGTCTAGTAAATGTTGGAGTTGTCGGAAACGATGACCAGTTTCTTGTTTTTAATTCTTGTATGTGGATTCGAAGTCAATCTTGTTTCCAGATGTAATCCTTGTGAATCAGTTTAACGGGGATCAGTGGAATATTAAATGATACTGCAGGATATGAAGTCGCAGGTTTACGATGAAGGGTAAAAGTAATTTAATGAGATTTGTTTGGATTTATTTTAATTCTCCATTTTTGATGCCATTCATAATTATTTGTGATATTGCTGTGAGCGATGTGGCTGTAGTAGGAAGGGTCTAGACGTCAGCCTTCCATCTAATTTCAAAACTGCAATAAATCAAATTAATTTAAAATTTTGTAATTATTATTTTTAATAATCCTAATATGCTTCATAAGCCCTGGTCAAAGAATATGATTAACACCTAATGAATGGCATAATTTTTACCAGTTAGTATATGATTTGTTTTGTTCTATATTATACTACGACTTCAAAAATGATATATAATATACCTAGTATAACCCAAAGTGAAGACATCATTCGTAAACTTTTTATTTTGGTGGAATTAATTAATAAAGTGGGAATATTCTTCACAAATATTCCCTTATCTATCATAAGCTAATACAAGAATTTCCTTTCATAAGAATAAAAACTGAATAACCTTCACATCCAAAAATATCTAGCTAAATCTGAGACGAGTGAAGTTATTTATTTGGATGGTCTTTATCTCTGAGCGATCCACGAGTTGCGAGTTGAAGGGCATTAGGCAAGCCCAAGGACGCAGAAGAAATGTTCCTAACCTCAATTGCTGTTCATTTTCTTGACGCGATCCCATCTCCTAAACTACTTAGCTTCTGCCTCTCCTGCTGCCTTTTTTTTTTATTCTATTTTTTCTCGGAGCAATCCTCTGTTGACAACGATTTTTAGATTATTACTTCGCCTAAGTAAAGTGCAACATACAAGTATTGAGAATTAATAGCTAACATTTAGCTATATATTTTGATTAGTTTGATACACTTGGTCTTATTTTTCGATAAATTGTTGGTATTGATGTCCTAGAATTTTTTTTTTTTGGGAGACAAAAGCAAGAGGATGCAATGGAGAATGAACAATTATTTTCCACTTCAATTTAATTTTTTTTTTTTTTTCGAAGATTAATTTCGAATGTTAAACATCCAGTACCTAATATAAAACATACAAAGAATGCTCTAGCTTACGATATACATCCTGTTTTTAATTTTTTTTTAATATGAATGAACGTTGTTTCGTTTACTACTAATCTGCTTCGTTTACATAGCGTTGGGTTGTTGAGGTGTTGGAGAAACATTTATGTCGCACTCTGAGGTCCATTCAGGTACTGTTGATTAATACTGTATCAGTTTTTCGCTCTCCTATAAAGTTGCCTAAAGTAACATATCGCACAGATATTTCATAAAGATAAAAATCTGCATTTAGAAAATGCGAAATCGGACAGTCTTGTAAGAAATATCGAAAGTGTACCTGCATTACCTTTTAATCTTAACTGCAAGAAAGATGAATCAGGTGGAATTTGAAGTTAATTTGATACCTTCTCAACGTTTTATAGGAGATTTTATTGAATTTAACCATAGTTTCAAAACATCAGGCCTATGTTACATAAATACTATATATTAATTCCAATTATTGGGACACCTCATAAAAAAAAAAAAAAAAAAAAAAAAAAAAAAAAAAAAAAAAAAAAAAAAAAAAAAAAAAAAAAAAAAAAAAAAAAAAAAAAAAAAAAAAGATAATTGACAGAATAAAAACTGTCGTAACTCTGTCAATGTTGTCAGTCAATGCAATTTTTTGAATTCATAGTTTCAGATAACTATTTAATTTCTAAGCTGTTATAATTTTAATGCTTTCTTGCTTATTGTTTTGGATTTCTAATTACTTTTTTTAATCATCATTCCTCAAGTAGAATCATCATAACTGTTATTTGATATAAACCATTCTATGGCGATTTATCATATTTTGATATTATTCAAACATGGTAGTTTATTGGTAAAAAAAATTAATGGTATTTTTGGGGATGATGTTGGGTGGAGAAGAAGGAAGTTCGGAAGCCCCCGGTTTGGCTCTCAGTGGCCCTGGTGAGCACTTATATTTTCATAAAGTACAAATGGAGATTGACTATTCCTTGTAAGTATTCAATATCTTGGCTATGGAAACTAATTATATCATATCGTAACAGTATTATATAAACTTCTCACGAGCTGTGGTTTGCAGTTCGATGAAGGTCACACAACTTTCTATATCTGCCGAAGGTGACTTGATCTGCCTTTCTTGATGCGGGTTCCAAGCTTTCGCAAATCATTTCGCCGTTCGTTAGCTTCTTGCTTATCAGGTATTCAAACATATCCAAGAGATAATATTCCACCTTCAATTTTGCCGTTCTTATCTTCCGTGGTACTCATATTTATTTATTCTGGCAAAATGACTAGTGAGGTTATCTGTCCATTGGCTGATGTGGTACGCTAACGGAAAACGGAGGAGTGGGTTTCAACGCCCCTTTATTTTCTCTGGTGTCGAGCTTCTGGTTAAATTGGCAGCTCTTAAGTAGCCCGGCTCGCTCTTTGGAAAAGCTGTTATCTGTGCGGCGTTAGACAAATTGTGTTGGAGCTCCGGTTCGATAAGTTATCTCCAACACAAAAGCCATTGTTGGCGCTGCGCCCTTGAAGCCGAGTTCCTTGCTAGATTAATGAACAATTACTTCACCTAATTAGATCCTCATTATAGGCTCAGAAGATGAAGTATGTATGTTGTTAATTATTGGTGAGATTTGTTGGGATTAGGCTAATGGCTTATATTTCTGAATACCTGTTAATTATTGTAGTCATTGAGATTTGCTTCTTGACATATGGGTATCATTTTTTTTTTCAGTATATTTGTGGCCCTTTTTTTATTTTTTTTTTTTTTTTTTTTTTCACGGAACGGCCTTAGAAACCACCCGAATATCATTATTTTCACTTCTTTTCATGCCCCGTCTTTCTCCTTCTCTCTTCTCACCTTTTCTTCATTCTTTCCGATTGCTCCTTCCTTCTTTACTCGGTCCACGCTATTCCTTTTCTCTCATCACTCTTTCCTACAAGATCCTTAATTTCTTTTAGTCTTTTCCTATAGTCATCTCTATCGAAACAGTCTTGGTTCGTTATTTTCAGTTTATCTGTTTCTTCCGTCATATGTTTGATATACCCCTCAGCACTCTTGTATCATCTCATCTTAAAAAATATTTTTCTATTTAATCTCTTTGGGTGCATCCTTACCATATGCCCATAGTACCTTAATCTTCTTTATTTATTTGTTAAATTTTTGAGCGTAAAACCTAAAGGTCATCAACGGTCGTCTTGATAGAAAGTTATCTATATTTTGTAATATAGCTTTTCTCTATAAAGCTATAAATATATAAAGATTCGGTTAACTTTTTTGGTGTGTAGTATGGGCATTCGGTAAACATATGGTATATTGAAAAAACATTGCCACACATTTCACCATTGGGAGGAGCCTTTTTGGTTATAAGGTGAAGATGTGTTGTTCTGGAATGGCCAATTCTTAATCACGTTAGGATCACTTCTTAATCACCAATCCTCTGCGATTGGTACGGCAGGAACTGCTCCATGATTTTATATCCTTCTTAATAACCTTAAGTTTATTTGTTGGGCTGTGATCCCATATGGGATGCTTAGGATGCTTGCCACTCTTGGGATACCTTCTCTCTAAGTGGGCGTGCAAGTTCTGGTGCCGTTTCAGTGGTAATTTACCTTAATCTTCTTAGTCTTATGTCCGTTTCCAAATCATTTATTTCTTTGGATATTTCCATATTAGGTTTCAACCTATAGCCTTCTCGTGTCTTCATTGGGCCGTAAATTCTATCTAGTATTTTTCTTTCTATCCATAACATTTTTATTAGGCTGGGAAAGGAAGCGGTTTAATGAACTATATTGTAGTATGTTTTTTAAATCCAAAACAAAGGACAAAGTTATGTCTAAAACAAAAACTAAATCTTAATGAATTTTTTTACCCCTTTCATTTCATTGCTAGTTCTAATCAACGTTAAGTTTATTGATTCATGTTTTATATACCAATAAAATTTTTATTTATGTTAAGAATATACCATAAAAAAAAAAAATATCAAGCCATCCAAAAATGATCATTGAAAAATAAAATTGTTTACAAATAAATCAACTACATTTTTGATTATTAAATCGAGATATAGAAGTTAAGATTTAATATTTATTAATAAATTCATTCCTCCCAAGTCTTGGTTTGAGGTAAATGTTAGCTGTTCTATTATTTGTATGTTTCTTTTGTTTATTATCATATTTTTTTATTTTATAACAAAGTTTTATATTTATTATTTATTGTTTATTAATATTATTTATTTATTCATTGCAGGCCGGGCAAAATTATGGGGATGAGTTCTACAAATCCCTAACAAACTTTATTCAATTTTAATTAAACAGTCTACTTTTTTCATTAGTCAACTATTTTGTATTCTATTGAGGCAAAGTGAACACTGGTCCGTTTAATATTACGTACAGATATGAAAAGACAGAATTAAAATTAAAACTAATAATAAGAAAAATGGTGCTATAGTGTTTTACTCATTTTATTTTTATTGTAGATTTTTTTTTTTAAACTAATTGTTTATTTAATTTTTTTCTTTTAATAAATTTTCTGTAGTAATGTTATTTTGAGACTCTGTTGATGTGTTTTCATTTAGTCTTTTCCTGGCATGAAAGTGCGCCCTTATAAAAATAACACAATGGATGGGATTGAAAGACATGCACTTTCGTAAATGGTAATAGCTGTTCATTGTTTTCTTGGCGATAATGGAATTACTGACAAAGTGGTGCATTGAGAACCTTCAGCTTTACGCTACTGGAATTTCTATTGATAGAAAAAAAAAATTATTTACTTGCCGGTAGAGGAAAGCTTGTTGAGTAGATCACCGCCTTTCTCTTAAAATTATTATAATAAAGCTATTCTTTTTTTCTTTTTTTAAACTATTACTGATTCATTTTCAAATTTTCGAACTATTTAAAATTAATTCTAGCCGTAGTTTTAGGAAGCTTTTCCAAGAAGTTTTCTACAGACCATTCCTCTCAATTTTCAAATAATAGTATATATCATAAAAAAAAAAAAATAAATAAAAAAAAAATTAAATCATATAATTCACCATTTTATTCATAAATATATATTAAGAATTTAATTCTAATTCTAATTAGCGAAATTAAAAATAATTCTAATAAAGGTTCAGATTTTAGTCAATCTATTAATAAAAATGTACTTCAATAAATTTAATTTAGTATAATCATCAATATTATCACAAATCATAATCTCGATAGTTTAACGTGAATGGGAATGAATGTGGAATATCGAAATTATATATGGGATAATAAAATTGAAATATTGATAAGAAACTTTAAAATTGAAGTAAAATATACATAGTACCTATTTACAAAATAATAATAATAATAAATAAAACAAATAAACTTGAATTCAAGTCAATATTTGACACCAATGGGTACTGGGCCCCTGTTATTCCTCACCTGCCGTTGTAATAATCGTATCTTTTTGTATTCTTGCACATTCTCCGAATGTTGATGTAGATATGCAGATGTTACCAAAACAAGTAAAAAATTAAATAAAATAATGTTTTCCATGCTTGGACTAGCGGGAAATTCGAATTATCGAATTAAACTGTATAAAAATAAAAATATTAGAACTAGTCCGGCAAGGGAGCGCCAACATTCAATTCGTGGAACCGTCCCAGGTGGTTATCAAACCCACGGCCTTCTAAACCGGGAGCTTTAGGATCCTGATCTCATCGCGCATGGCTATGAAGCTAAAAATACTTTAAATTGAATACGAATGATAAGTGAACTATATGCTGAAGAGATAACATAAATAACGACAAATTGTCTGCTATTATAATTTAGCGTATAAAGAAAAATATATGTTGTTTTTAAAGTATAAGTTGCCTTAACTAAACATGTCTACTGAATTAAGAAGCCTTCGAAAAATATAATAAAACAATTCAGGAACCTCTTTAGCCTACCAGAATGCCATCCTTGACCAAAGAACCACTGAGTGAGGCGAAATAAGAAAAATTTCATTTTGGTGACTTCTAATTGTGGTTTGATTCTTAAACATTTTTGAATTTATCGTGCCTTTAATTAATTAAAGTGTATGTATTTTTTTAACATAATATAGAAGATTTAATTAAACAAAGAAAAGAATTTGTATGACCGTCTGTATTTTCATACATGTCAATGCAAATTTCTGTGTAATAATTATCGGTGAACTATAATTTTTCTTCTGTTTTTTCTTTACTATTTAAGTCGTGTCATCTCAGTCAAGAAATTTTTTTTTAACTTATAACGGTCCCAGTCGTATTTGTCTGCTATGGAAGTAGGAATTAACACTAAAAGGTAAGCGAACAATGAGGAAACTTCAAACTGTTCTTTTGAGGAGAGTCGGTCAGATAAAATGAGCTGTTCCTTATACTGACAGTTATTAGAGGGATAGGTTAAACTGTACAATGTTTACTACGTGCTCAATATTTTCCTTCAATATTTCCCATTCTGGAAGAAGCGAACCGCAATTAACAAATTCCATATGAGATGAATCTGCGCACTTTATTTAATGGTTTGAGACTATATTGGTTTACCGTTTCATTCCTATCCTAAACACTGCTAATAAAATTTAGCTATATCTAGCTGCTATAGAAAAGATTCTAGAAATAGGCTCAGAAGATCTACTATGATTGGGGTAAACGCTGAAAAAAAAAATTGGGGATCACTATTGACTAGACGCTCCACCCTCTCCACATGCTTAGAATACCTTTTAATCGAACCTTGTTCCGATTTATTTCCATGCTTTGTTCCGTACTTTCCTCTTAATAAAATGGGAAATAAGAAAATATAAAAAACTAATTCAATGTTGAATGAATATTATTGTAAATCAGAATTAATATAATATTATATCACGAGTAATGTTAACTTATAATAAACATTCTCATGTTTGGGAAGTGGAAATAAAAAATCATATTTACATATAACTCCAAATCCATGCTAGAAGTTATATTGTCAATTTCTGCCATATTTTCTAGTTTTAGGAGAAAATATGAAACTTCTGATATAATTTCTCACATTTCTTTTTTTTTAGATCGAAGTATTTTTTTGAATTATAGTATTAAGTATCTGGTTCATCTTAAAGCGATACGTAATGTGGATGACAAGAATTCATTCACTCAATATTTAAACAGAACATTTTTCACATAAAGGAAGTGGTAAAAACGAAATATAAATATATAAAACACTATATCCATGTAGAAACTATTTTTCTTAACTTATGTTACACTTTCGCACATAAGGAAAGAGGAAATAAGAAAATATCAATTTATAAAACACTAAACCATGTTGAAACTCATGTTTATTTATCTTGTACCTTTTACGATTAGGAAGACGAAATATCAATATAACTCATTCAACAACACAATCCTCATTGAAGCTGTATAAATATATGTTCACATGTGAGGTTATAGGAAAGAGCTATCGATAAATATGAAACTCGAAGCGAAGCGTTGGAATAGATCTTGTAGTGCATTGCTGTCTGAGCCAGTTTGTAAGCGCCCCGTCGATAGCAATACCAAAATTTGTAACAATGTCCACTTGCCTTATTAAGTATTTAAGAGGGATCATTTCTTAACTCCATGGATTCATTTTTCTCTATCCTAAACCTCCTCAATATTAAGGCCACTGATATCAATATTCATCTTAGAGCTGTTAGATCTTGAATAGGTAGTTTAGTAGTTGGTAATGAATGCGCATCGAACAAGCGGTTGGTTTAACCGCGCTTGAATGCCGATACTCAATGCATCCCTGAAATATTTCCTTCGGTAGCAGGCAATCATTTATAAGCTAATACCCAGCTTACAGTTCTACACTCCACTCTAATCATGCTTGTATTGAATCTAACAATGTGTTCTTAAGGCCTTGAGTTATCCTCTTTTTGAACCAAGGGACGTTTGTTGTTTTGTTTCCTTTATTTTCCTTTATTATTTTACCGTAGCTTAACTCACAATCAGGAATATTCCTTGTACGCTGACCGACCAAAACCAATTCTACCAAATTAATTCTTTTATTCCTTCTGCTAAAAGTTTCATTTTTATTTTAATGTTTACGTCATTATGAACTTTAAACAGAGCTTATTAGGAGTATTATAAATATGGATTAAATAAAATACACCAGTATTTAAAAGTTTTACGAAGCAATTACAAGTGTACGAAATTAACTTTCTTAGGTTTTTTCCCCTCTCTTATGTTGTATTATGTGAAATTCGATGGTGTATGGCTCTAATGTGTTTGTTAATAAATTATTGATGGATATGCCCCAGTGAATGTAGAACTATAATAAATTATATTATTTTAAAATACTTATTTAAATAGTACTTTCTTTTATTAAATTAATATTATTATTTATTATAATACGTTTCTTTTGCCCTGCTTAAAGTATCAATCTAGAAAAATATTGAAACTTTAAACCAAGAAAATGACAAAAATCGATTGGGTGGAATTTTTCGCCTGACAGTAAACTTTTTGAACACTAATTTATAAAATTCACTTAAAATTCTACGTTACGTTTAACCTGATAATATGTTGCACGAAAAATACTATCTCCTCAATTTATTATTATTATTTTTAAAAGAGGACTGTTGGAGATACAGGCATCCATTTTTACTTAGATAAAAGACAAATATATGCGCTTCTTGTGTATTTCTACAGAGATTGGGAAAAATATTTAGCTGAAAAAATTGGATTTAAAAAAAAAAAAAAAAAAAAAAAAAAAAAAAAAAAAAAAAAAAAAAAAAAAAAAAAAAAAAAAAAAAAAAAAAAAAAAAACCGACTTAAAGATTAAACCTGCATGTACAAACTTGAGCTAAAAGGTAAAAAATAACATTTTAATTAATTCAAAACAAAAAGCATAAAAGGATAATCAACGAAATTATCGATACTTACATACCTATTAACAATTTATGATCAGTTTTTTTTTTTCGATTCGGTGCTAAGAAAGGTAGTTTAATACTGTCTTTGCAACGAACATTCAGCATTTCTCTATAATTATCAGCTTTCTTTCGATATCTGTTCGTTTTGGTTGGCACCGACTCCCAAAATAACTGATCATAAATCGTTAATAGGTGTACAATATTTTTCAAGTTATTACAGGTAGGTTTAATCTTCCAGTCGGTTTTGGTTTTTTGATTTCAATAAAATTTTTATGGGTCCACCCCTGAAGTATGAACCACCAATCAAAAAAAGAACTATCAATATAGCAAAGAATAATCGCGTAGCAAAACTACTGGAAAAAAAAATACAGTCGGTTTGCTAACATCTTCCTTTTAAGCTTAAAAATTACACTATAACTGGAATTATATAAGAATCTACATGGCTGTGTTTAGGATAGAATTGTGGAAGTATTTTCTTCTTATATATGTTTTTTTTTTTTTTTAATTATTACATTTTTTTGTGTTAGATTATAGTTTAGATACTATTTAGATAAACTGAAATACTGTTTTTCCTACTGAAAGCTTAACTAGACTTACTTCCTAAATGAAATGTTTACTACAAACTATTTTTTAACTTGAGTCCAGATCATTATGCTGTCGCCTTCAACCGTAATATTATGCCCAAAGATAATAGAATTAAATTTTTTGCTTATTACGGTCGATTATAGATTTTCGATATTGCATTGTAAATTACTTAGCGGCTCATAACAACTTCTTCAAAGGCAAATTTACGTAATTAACTAGCTTATTTAACGCCCCATTATTCTCCGAAGCGGCCGTAAACGATTTGGTCTAAACTTTTCATCAGTTAAGTAGTTTCTTCTGGTCACCGCATTATTTCATGCTGCTTACTTAAAAAGTTAAAATATTTTATTATATCATTAACGTAAATATTAGACATAAGAATCATAATTATAAAATCTAACTAGCGATCTAATGCAAAAGAAAAAAAAAAGTTTTCTTTTGTTCTGTTATTTATTCCTACTGCTTCTGATTAAGAAAAAGTCGTCAAATTTTAGATCCAAGCAACACCAACAGAGCTAGTGGGTGTCAAAATAGCCGCAACTTAAATTTGTAGGTAAAACGTTACTTATTCATTCATAGCTGCTAAACATTAGGTTCTAGTGACAAATGTTTTAAAAAAAAAAATAATATTCTCTATTAAATTTCTGATCAGATATCAGTCGTCAAATTTTCGATCCGAGCTACATTGAATTAAAGCGTTTCAAAATGTTACATTTTTGAGGGTGAAAAAAACCCTAAAAACTATAGACCCCAACCAAAAGCCAAAATAAATAATTTGAAGTGAATCAGATTTTTCCTTTTGCGTCTTTTTCACATCTTCTCACCGAGGGAATTGTATTTCTTTTGAGTGAATTGGATATCCCTTCAAGTATCACTAAGAATATTTTTCATTCTGATCTAAACCCTGAAAACCAATCTATTGACAATCTCTAATCCAAACTCTAATAATTTGAGTTGTTTAAATAATATGTGTTCCTATTGAGTTTTCCTTGTATTCTAATGCTATCCATATTTTTATAAATATTTTTTATATTTAAATTCAGAATCTTCGGTTGATTTACTTTGAAAATTTAAAAAAATCTAAATACATCATCACAATTTTTTGCTTTGCTAAACCAGTTTGGCAACGGGTCGGAATGAGATGAAAAGATAATAGCATTTAATAACCGGCCAGACACCGCCATGCAAGACCGAGTTCCTTTTACTGTCACATCTCAGATCGTTGACCCAAAGCAAAATATTTATTAAATTCGTTTTTAATTGGGTTAAGGTATGAAGGAAACATTTTTTTTTTTTTTTTTTTTTTTTGCGAATTTCTTTTCTGTATATACAGTCGGGTGTTTGTTTATACCGTTCCCTGAAATAAATATATGTATATATTTTAATTGGAACTGAAATAGTCTGAAAACTAATTTTATAGTTTTATGTTGTTGTTTTTTTTTAAACAAAACTATAAAATAAACTAAGTTATATAAGTAGAAAAATGGTCATGGATGCAGTTAAGTAAATAAATATGTCCAAGTTTTTTAATAAAAAAAACTTTATACTTGGCGTGCCAACGTTTCGACCTACCGTGCAGATCTTCTTCAGAGCTACAGTAACAACAATTGGATAAGACCAAAATGATCCAAAAAAAAAAAAAAAAAAATACAAAGTAAATTAGTTAATTTTAAAGTAATTAATTTTAATGTTAATGTTAAAGTAAATTAATAGTCGTTTACATAACTAGAGAAATATATGAAGTAAATTACATAATTGAATACAATACACTATGTAATTAACTTCTGTTATTCTTCTGATTATCTAAACAACTATTAATTCTTCGGAAAACTAATTTACTTTGTATTATTTTTTTTATTTATTTATTTTTTTTTTATCATCTTGGTCACATACAATTTTTGTTATTTTAGCTCTGAAGAAGACCTGCAAGGCAGTTCGAAACGTTGTCACTCTATATATAAATTTTTTATTTAAAAACATGGACGTGTTTATTTACTTGACTGCATCCCTGACCATTTTAATACTTGAATTACATCCTACAGTAAACCACAGAATCCTCATCATGAAACTAAGTTATAATTTACAACATATTCAAATTTTCATTTTGAATTGGAGCGCTGCAAATTTAAGATATTTAATTTATCCCTGGCTGGGAAATAAATTGACCACGGATATGTCTATCTATGGTCTACTGATTTTAATGATTACTTAAATTATCAAGCAAATTAAATTACCTATCAAACATTATTCGAAATAAACAATGTTGAGAGAAAATATGTGTTTTAAAACTGGCTTTTTTCACTCAAATTTTCGATAGCTCATAAATGGTAAGTCCTTGCAACAAATTTTTAAAACAAAAAATATCCTCCATTGAATTTCTGATAAAAAATTTTCGGCTGGAAATTTTCGATTCGAGCAACTCCAACTATCCACGCTAGAGCGTGTCAAAATGTTACATTTTTGTGTGTGAAAAAAACGTTATACCAAAAAAAAAGGATATACCCCAGCCAAAAGAAATGTCCCATTTAATTAATAAAATATTATGTTTATTTATAAAAAAAAATATCTCTTCAAAAAAATACGCTCTCGATAGAATTTTTAACCATATCTGATTTCCATCGACTTTTGATGAACAATTTTTTTATCGTTTAAAAGGTGGTCAGGTCTGTTAAAAATATATACCTGAAGATATATTTTTGTAACATTCTCAGCATTTCCTATTTCACTCTTTAGTTTTTTTTTTTTCTATCAAGATTGGATATTCAGTATTCCAATGATGGATATTCATTAAGATTCCAGTTTGAATATTCCAGTAGCCAGTTTGAATATTCCAGTAGCCCTAGCAGAAGAAGATAATCCTGATCATAACTGTCACGAAGTTACTATAAAGAAATAATGTGGTGGCATTTATTCAAAACTTGTTTTTGTCTTGTGATGCGAAAAAGTGTGGGTGGATTCTCACAGGGAGCCTATTTTTTTATTTTTTTATTTATACGTTGAATATTTTCATCAGGAATAAATTAAACGAAGAATTTTCCCGTAATTTGAATCCCATCTACTTAGACGGGTTTAAAATAAAATGTAGCTTCTTGTTTTTTTCGCATATTTGTTATCAACCCACGAGAGTCAAAAAGCTAATCTCTTCCTTGTTGAGGCGTAAAGGGAATACCATTTCATTTTCCAACATTAGACTATTGATTTATTGATAATAAATTTAATGGTACATGATCTTCCCTCCCAAATTGAAGGGTCATGATAAGTAATGATGTACAATATTTAGAATTATCTTCAAAGCAATATTGTATTTAACTATATAATCCGTGTTTTCCTCAGGCTTCTAAACGAATATTTTCTGTATATTCAAGTTAATGAAATGTTTCCTTGATGTTTAACTTACTGTACAACTTTTCAAGTAACCAAAAATAGGTATTTTTAAAATAAAATATTTCAATTACGATTGATGAACTATTTTCCACTGCTATTGGAATTTTTATGTTTGAAGATTTCGAATGTAAAACATTCATCATCAGTTGAAATAAGTTGAAGTCTAATAAATGTTTGATCAAAATGTATTTATTTACATGACTACAAAACTTCTTGGTTCGTCCCTTAGAACTCAGTCTTCTTTAGGTTTGCTTATCTATTACCAGTCATTCCATTTTTTCTCCTTAAGTGTTTATCAACATGTTTGTTTTCTCATCTTACATTTAAAAACATTTAATGTATTGAATTTATCTAGCTAAGTGTCGATGTTTTCAAATTCTTTGTATGTTTTCAAAACTGATGTTAAATGTTTAACATTAGAAACTAGTATTCGAAAAAAAAAAAATCTCATAGAAGTAACAATTACTTCATCGATCCTAATTTTAGAATCTATTGAGATTTAATCAATTTTAGAATTTATTGACCCTTTTAAAACATCGTGAGTACCTCGAGTAAAAATTATTGCTGTTCCTAAAAAAAATATCCTTTGTCTTTGCATGTCCTATCCTTTTACAACAAAGGGCAGCTTAAAGTTTTAGAAAGGCTGATTTAAATACAATTTCCGCTGGTTAAGGTCCTTCGACAGTGGTCATGGGCCTCCAGGCAGCCTTATTTCATCCGATGACTGGACAGTTCTGCCTACTTGGAACCTTGCCAGCCTGTAGCCAATCGTTCAGACCTCATCTTGGAACCTAAATCCATTTTTCCTCAAGAGGCTAATGGCGGTAATCTAGAGTTCTGTTATGGAACTATTACCACGCTCTCCTGTTAATGGGTCGTTACGGTGAATACTGAGGATACTCCGTCCCATTATGTCATCGGCTTAGTCGCGCTTTGTTTGTTCTTGCCCTGCTCTTACTTAACGCCTTGATCACTACCTTTGTTCTTAAAGTTCACTTTTTATCTGTCCTTATTAAGATAAATCTACCGGTAGTGGACAATGCTAGGCTTTAAATCAGCTGGGAGAAGGCAGTAAAAGTGGATGCTAACTTAGATTAGCTAAGATTACCTTGGGGACCATCAATTAATATCTTCTAGTGCGATGTTTATTCTTCTCGAATATCTTAAATCATTAAGGAATTGGATACAGAATTTGGGGATCAGTCAGGGTTTTATATGTCATATTGAAGTATTTTACAAAGAATTGAATTCTATAGAATTCCAAGTTATACCATTAGCACAAATTTGATCAACTAACTTTTTATTGCTAATCAATCGGAAAAAAAAGGTGTCGACTACAGACACATTATACCCTTACAATTTATTTATTTACACTTACAATTTATTTGTTTGAAATATATTGAGTTCTATTGCTATACTTTTATACTAGTAAAATAAATTCCCCTGGACCAAAATCTTTTAAATTTTTTATTTTTTTCAGTACCTAACTTTTTCTTTGAATAACTGCAAGCTGCCTGACTCAAAGGACAGTACTATGAATGACAAAGACTCATTCACACAATATGCACAATGATATAAAATAAAATAAAATAAATAAAGTAAGAAAATTAAAATAAACAGCCTCTTAAGATACAAGAAATAAAATAAAATGAATAAATGATAATATAAAATAGGTAATGATTGTTAAAACTAATAAATAAAACAATAAAAGTTAAGGAAGAAAAAACTACACCATATCATAACTACACCTATGAAAATTTGGATTGATGAATTAATTGCCACTTTTATTAGAATTATTTTCTATTTTTAAGAAAAAAGAAAAGATTTTTTAAAAAATCTACCTGGGAAATCTCGAATTTATAGCCCGTTTTCCCATTTTGGTCCAAAGAGATACCAACGCTCGGCTGCTTCACTCAGTTTTGTGAACTATTCCGGCTCCAGACCGTTTAATGTTTAATTCGTATTTAACTAAAATATGACGAATTTACAGTCGAATTTCATTTTATCTGTTATTAAAATTCCTTAATTGAACTAACTAAATAATTGTATCATAATTGACTGGTCCTTATCATATGTGCTAAATCAAAACCAACTCTATTATTTTTAAAGTCATACACCGTTCGACCATTATTAGCAATAATTACTTGAATTATAGTGTTGTGTAACCATTGTTAATTAATACTCATCTGTTGTATCAACGATTGTAATGATAATCAATGTGTAACCGGAAAAATCAAAATAGGTGGTCATAAGTGCAATCTATTGATCATTAACTCTAATTATTTTAGTGAATAGTTATTTTTGTTTTATACTATTTTTATATATATTGTTATTTTATGATGGATAAGATACCGTGATTACTAGTTTAATTTTTATAGATAGTGAATATAATCATTCGTTACTCTTATCTTGGCTATTGTTATTTTTTTTTTTTAAACTATGTATTGATATTTACTATTGTGTACATTATATACAACAAGTAGATTTTAGGATAACGATTAAAAAAGCATGCAAACAACTACTCACTAGTAGCACTTCAATAAAAATGCTACATTGTAAGGTCCCTTGGCCATTGACTTTTCAGACGCCCCGGAGAAATATCAGGAGTGGGTATGGAGTTCACTATTAAAGGGCAAGTTTCTGGTTTGGGCCAAGTCAGCCACATATGCGATAATCCAAAATATTCGCTAATTCAAACTGTCTAGGTTTTAATTATTTCTTTTAGTGAGAGTCTAATGTCCCTATAAAACTAGCTTGTATATCTAAGTATTTTGATTGTAAGCATTGGACACGAGAAGAATTGGAAGGTTTAGTGGAGACTCAAAGCTCAACTCCGTATGTCCAAACGGGTCTAATTACTGTCATGTCAATAAGTCTTCTGTAATTTATTGGGATCTTTGAACGCTTATCTAGTAAATGTTGGAATAGAACAAAATGTAAAGCAGTTTCTTTTCGTTTAATTCTGGTATGTATTGTTATTTCGTAATGATTATTTTCCAAGTTGGAGTCATCATTAGAAAACACAAATAATTTTTATTAATTTCTTAATAAAAAATAATTTTTTATAATTAATATTAAATAAAAATAATATAAGTTATAATTAACTTTTTTCGTCATTTGATCGTATTATTTAAATCGGCCACTGCTTAGTGTCATAATATTTTTCTATTTTAAATAAGTTTAAATCGGCCACTGCTTAGTGTCATAATATTTTTCTATTTTAAATAAGTTTATTATATTATGATTTACTCTTCTTAGAAAAAATAACTATGGATACAACTCTAGAACGGAATTGATCAACAAAGGTATCTAAATTATTTATTCTAAAGTACGGGAATTAGTATTATTTTTAATTCAGAAGTAATTAGGTGTTCTGCTGAATATTATGTATTCTATTTATTATATTATGTTTAGGCCTTCATAAGAAACTATTTTCATGACAAAGGTTGCAAATAGATATTCAATGTACAGTTTTTCTCTGTCCTGAAGTTCAGATTTTCTTTAACTGAAGTCATCTCAGTAATCAATCATTTAACTACTTTCGTGATGCCACAAAATGTAAGTCGCAAAAGCGGTTGTTAACTGACTGGTTATAAAATCCGAAGGTGGAGTGGGATTCCATCACGTAGGGCCTGGAGGTAATTGTTCCTCTCATCATCTTACCACCTTCCACCTTCCAGTAGGGGCTCATCAACCTCTTTTGCTCCTTTTGTGTTTCTTTGAATTTTCAATCATCCCATCCTGCCTATCGTCTACGATTGCCTTTGTCAGTGACAAGGGCCTCCCCCATAGTGACCACAGCTTCTGTTTTCCCACTCTTCTTCTAAGTGAGGTAGCGTCTTAGGTAGTGGCCTCAGGGTTATTACGAACCCCACGGCCTTCAGTTAATACTCTTCCGGATAAAGACATGATTGAAAATCTGCTCCGTAATAACGTTTATTTTTCTCCGACCTAACAACCAATAATCTTTAGATTGGTAGAATACTCAATCCGAGATATAAAATATCTCAAGTGGTTTTGATATTCAAACAGGTTAATCTGTCGTTGATATTTCATCTCGTACTTTAGAATTTAACTATATTTTTTACCTTTGTCTGTAATTAGAACTAAATCATTATCAAATAGGCTTTTAAAATATAGAGAAAGGTGGTGTGTTACCTCCTTTGAATTCCTAAAATAATTTTATAGCTTTTTTAGCGATTGAATAACAGGCCCAATTATGTATTTTTTTCTTTTAAATCTACTCATTTAACCAATCCATCGAATTCTCGCATCCAATAACTCCAATTTAATTTACTTAATGCTTCTTATTTTGTCTCAAATTAACTGATCCACAATGATCTTAAAAGCTTCATATGTCGCTGGTTTGGCACGAACCAGACACCTATCCTTTCATTATAAACTTAATACTCATCCAAATCTACTTCTTTCACAACTTACTTTCCATTCTATTCCTGACAACCCGAAGCTTCTGAAAAGAAGATGACCTAGGGATCTTTTTCTATTGCAGATATTTTAGTAGAGATGTATCAATGGCTAGATCTTCTACATGTTTTTGCCATTTCATTATTTTCCGTTGTAGACCGCATATTTACTAGATGTATTTTGTAATACAGTTGTAAATTTCTGTTTATTATCTGACTATTATTATCTATTTATATAGTTTAATTTGTATGTATAAAATAAATGAATCAATTGAACGTGAGGTATTAGGCTCGTTATTGGAAAAGTTTAAGCGAAAGAACAATCATTAGTTATAGTTTAAGAATTTAGTGAGAGAGCAACTATTAATATTTTTCACTTATGCATAATGATATAGAAGGATCAAATCAATCAGGATTGATGAATTTATCATTTTTATGTTAATAAAATATGATGAAATGAATTCTAGAGGATGATTTTCATCTTTATTCAAGATCTTTATGGATAAGTTTATTGGTGACAAAGTAAGGAGCATTGAGAATTTTACGAAGGATTTGGGATTGTAAGGATTGAATGCGAGATGAATTGGATGGTTTAGTGGAGCCCCAAAGCTCAACTCCGTGCGTCCAAATAGATGTAATCACAGTCATTTATATGAGTCTTTTATTAATTAATTAATTGGGAGCTTTGAAAGTTTGTCTAGTAAATGTTGAAGTACTCTGAAACAATAAATAAATTTAAAAAACGCACTTTCTTTGTACCCCGCTGTTTAAATTTTTAAAGTTTGTTTAGAAAAACAAGTAGATAATATTTAGTTCTAGTTTCTAGCATTTTTAAAGTAAAAATCAATACGCCTAACTTTGAACTATTTAATTATTACTTTTTAATTATTTAGTGTTTACAGTATGGTAGACGTGCCTCCATAAGGCAAGAGCACTCACTACTCATTTCGTATTAAATCTTTATTAGAAGAAATAAAATTCTGCAAATTTTTAAAATTTGCTGAGGTGTTGAAGTAAGCGTTGCATGAATATTTTTAGAACAGCGTTTTAGGTCAGCTTAAGGAAAATGGTAGTAGCGTACCGGCTTACAAGCAGCGCGATTGCACCAGCACTGGCGTCACGTAAAAAAAATATGTAAATACTTTGAACCGTCTAAAAGGAGAGATGGATGATAAATGATATCCACCAAGAGTCAATATGTAGCGTCTTTTATTTTTTTATATATGATCTATGTAGAATTTGCAGAACCTCCTTCTTGATTCTAATAACACTTGAAATTGTATGGGCTCTTTCTGTATACGCTACTGTAAAAGTAGGTGAAAATATTGTTACTTGTTTTAAATACTATTGAGAATGAAAACGGATGTGTTATTCCAGATTTCAGGGATTTTCATATTTACTTTTTTATCATTGCGCGACACTACTGTACCTCAAGCAAACATTGCTGAATAAACATCCCATTCGTAAATTATACGACAATAATGTGGCAAGGCTTAGCGAAAATTCAAACATAGCTATCTGAGATACAAAGTCCAAAGATAAGAGCGTTTGACATTGCAAACAATAAGCAACAACACTGCTGTAAAAGGATTTACAACGTCGACGGTCTAAAATGCGCCGCAAATGGTGGAGGAGGAGCGGGGGCAGGTAGCAGCGGCATTCCTCCAGCTAACTGTACTGCAGGGGCTGTCGTCTGCGGGTCATCTGGGAAGCTCTCACGGGGGGAGGGGGAGGGTGCAACCTTCCGATAGTTCTTCTATCGTCTTGGATCTAGAACTGGGAGGCAAGTCTCTTGCGACCCGAGTCCCAAGTTGAGAAAAATACTTGAAAATTAGATATTCGTAGTCGGCGTCACTTTGAGCGATAAGTGCTATTGGTATACAAGCTAGTTTCATAAGGTCATTAGACTTTCACTAAACGAACTAATTAAATCCAGGACAGTTTGAATCAGCGAATATTTTAGATTATCGTATATTTTGCTGATTTGTCCCAAACCAGATACCTACCTCTTCATTCATACTAAACTCCATACCCACTCCAATCCACTAGTTTCCCTACCTGCCGATAATGCTCCGAGACTTTTGAAAAGAAGATGGCCGAGAGACCTTCTGGAGTAGAATTCTCATTAAAGTGCTAGTGAGGCGTTCTTGTTACTGACAAGTCATAGTAATAATTTCCTCAAATTTTCTTATTTTATATATGTATGCAGTTGTAAATACCAATAAATAGTCTTAAAAACATTTTTAAAGTTTGTTATTTTTTATTTGTTTTTTAATTTATTGCACGTCAAAATCTTGTTGTGTTTTGAACCATTTTACTAAAACGATTTTATTTTTCCAAAGTTGGCAGAAATATTTTGTATTAGTGAATTATATGTATTATTGAGATATTCTTAAATAAAAAAATAGTTAAAAGACAAACTAGAAAAAACACGCTAGAATTTAGAACAATTAGCAGCAGTCAGACCTTTTTAATTTTTCGAGTTCAAGGTTCGAAGCTAACTTCCCTGTAATATTCGTGATTTGTCTGCACTTTTAACACAGTTTATCCAAAATCAACGAACGATTTTTGTTTTTTTGATATATCTCAGAGTAGGAATGGGCAAATTTAATTTAAAAATCCTATCTTGCACAAAATGTTATGATCTACAACTTTTAGTATATAACATTTTTTGATTGAATTAGCCTTGTCTGCGTTATACACTCTTAAACATGTTCAAAACTGACTTTGAAGTTGGCACAATTCTTTGATGTTTGACGATCGATTTTGACTAAACGCCTAAAATTTACCTTAAGACGCAAAATTTAGTTAACTTTAATTTTGTAAATAGAACATTTTTCGATTGAAATAATTTTATATATGCATTGTTCTAAAATCTGTAAAAAGTTCAAAACGTTTGGGTTTTTTTGCCCCTCAAACATTTTCCTCTTATCAAATTTAGTTTCATTCATGATATTTTTTCTTAGGTCTCATCTGGACCATATAAAAACACAAAATCTACTACTTCGCGTTTTGCAAGCCAGACCCCCATTTTGGGGGTAATTTAACTAAACTAAGTGAGAACATTAGAACAAACTTCATCAGATTGCTGGAAATTGGTGAAAATTACGATGAAAGATTCCGTTACACACAGGTGAAGTTAATATAAGCGTATTCAAAATAGTAAAATATCATTAATAAAAACGTTCTATTCTAAAACAATAGAGAAAAAAGAAGTTAGCTAAATTAATCAATTAGAGTGCAGATAATTTCCTTATTTTAATTTTATGTCCTAACAAATAAATGTATTATTGATGATATGTATTATGTATAAACCCTATGTATCATTGAGATAGTTGCTCCGTTATGATAAATAGTTTTATACAAATATGAATATGATAACAATTAAAAAACTATTTCTCATAATGTTAAAAGCTGAAATGGATATCACTTGAATTATCGTCATTCGTTAATCCTTTTATGCTAACAGCTCCTATAAGGAAACTCAAGTCTTTATGATACAAGATGATTACCGCCTCTATGATTATATAAGTACCTAATTAGGCTTAAAGAGCGTATTTAAATGGAACATTTACGACCCGATTGCGTACATCGTCTGTTAGAACAGCGCCTTTGTCGCGTCCTTTACATAATGGCGAAAGAATCTGATTTAGTGACACAATTTGCTGTTGCTATATGTGACGAGATAAGATAGCCCATATAAATTCCTCAACTTATTTCCAATGTCAACAATCGCAATCAGCCATTGTTTGCTATTTTTAAAAAGCGTTCTCATGTTTAGATTAAACTGTATATGGTATTTGTGAGAGATAGGTTTCAGTTATATTTTGTTTTGTTGTGTGTAATTTTTTAAAAAAATTTAATCTTACAATATGAACGAGAAAAGCTCACTAAAATAGACACACACACTTTTTTTTTTTTTTTTTTTTTTTTTTTTTTTTTTTTTTTTTTTTTTTTTTTTTTTTTTTTTTTTTTTTTTTTTTTTTTTTTTTTTTTTTTTTTTTTTTTTTTGTATTAGTTACTCCAAAACCCACCATAGTTGCGTGAAATATTGATACGAGGTAAATTGATACGAAATATGACCTCGTATGTAGGTCATATCTGAGAATTATGGTTGCTACCATAAACTAATAGTTTTTCAGTTTTGACATTTCCGAGGGTACCTCTTTGCGTTTTATTACTCCAAGGTGCAGGTAATATGACGCAGGACGAAAACGGAACGACCCAGTGCGGGCACCACTTGGGAAATCAGTACCAATGGTCTGGAAAAAATTCAAATATGTTTAATTTAATTTCTTATCATTAAACGCGTTGTATACAATATGACCCCATCGGCTCGGCGTCACATTAGCCGATTTGACTTGATGAAAAAGGGTTTGAAAACACCATGAAAGTTAAAAGCTAAGCCACATGCAAATCACACTTCAAGGTAGGGAATGTATAACTTACCTTATCACTTCGATTTATTAAATTATTACAAGTTGTCAAAACACAATAATTTTCTTGAGTGAAAAACCAACAGTACTACGGCACTGAATGTTTCTCAAAACTGAGCGAAACAGCACACATGCGGAGGAGAAATGTTTTTGTCAATGGAAAACGTATGCGTTTATTGTGTAACATTTCGGTTTACAGTCTGAACTAATCTACCTTCTCCACTAAACAATATTACAATCCGCCACTGGGAATTCAACGTTAGAGCTATCTGTATATCGGGTTCTTATTAATGTTTTATATTTCTTAAAGGAGGGTAAGAGTTTTAATGCCTAAGAAAGGAATTTATCTCCACCTGAAGAAACAAATAATAAATTATGAAACTTCGAGAAACTATCCTGGATATCCATCAAGAAATCTGTGAAATATTTTTTTTTTTGAAATTCTGATAATTATAGCAATCTATTATATTCCGGGACTGTATACAACAAACGTACATAGGATTTCATTCCACTAAAAAACACTAAGAAGGAAAGGTAAATTTTAATGGAGCTTTTGTGTGTTGGAAAGTAGTGGTGAATTATAGCTGGCATCTTTATTCATAATATTTATACAAATTTACATTTGCAGCCTATCTGAATGTAAAATCAGTCCCGCTATAATACCATTAGATATATTGTTGTAATATTTAAAGCGAGATAGATCTGAAGCGCTGACAGGTGATTTCGGCTTGACGGTTTATTGTCAATATCCGACAATGGCATCAGGAACTGAGTCTGCAACAAGGCGAAAGCAGCGTCAGGTGAAATTTGATTTCTTCAACGACTCTTGACAAATTGTTCATGGAACATTTCGATTCTCGAAATTGTTATTAATGGTCTTCGAGGTCATTTTAATCTGTCGGGTGTTGCTAGTATCGTGCGATCGTCATTGGATCAGGCGGCGTGCCTCTGGTTCGTATACTATTAGTCTCTCAACTGTATGTATATTATTTTTTAATATATTTCCAAGCGGTTTAATGGTTTTTATGACAGGTAATTTTATTCTTTAGGGTGATAATTTCCCTACTCCTCAAAGTATCTGACAAAAGAGATTGTAAATGCCGCTTAGGAAATAAACATTAGATGTTAACTGAAATTATAGAGAAAGATAATGTAATAATTAATAAATTTTTATCTAATGTTCAAGAATATTTATATATTCCAATTATTCATCTAGTATGTGTCTGTTATTACTTCATTCTTGTTTTATTTATACTTTTGATCATCTTATAGCTATTTATTTTTACTGTACTTAATTTTTTAACCTCTTTATAATGTCAACTCTTTACATACAAAAATTCATTTTGTTTATTTACCGTATTATATGTCACCTTATTTTTATATATTTTTTAGATCATTTCAAATTGTTTATCAACTTTATTATTTTTAATTTTATTTTTTTCCTTATGGGCCCGCAGAGGACGACGTGCCAATTTCAATTCTTTCTCCCTTGTTCTTTTCTTCTCTTCCAGTATGCTTTCATCTGTTCACCATGTTTCCTCTTTCTGTCCTCGGACCATTTCGTACCAGTCCTTTTCACTTTCCTTCCTTGGATTCCCTCAATTTTCAGTACTTCTAGCCGAAAATCTTCTCTATTATTTATTTCCTCTATTTTTATATTGGTTTTTTTTTTAAATCCCTTTTTACATCATTGACCCAGCTTGTTGTCGATTTCTTACCCCACAGATATCTGAAAATCTTACTTGTCAATCTACTATCTGGCATTCTATATAAGTGTCCAAAAAACATCAATCTTCTTTTTCTCAGAACATGAAAATGAAAAATAAACTTTATTCGTGGACAGACTGTTCCCTAGTAATTAAAATGCACAATAAAAGGTACAATTGTCTGGCTGAAATTAGTTACAACTCAGCACATCAGTATTAAAAATTAAATTATGAGAAAAAAAAGAATAAATAATAAAATAACTATCAACAGTAAAAACTTTAACACACTTATGTACATTTACAAAACAATTACATTTGATGTAATTATAATTTTGCATTTGGTATATTTAAGCACTCGTGTGTTGTAATGCCTTATTTTTACATTTTTGGATAGGCATTTTTTATTGTAAAAGATCTTTGGTATTTTTCATTTTATTTATTTATTTATTTGTTATCTTATATACTTATATATATATATATATATATATAATTATATAAATATATATATATATATATATATATATATATATATATATATATTATATATATTATATTTTTTTTTTTTTTTTTTTTTTTTTTTTTGCTGTCTTCTTTTATTTCTTTATTCGACTATTCTTTGTTTTAGACCTGACGATGGCCGTCAGTGATTTGGCTGAAACGTTGGCAAATAAAACGTGTTTATTAATTTTCAAACATTGCCTATTTTTTTTTCTGACTTATCCCATCTATTATATTATTCAATCTATTCATCCAGTCATTCAACATAGCTAAATGTTCAAGATTGTTTTCCAGGAATGTACAATTTGTTCACGATTTGAATTAAAAAAAAAAAAAAAAAAAAAAAAAAAATCCTTATTCCTTTTGAAAAGAAAGGATCTAGATCCAATTTGCATCTGCTTCGTAAAATGGATCAGTTGTGCATCTTCATTTAAATGCTTTTCTGTCGTTTAAATTATACTTCCTCTTTTTTCGAGTCATTGCTTTTATTATTTCCTGGTTTTATTATTTCATGTTAAACATTTTGCCTCAAAAGAACATTTTGTCGCATGATTATTTTTCTTAAGACAATCCTCAAATCTCCATATTCTTCCTGCTTTCTTGTTCCTCCACCTTCCTATGGCTTGGGCGTGTGGGAGTCGATACACCAACGGGCCATTGGACTCGGACCGT
The DNA here is from genome assembly GCA_003667255.2 of Euschistus heros. Classification (NCBI taxonomy): domain Eukaryota; kingdom Metazoa; phylum Arthropoda; class Insecta; order Hemiptera; family Pentatomidae; genus Euschistus; species Euschistus heros. The sequence continues at coordinate 1,658,061 of RCWM02000121.1, forward strand.
GGAAGTGGACTGAATAGGTCAACATTCCAATTACTTAGGGTTCATGCCCTCCTAGGCCGACGCGTTCTCATCTTCTTCCTTGGAATCTTTTTCGGCCACGAAAGGTATCTATGCCATTCTTTCTTCAGCACAGCATAGTAGAAGACGTTCAGAAATATTTGCTATTTTCGTAGGTTATTAATCATTATTTTCGAACGATACATGTAAAAGTATTCTGTCACAATAGGATACCGTTCTTCACTTCTGCATTCTACGAGGAAGCATTAAAACTACGTCTTCTAAACAACAAGAGTAAAATAATATCTTATTATCTTATTATAAGAAGTGGGATGTTAAATATATAGAAAATTGATAAATTTTAGTCACCCTATTCTATAAAAAATATACGATATATATATTATAGCACCTTACCTTAACTCTTGACTAACTAACAATAAATGAAATATTTTTTAAAAATTAAAATAAAGTTCCCTATCAGTCTAGATCAGGGAAGTTAATTACCTAACTGTGGGCTTGGCAATGGGTTGTGGGATGCGACCTTGAACCAGCAAGTGAGATTTCTGAGAACATTAGCTATGAGACTAGGTTTTAATATAGTAGATTTAATATTCTCGTAGAGCCTATTTAAATATGTATTTTTTTTTTTTTTTTTTTTAATTTTTTTTTTTTTTTTTTTTTTTTTTTTATTTTTTTTTTTTTATTTATAATACAAGATAATGTTTAGTTGCAAATACGTCATTTATTACAGGTTTTATAAGTTTATATATTCCTATTTAGAAATTTTTTTTTATTATTAGGGATGTGGTCAATCCTGATTTTTTTTTTTTTTTTTTTTTTTTTTTTGTAATTTTGTTTTTATTTATAATTCTAAAAATCTAAATAATATTCTTAACAAATTATTTATTTATGATTCAATCTACATACAATCATATAGTATCTTGGAAGATAACTAAGATGAAATAAAAGATATACTTCATTCACGCTGTCATACATTTCATACACATTCCCCAGAAGAACGATTATGTTCTGTTAGAATTTCAAAAATTTCAAAACAATAAACATAAAAATATATAAATATATTTACAAAATAAAAAATACTGAACAAAGAAAGTTTATTGACATATTTACAATGGAGGAGGAGGTGGAAAAGAAATTATTTTAGTTTAAAAAACAAGGCAAATTTAGAACTGGAGAAAATTGCAAAGAATTGAATTGGGTGGATTTATCATATGCTGAACTCTATGGAAAGATGGCATAGGTCAAATTGAAGAGTTATGCTCGTCGTAGCTGGTATGTAGGAGCTTTGAGAAGAAAGAAAAGAAGATCGTGGATATCTTATGTTGAAATAAGGGGAAGAAGTATTCTCTATGCAAGGAAACGGAATGTGATATTAATTCAGCATAAAATTGGATGTAAGAGGGTCCTTAGAGTACCCCATAACGTATCTGACAAAACAGTTCATTGAACATTTTCAGAAATATCTTAAGAGGATTAGAACACTAAATTTACTCAATGACAATAAATTATATGGATGGCATGAACTCGTACCACATGTACAATATAAATAGGTAAAAAAATTAAGTAAAAAAAAAAAAAAAAAAACCCTCTAACTATATAAGATTAAAAAATATAATTGATTAGAATAATAATAATATAATCAAATTAACTAAAATAAAGAAATCACTATATTTATGGAATATATATTAGCACCAAAGAGAAAAACTGACCCAATCTTGTCTCCGCGATTATAGGAAGGCAGGTTAGGTTCCTAGAGATCCCGGTGCTCTTTTCTCTGCTGCGTTACTCTTGTTAAAATACAGTATGTACTTACTGAAATAAAAAAAAATGTAAAATCTTCTGAAGGTTATTAAGGTCACAAGGTCAATAAAGTCACCAAAAAAATAGAACCATTAACTATAAGTAGAAGATTAATCATTTATTAACAAGAAAAGGGTGTGGTGTGAATCATGAGCTCAGGATGAATCTCAAATTGGAAATGGAAGAAAATTTTATGGATGTTTTTGAATGAAAAATATTCTGACAGCTTGTCTCCCTAATTTTTTTTAACACTACTTCATTTTAGTACAACTCTTTATCTTCCAGACACTCTTCCTTTGGCTTATTTCCGTTTTTCACACATATTACGATTCTGCAGATGACAGACAGAATGTGGAGCCTAGAAAGTGGGTCTGGAGCGGTGGAGGGAATGTAGCCCCGTTGTTCGGGGATCCGCCATTCACTGCCCTATCGGAGCAGAGGCATACTCTTGTCGGTCCCTATCCTTCGGTGACCTCTGCCGTTCCATTTCGGCTTTATAGGCCAGTCAGACGAGTCTTTAATAGCACACACCTCATTGTAATTGAGTGATTATAATATGATCGAGTTTAATGGGGAATGGAGCTGGTATTTTTATTGTAGTATATTCCCCCACTTTTTTCAATTATAATATTTTTAAATAAGTTTGTTAGAACTAGAGGGATAAGTAATGGGTCTGCTAACTAGCAGTTTCTCACTATTCCTTCCACTTCTCATTCCTTCTCGTTCAAAAACATTTTTTTTAAAAACTATTTGTTAGTATTTGGAGCTGTATACATTATATACAAGTAAATTTGAGGAAAATGATGAATTACATGCAAACTCACTAGTATCACTTTAATAAAAGTTCTACATTAGAAGGTCTCTTGGCCATCTTCTTTTCAGCCTCGGAGGGTTATCGGGAATTGAATGTGAGACAAGTTGGGACACTATTGGATCCGAGTGGGCATGGAGTTTACTATGAAAGGATAGGTATCTTTTTTAGGTCCAATCGGCAACATATAAAACATTAAGATCTTTATGGATAAGTTTGTTTCATTAGGAGCATTGAGAATTTTAGCATTGTATTTTGGATAGTAAGGATTGAAAACGAGAAGAATTAAAGGTTTAATGGAGCCCCAATGTCAACTCCGTATGTCCAAATTTGTCTCGTTTCTGACATGTAATTAAGTATTTTGTAATTTATTGAGAGGTTTAAATGCCTGTCTAGTAAATGTTGAAGTAGTTGGAAACGGCGAGCAATTTTTTGTCTTTTAAATCTGGTATGTTGTTCTAAAAATAATTCTTTTTTTTAAATGATTAAACTTCATTTTTTCAAAGAGCTTTCTTCTCTTTACTAAATAGCTTCTCTCTTATGCTGTCCGGAAGTTGGGGGTTCTCTTGCTTCTATCTACTTCTATCCGTCGACAGTCTGCTAAGGGCAGTGATGCCTGAAGGTGTTGAAGACAGTGGACACCAAAGTAATATTCAAGATTTCCTTGACACCCCACTATCACGGTTATATCAACCAGCTTTCAAGCCATCTGAAGTAATTTTTGAAATTCTACCAGGCACTACTAAATTACTGATGAGCTACCCCTCCATATGCCCAGAAAAGCGATGGTTTTTCGAATAACACTCTTTAATGCTATTCTCCATTGCAATGGAAATATCTACAAGTAAAAAATAAAAATAAGGTATTGATTTTTTTTTTTTTTGGGAGGGGGGATAATATTTGAAAAACAATCAGTTATCTAATCTAATCTAACCACTAGGATTGATTCTTGGTATTAATATTTTCATTGGATAATCAGAAGACCAGACAACCATTGCAGAATGAACAATACGGATTTCTACCTCTGAGAATGATTTTTTCCTGTGTTTTAATAAAATTATTTGAGACAAATAAAGCTTTACAGTGTTATATTTTCATTTTAACTGATGTTTAGAATTGTGAAGGCAATTATAAGAGCTATAAACCTAATTGTTACACAGCTAAAAAGAAATCACTCTCTTAACTAGGGTAAGGCCGGGACAGATGAACTATCAGTTTAAACGGACCAGTAATACAGTTCTTAAACCAGTCTCTTGATTGCTGGTGTAGTTGTTTCATTCTTTGTCCTGTTTTCTATGTGCTGTTCTTCTATGAGACAGATTTATCATAGCTCTCTATTTCTGTAAACATAATAAGGTTTTCAAAAGCTCAATTTATTGTTTGAACGATATGTTTTATTACTGCTAAAATTGCTTCGTATAGTTTTTAGTTATTACTCCTTTCATTAATGATTATAAATGTGGTCCTTTTTCAGCGAGTAAATGGGATCGGCAAAACACACGTTTTAAAATATTACATAAAATTAAATACGACAACTGGATTAGATGTGTATTTTTTCAAGATGTTGTATGAAAAATATACACTAAATGAAAAAAATAAAATAAAATTTTATTAAAGTTTTGTACTCACCGATAATGACACTGTTTATGTAACACATATAACAAATATATCTTATCCAATAAAGATGGAGCAATGTAATAAAATGGTTTTTATTCAGATAGAAGTTATTTTTAGAGACCTATTTTTATAAATAATTGATTTTAAATAAATATGTTCTATTTATATATGTATTTTTCAAACTTCCATTAGTTTGAAATTAAATGAAAAATAATCTTTATTCTAGGGCATATTGCCCCCTAAGAATAACAAACATGTATAATAAGGTTGTACAATAGTCTGGCTATAATAGCTCCAAACAAAGATAATAATATGTATAAAAGATGATATATGTATGAACAATTAAAAAAATAGAACTTTGTGATAAATATATACTCAAAAAAGAAAGAAAAAAAGAAGACAACAAAAATAATAACAACAATATGCTAATATAATAAATAATAATAATTGCAATAAGTTCAGAAAAAAAAATCAATAAATTAATTTTTTTTTAAATGAAATGAAATGAAAAATAAACTTTATTCTGGGACAGACTGTCCCCTAAGAATAATTAAAGTGCACAATAAAAGGTACAATTGTTTGGCTGAGATTAGTTAAATCAGCACATCAGTAGTATAACTAAATTAGGAGAAAAAAGTAGAAATGAGAAATAAAAAATAAAAAATAAATAAAAATAAATTTTTTTTTTATATATTTATATTCATACAAGTTATTTTGGGAATACCCACACAGTCCTTTTAACTTAATTTTTAAGAAATAGTGTTTTTCCCCACTAACCCTTGTTAACTGTCTGTTTAAACTCACTCCCCTAGGTTAGTTGTGTACTAGAATTGTTAGTCTATTCATATCCACCAGTAACATTGTAAGTAGCTTCATACTCCTCTATATTCTGTAATTATATATATTTTTTTATTACCCTACACATGTTGTTATATACCTACCTGTACTGTAGCTAACTTTATGTTTTGAAATAACTTGTATAACTTATATAATTTTATTGTAACCTGTTTTTTCACTGTAGGGCATGATTATGAGAACAATATAGTCTCGAAACGTCGCCAAAATAGTTGATTTTTTATTTAATGACTGAACCTCAAGAACCTTTCTAAACATATATATATTTTAAATCTATTTGGTTGCTTACACTCTGGTTACAGTTTTTTCTATTTCAATTAGCAATCATCTTTTCAGACCCGTCGTTTTGAATCAATTCAAACCAGGGTTGGAATACACTGTGTATGGATTTTGTTGTTGAATATATGAATTGATAATCATATGATGGTATGCAAGTCAGATCATTCGTGATCTTCGTTATATAACGGAAAGACTCTTGCTCAATTACAATAACCATATCCTAGATAATTTATATAATCTAGTGGATAGCAATAATTATGTGTGAAACCTATGAATAAATTGAAAGCGAGAAAGGAGACAGGGAAAAGCTTATATGAAGAATTCCGCAAGGTCGACTCGAGCGATCGTCGGGTTCTAAGATGCAATTGCAGGTTATTATGCAACGCAAGGGCGTTGCTGTAATGTGCTTAATAAAAATAAAAGGAATTAATAGACGTCCGATATAAACATTGAACAGTTTCAAGTGCCTATGCTGGTGTCGTAATAGCGAATAGCGCTTATCTCAATAGGTTAGGTACCTATATAAACTTTTAGAACGTTACATTATTTAGGCTATTGAGATAAAATTATTAATTAAAGTAATATAATAACATCTGGAGAGATAGTTCTATTGCTGACCAATAATAAAGTTGAAACGAAAATACAAGAGGAACATGGGAATCATTTTTAAATAATTGAAAAAGAAAAATGTTTCAAGCTGTAGTTTTTTTAACATCTTTTAATGTGACTAAGAACCTAAGAGTGCTTAAAAAAGAATCCAATTGTCCTAATGTTTTAGTGTTCCGGTTTCTTTAAGTAATATTACATGTTGGTTCTAGTTGTGTTCTTGTAAAACGATATTTGCATAACGGCTACCCTTAAGAGGCAGTGGCCACTTCCCTATCGACCAGGAAGCTTTTAGCATATCACAGATAACTTATGATTCCGTGGAAAATCTACTAAAAGTGCAGGAACTATTTTATGTGCATTCCTTCTAGCGATGTTTTATCTCATAAGTTTTTTATTTTTTATTGGCACTCTTATATTTGAATATCAGCAATCTCTTTTTATATTTTTTTGAAAGTGACAAACATTATTTATTTCGTTTTATTTGCAAATTTATTTACTAAACTGTTATTTTTTTTTTACAAATAAACTTATCTATAAAGATCTTAGTGTTCCATTTTTTGCTGATTTGGTCCAATTCCGCTACCTATCGTTTCATAGTTAACTTCATAGCCAAGCGAATCCAAAAGTATCCCAACTTACTCCACACTCAATGCCCGCCCGATATTCTTCCGAGGCGTCGGAAATAAAGATGGCCAAGAGACCTGATGCAGAACTTTTATCTTTTATTAACCTTTAAGTGATACTAGTGAGTAGTTTTTTGCATGCTATTGATATGCCAATAAATAGTTTAAAAAATAAAAAAAAATCTTTACATGTTATTGACATGCATAGCCTGGTTGGCAGGCTTCTTGTACAAATGTAAATGTAATGTGTTTATACTGGAAAAAATTATATTGTAAAAATGTAATGTTAATTGGTAAATCAAAAACATCTGTTAGGATTGATGAATAA